>ML675623.1:11212948-11778143 GCA_007922155.1 Mesoclemmys tuberculata
TTTTTTAACAACTGAAAACCTAAATGTTCTGGTTTTCAGTTGTTAAACACCACTCCCTCCCCAAAAAGTCAGTTTTTGAGTTTTTGCTTTTTCAACCAAAAAACTGAAAGAATTGTTGAAATTTTTTGATAAAAATTATTTTCCCTCCACAAGAAATATGACATTTCCTCACCAAATCATCTCAATATGCTTCATTTATTGTTTGGCCTCTTCTTGTTTGAGATTGCCAATAAAGATTTTATCTCATTACTGCCAATTATGGCATAGCAAGTGAGTCTGCTTAATTACCAACAGACTCAAATTTCCTGACACAGAAATTTGTAGAACATTATAAGTACTGAGAGCAAGTAATGTCCTCAGGCCTAAATTGTCTCCTCCGAGACCTGCCTCTCAGGTGCTAAATTCCCAGATCCAACTCCATCACCCATAGTAGCAGCACTGGCATTACCAGTCAGTTGATGGCCTGAGGGCCACACCATCTGATGTCCATGCTTAGTTCTGGAATCATTTTGTGCATAACCATTTATCCTGGTAGTAGAATATAGTTCAATTTGCTTCTTTCTGGAGCCTGGTGTTTAACATTGTGGCTAGACTTCTACAGCGGATGTAAATTCTGTGCAAAATATATTCCCTGTTCATCTCCAGATATAATTCAGCCAAACTATCAGGGATATTTTTGTGAGGTCAAAAGAATTTCTTATGTTAGACGCATTGTAATACTTTATATTAATACTAGAAGCCTTATAAGATGATAGATATATATGTTGGGTTATAGTCAGACTTGGCGGGACCCAGCCTAGCATGAAGAAATAAACATGGCATTGAGATGCAGGAAAGTTTTGAGTTCTAATCCAGGCCCTTATTACTGTTTGTTTGTTTGTTTGCATTATGGCAGCAGCTAGGAGCCCATCCATAGACCATGGCACTGTACAATCACAGAAAAAAAGTTGCTGCCACAAAGAGTTTAGAATCTGAGTATAACACAAGAGACAACAGGTGGTCACTGACAGATGGGGGAGAACATAGAAACAATGAGGCAGTGGCCTTGCTATAGCCTTTGGCATGTCTCATCTCTCCATCTTAAAAATGGACATAATAATAGGTCTTGTATATATTCACCTGTATCTCTGGGGGCCATATGTATTTATTGTTTAGGGCCGGGTTCTGACACTTTCCATGGCTCATATTGAATAGTATGTTACGCCACAAGTGGTTTCACTGAAGGCAGTTAATGGGACTGCAAGACGAGTTCAAATGTGAGCCCAGCAGAGTGCCCCAGCGGAGGACTAAGGACCCCACAAGACCTATTTGTATCACTAGACTTGATAGATGAAGGAGAGCAGCTGCTGCTGGACAGCTATTTCCCCTCTCTGTTGATAGACAGTGAGTGGACAGGTAAAAGCAGGCAGTGGATGGAGCCTCAACTCTGACTTCTCGCCCCAAAGCACTATTCAGTACAGCTGAGTTGGGGCAGAAGTAAGCTGTGTCTGGTAAGCGAAGCTCACTCCCCTTATGGGGCAAGAGGAAATCAGGGCTAAACACTCAGTTGTGGCTCACAGGACCCAGTCTTGCTACTGGGGCATTCAGCTATGCACTGCCCTTTACTTGAGCTGAACTACCATATACCAATCCAACTCAATTTAAGTCAGGCTGCCAGAATCCAGCTCTAAATCTCTGAATGTTGCTTTATACATGACAAGCATTATATACAGTCAATCCTAAGTAGTAGTATTGGCGTATGCCAGTGTAGGCTCAAGGGTAAAGTTAATGGAGTTGCATCCATTTACAACACGTCTACTTTTGGCCCATATGTTGCAAAGTACTGGCTTAAATGTGAATGCCTATGTAAAATACATAAATGCAGAATTAAGTGCTAGATAGTTTACTTTCTACAGTCAGGTCGACGTTATAAATCAAACTGCAGGAGAGCCATCATTCAACTGGTTGACAGTTAGGAGATTAATTACAGAGCTATTAAATATTTGATTCAATTAAACCTAACATATTTAAACACTGTTTTTCAAATACCGTTTGCTCATTAATTAGAATGGCTAAATGCACAAATTAACTGGAAGTGTGGGTTGTTGGCAAGAAATAAAGCCATATGCATTTCTCCTCCCAGGATACTCTCAGCATTTTCTTAACAAAATATACTGTGGCCCAGTCTACACTTACCTTTGTGATTCGGCGGCAGTTGACGGGAGATGCGCAATTGAAGAAAATCACTTGCGTATCTCCCGTCGACTTTCCAACGTCTCCTCTGCACGGCGTCCATACTGCACGGCATCGAAGGGAACAGCGCTCCCTTCGACACAGCGCTACGCCACTTACCGGGGTGCTTTTCCTGCGTCGCTTCCTGGATTGACTGAGCGCGTCTCTACAGACTGCTCAGTCGATCCAGAGCAATCGATGTGACGGCGGTGAATTTGCTGCCGTCAGTGTAGACCCAGCCTGTAGGTGCTCACGATGACTGTTTTTACCTTGTGAAGTTTACCTTATTATCTTTCTAGACTTTTGTACATAACTAGATTGACAGAGTCTTGAACTGAACAGGGTCTGAGTTTGTCCACTTTCTTTATTCTAATGCATCCCATTCCAAGACCCATTTGCTTTTGAACTAGCTTAAACAACTTCCAGAACTAAATGCTTGTGCTTATCGTCTTAAGGATTCTCTAGAGGCCCCCATGGGGAATAGAAGTCATGTCAATTGGTGGCCAATGTCGTACACAAGGGGCTGATGTAAGAATGAGGTACCTTTTTCCAACTGGACTATTTTGGGAATAATCAAGAAGTAGTTTAGCAGTACTAGAACACTATGAAAAGTATTGTTATGCAGATGGTATTGAAGGAAGGGCTTTGCCTTATTCAGCCATAGTATGCTGTTCCAGGAAGGAGGACTGTTGGGAAGACACATGGTCCACCTCACCAAGAAGGGGAAAAGTATTTTCATGCACCAACTTGCCAATCTAGTGAGGAGAGCTTTAATCTATGTTCAAACAAGGCATGTGCCAAAAGCCAATAGGTAGTTATAAACAAAAGTGACCTTAACAGAGGTCTAGATGTTGGGACAAAATGAAAAATTACAATAGGGTCATAGGAGCAACAGGAGAGAGAACAGTGGGAGGCGTCTGCTCAGGATCTTAGATGACTATCCACAAATGCAAGGAATATAGGGAATAAACAGGAAGCACTGGAAGTATTAGTACATAAACTACATTATGACTTAAATGGCATCACAGAGAGTTGGTGGGATAAATCTCATGACTGGACTATTGGTAGAGAGTGGTAGAACTTGCTCAAGAAAGACAGGCAAGGAAAAAAGGGGGGAGGTGTTGCAATATACACCAAGAATATATATACTTGCTCTGCATCTCACTGTAATGAGATTAGAGACAGACACATTTAAAATCTTGGGTGAAGATAAAATGGAGGAAAACAGGGTGATGTCATAGTAGGGGTCTACTATAGATCAACCTGAACTGTCAGTTATGCTAAGGACCTTTCTACAACTCTAGCAGTGTAAGGGGGCATTAAAATGAGTTTAAACATCACTTATGCCCTTGTTACCCAGTTATACCCATAACATACCTGAGAATTCAGGCACACAGGTCAAATTCTGGTGCAATTCCACTGACTTCAGTGGAGTTTTGCCAGCAGAGAATTTGGCCCAGCACTTTTATTATTGAAAAGACACATCTGTCTTCTGCTGTAGATGAGGTATTTTAGCTGTCTGACACTTCCAGTGGTAAAGACAGCTAGTAATGACTGATCAATATACATAGCGTATGTGACAGAAATAAATGGGAATTGGAAAGCTTGAATTAAGAACAAATTGTTAAAAGTCTCATGTGTGTATTGTTGTATGAAAAGCAAATAGGATTACCCCAGACTCAGCACCAGGCTCTTCTTAAGACATAATTTTCTGTGTAAGAAGGTAAATGTAAAGGTCTTACAATGATGGATGCCTACATGAAAATCCAAGAGGTGAACCATCTTCCTCAGCAGAAGTCAAATGCAGGAGATGGAAAACATTTCTCCGCTTTCATTGCATCATTTATCATTATTATAACACTCTGCATCAAGAGTTAATTAAAACTTGTTTCCATTCTGTCTGAACAGATGATCAAGGACCATGTGGGTACATGTTTTGAGCTGTCGTGTTTTTTACTTTTTATCACTAGAATTCTATGGTTCTTACAGAGATGAAAGGGGTAAATCCTCTTAACCAATTCTTTCCTCTTTTTCACATTCCCTCCCTTCTGCCTGTGTTGCCATTGTGGTAACAGAATAACTAAGCAATCCTTCCCAATGCAATTCCAGAGCTTAGCTTGTTTTCATGCCCTCTCTCCAGCATCCAGCAATACGCAGCCACCTGTTTGACATATTTTAAAATCTTATGCCTGTCAGGCAAGTATGGTGCTGTTCCATTTTACTAAACTGAATAACAAATGTTTTGACTTTCTTGCTTATAAATCAGGTCCCAGGAATAGCTCTCAGAGCTCAACTAAGTATGAATAACTCAAACCTGAAGTTTAGATGGGGCAGTGTATTTTAGTTCTGAGTTTATCTTATGACATTATTTAAGATTGCAATAAGCTTTTGGGTTTTAGCTTCATTTGTCATTCCCATGTACACTTTTTGCTTTTAAAAAGTTTACAACTGCCAACATGTCTGATACCACCACAGTTATTTCCTAATCCAAATATAGAGGGAAATTGTGGTATTTCAGATACCAGTGGAGCAACTCTTAGATAATATTGAGATTCATTCTTCTGCCCCTGGCGTGGCACCTAACATTACTAGTCTGGTCCCAAGGATCCATTTAGAGCAGGAGTCCAGTATATATTGCCACACCATCTGCACAAACTGACAGAATTGTGGTGGGTCATTCTTTAATGTTTCCTTGTTTAAACACTGTGAGCTTGTTCATTGGTTAAATCTATGGTGTGATGGGGCGACTGCTAGGAAAGAGTTAAGAGGGCCATTTGAAAGGCTGCGTGAGAAGTAGCCAATAGGAAGGGGCTGCATGGCAGCCAATCAGGGCCCAGGAGGCAAGCATATAAGGGAGCTGCAGAACCGCCCAGGAGCTTGAAGGGGAGCTGCAGCGGTTGGCTGCTGGGACTCAGCAGAGCCAAAGGCCCTAAAGCAAGGGCAGAGAAGGTACTGGGACTGCGGGGAAGTGGCCATGGGAAATAGATGGAGGAGTTGTGCAGGAGGCACAGTGGATGGCTGCCACAGAAGGCTGCCACACACATAGGGTCCCTGGGCCAGGACCCAGAGTTGTGGTCCCCTCCACATTTCCAATTGCCATAGGACTGGTGGCAAGACTGTGGCCGCAGCGGGAGGTAGCTAGAACTAGGACTGCAGAATCCCCCAGAAGAGGGTGTGTGTGTCTGGGGGTGGGTGGGGAGGGGGCATAGATCAGACCATAAGTGCCTTCCTTTTTGTCCTTTGTGTTGTTCCTAGAGAATAGGCTGTAGTGTGCAAGATATGATACTGTGGACCATTATGAAAGCTGATTTTCATGTATTGTATGACCCATATTCTTGCCACCAACATGCTAAAAAAACAGTAAAGAGAAAGGGGGAAACTTTGAAATTAATGGAATTTTAATAAACTTGGGCATGAAATTGGTTTTTCTTTCAGAATGACCTTTTGGTGTCTTATCCCATCACCAGAATGTGCTAACAACAATAGTATTGAATTACAAAATGTGTCACCAGACACTGTGTTAACAGAAGGTATTATAAGCACATCGTTTGGAGTTTTACGCTCTACTAATTTCTGCTACATTTTCTATTTTGGCCATTTGCCCCACATTTTATGAACCAAATCAGTATCCCACATTTCATCTCTGTTGGGTTGAGGCTGACATGCAAGGCTCCTTTAGTAACATTTCCACTGCAATTCTGTTATCCTAGTCTGTTAAGCAGTTAGAAAGAAACACAAAATGAACTATGCTAGAATAGAACTCAGCCCATTAGCAGTTACATCTGGTCATTTTTAATTGCATCTGTTCATTACTTCTCCCACACACTTAGAACTAACATTGCCACTTGATGCTTGTTGTTGCAATCAGTACCTGGGATTTTTCAAAAGGTAGCTGGAGGTGCAACTTCCGCTGAAAGTCAATAGGAGTTGTGTACCTAACTCTTAAGCGCCTTTGAAAATCCTAGCTAATGAGGTTTACACCAGAGGAGCATATCTTTATACCCAAGGGTCGTAGTCAAGAATTTTAGGCAACTTGGGCCTTGTCCATACTGGGATTTAATGCACCACCAGGATAGCTGCACTAGAAAAAGTCCTAGTGTTGGTGCAGTGCATAAAGTGAAGCCAGGGTATGCCACACAGATGCAAACCACAGTTTACGCAGGTGCATTGTGTCCAAACTAGGAGTTTGCATTGGTGCCGTGACATTAGGTTAGTGACAAACCTTCTCAACAAACTCCTTCTCAACAAAACATAAATATAGCCACAACAAATCCCAGCAAAAATAAGGTCTTTAGCAAATAAGTTAATGAAATATTAATCTGTTGTGACAACAGTAACACTGAAAAGACACATCCTTCTCAATTTCATAGATTTTAAAGTCAAAAGGGACCATTACAGTCCTCTAGTCTTATCTTCTGTGTAATTCAGATCCTTGAATTTCATCTATTTTTTCCTGAATTTAATCCAAACAATTTGTGGTTTAAGTAGAGAATCCAGGTCACAAAAGCCATCGTCACAGCTGATACCAGTTTAATCAGAAAAGCATAGAATGAAAAGAGCATGAAACTGAAGTACGCTTCCACCTCTAGAGCAGGCCCCTTTGAAACAGGGCTGACATTTCTAAAGGGTTAATAAATGATTAATGGATGTTATAGGCATGTTACAAACATGAGTAGTCTGTACTATAGAGATTATGAGCACATCAGTAGAAGATGGCATAGATAGTTATAAGTAACCTCTTACCCTGTTGGACTCTATGGCAATCTATAACAGTTGATTAACCATTTATTAAAACAGCTCTTTATCCTTTATAAACAACCTATAAACTCATTAAGTGGTCCAGTCAACAGTAGAAGAGGAGAGAGTGCAACGCTGAATAGCTGTGTACATATAGAGGCTGAGGAGGGTGCTAAAGTTTTGGGTAACAGAGAAGAATCTTTTAGCTCAGGTGGTAAAAGTCTCCTGTTTTTAGATCTAAAGGCTTTAGGTTCCACCCCTGCGGAAAATGACTCATGCAGGAGTTAAAGGTAATATAAAGTATGACCAATTCGGGTGTGTAAGGTGCTAAATACTATTTTAACAGGCCATGCAAGTAGATAGGTAGTTACTTTACTATGTCCACAATCCACGTGCCATGTGTGGGTATCCCCAGTTTGGTTAGGCTGCTTAACCCGTGAACAATTATAACTGTTAGACATCTGCTTCTAAATCATTTTCTCTATTTTTTACATTTTCATCAAAACACCGAGGTTTTGTACTTAAATATAATGTTCTCAAAACTGTACTTATAAAAAAGACTAAGTGAATAAATATAATTAGTACTGCAGGCAACATTTCATTCGGCTGGACTGTACATAACGTGAATGAACACGGTCTAATTTCGGATTAGACAAATGAGCTGCAGCGCATGGTACCATGCTAAAAATAAACCAAGCAGCAAGGAGCTAGAGGAAACCTGCTAGGGCTTGCGTGAGCCTCTGTTTGATGCAGGTGGCTTTTGTTTTAGATGTAAAATAAGTTACTAAAGTTAGGTATATCTTGTTGGAGGCTCAGTACAATTTGAGTTGCTCGACCACTGTCCTACAGGCCTAGCATAGCTTCAGTTGCTTGCTTGGCTATTCTAACCCCTGTAGCATGACAACTTCTAGTTGGCAGAGATGAGTAGGGTTACTCTGTAACCTTACAGATGTCTCAGTTTTTGCATACCATGGAACATAATAAGACAAAATACAGGTACTGTATTGCTTGCAACTGCACATAGATCATGGTGATGGGAACAACAAATTATCCTTGAACGTCTGGGGGTACACTATTTCATTGCCAAGGGGCATACTTCTACTCCGCCCCTCCTATCACCAGGTGTTGTTTTGATGACCCCGATTATCATGGTGAGAATGGAATGTAGTTAAGGGTGAAACCCAATGTAGGTAATTAGCATATGTGAAAATGAGAGAGAGAATTAGGTGAAGGTTGTTTATGGAAGGGTATGAGAAGTCACCATTTAGACAAAGGAGGGTGCTCCATCGACACCTGACTCCATGGGAGGTGCTGCCAGTCGAACCAGAGGATACACTGACTCGCTGGCGGGGCCCTGAAGAAAGCCATTCCTGTATACAGCTTTCTGAGTAACTGCTTAGCTCTCCAGGCTCAGTGAGTATGATATATTGTAGTTAATTTTAGGCTTTGTATCTTACTATTATATTTATAGAAAACCTTGCACATTAAACCTTATTCTCTGCAAATCGGGCATACCGTGTCTCACTAGTATTCACACTGATCACCAAGTGTCCAGTATCAACATATCCCAGGAATCAGCTCTTTGACCCACCACAAAATCTCAGGCTGATCCTGTTCTTAGCTATGTGATCATTCATGAGGGATAGAAATTGGTTACTTCTGTGTGTGGGTGAGAGAGAGAGGTAGGGAGTTGTTTCAGTGTAGACTGTGGAACTCACTCTTGCAAAAGAAAAGAATGACCATGAACTTCACCACTTTCAGAGTGCAATGCAAAACTAATTCCTACACCTTCGCTTCCTCCAAATGAGTTCTCCACACACCACACATGCACCCACCACACTGAGGAGAGAAAAAAGAGAGCGCTTCTAATGTGAGGGCTGAAAGGGACTGTCAGAGAGTCAGATTGCTATTGTTTGTGTTTTAAATGTTTGGGAGGCTCTCAGATACTGTGGAGATGGCTGTCAGATAAGTACTTAGACAGACAGATGAAGCAATAGATAGGTAAGTAGATTTTCTCGTTCTGAAAACAAGCCCTTCAATCGTAAAGCAAAGGCATATGTCAAAGACTGGTTTTCTACAGCTGTAACCTTTGTTTAACAATGTTATGCACAAAATGAGTCAGAAGGCAGTTGGCTTGAGGAGTATGGAAAAGCACTTATGACTAAGCCATTTTTGTGCTCTAATGGATAATGTACTTAAGTGCACAGTAACTTTCATGAACCAAAATGACATCCAGATAATTTTCGTATAGGTACAGCTTCAGGTTTGTTATTCCTTCTAGGGTTGAGAGCAGCTCTCAGATGCATTGTGTATAATCAGGAGTGAATGTCACAGGGGAAAGATCATTAGTGTAAGCACCCTGAGAAGGACAGTTAATTTGTTTTTCATGCTTCCTTCTATTCTTGTCCTTAATTTTTTAACTCAAATAAGTGGCTTTTGGAAGAAACGTGTTTCTTAGCAATTATTTTTCTACAGTAGTGTAAGAGCCAGTGTTCCCCATGTGGACATGTGGGGTTGTCTCTATATGGCGTGAAGTGCTTTTGTATGTCTCCAATCTCCCTGAACTCCCATTTTTGATAACAAGGGTGACAGTTTTTCTCAGTTGTCTAGGAAACATCTATGTTGCTTGTATACTGTGGGGCAGGAGCTCAACTGGGGTAAATCAGTGAATTTTGTTTGTTTACTTCAATGAAACTACATCCAGTTACTGTAACCAAGGACCTGGCCTTTGATATTTTCTACATTTCCCATTCTTTATTGCTAAGTGAAATTTCATGAAAACAGGATCTTTGTGTCTCAAGAGTTAATGATCTCCCATTGCTTATTCTTCCTCCAGAATTCATAATCCTCTGTCTGTGACATCACAGTTAGTGACCTAGAAACTATTATGTTGTCCCAACCAAAGGATTATGATTTCAGAAGAAGAGGGAAACAGCAAGAGCTGATGAATTCATAGGATGCAAGGATCCAGTTTTCATGCAAATACACTAATTAAAGAAAGAGAAAGGCATGTTATCTGTAGAGGATAACTGCTATATGAGCAGAATTTCTTTCAAGAGAGAACATTTTTTTCAAACTTTTCCACGCAGTGTCAGCACATTTTAATGTCCCTGAGGAAATGCAGTCCCCAGGAGTTTAGAAAACCTGCAGTGATGTGTTCATGTCTATCAAAGCGGCATGAGCTTAACCAGAAAGGATATGAAATCTGTGGGTAGGAAGCTAGCCCGCCCAGCTGCTGCCCATCTTAGATCTGGCTTTAATAAACAGTGCCCGTCTTTGACTTTCATCAGTATCAAGTGCATGCAACTTACAAGTGAATGTGCTGTGTCTAATTTCTATCGGTTATTCCGTGACTTACTGTACATGCACAGGAACTCCAATTATACTAATTTCAGCATATTGTTGTTACGTTTTGAGGCCCTAGTCAAGGATCAGGACCTCATTGTGCTAGGCACTGTACACACATATAATGAAAAAAAGGCTCTGCTGCAAAAGAGCTTACATTCTAAAGGCCCAGTCCTCCCTAGGCTTGCATACAGCTTTAACTTTATTCATTGTGAGCAGCCCCACGGCCCTCAAAGGGCCTACTCATAGTGTGTAAAGTTACGCATGTGTAGAACTCTTCTTGGGATCAGGACCTAAGTATATGAGAAACCAGTGAGGGAGCAGTGAGATGTTTGTGATTATTATAAAGCGCTCCCGACAAAGGGTACTTAGCCATATGACTTTCACTAAAGGAAATGGGAGTCATGTAGTTAAAACTGTGAGACAGTTGGAAGTAATCTTTTATACAGACTCTAATTGTTTTGAGAAGACTTATGGGCCATTCTGTTACTCAGCCATGTCTTAATGAATCCTAAAATAAGTCTTGGTAGGTTAGAGTAAAATGGCTCTTGAAAAGCTATTATTCTTTGTCATGAGGCTTATTTTTGCAACACCCATCCCTAGTATCAATGTTACAAAGAAATTAAAGGTCTGATTTAAGATGATAAAAGAATTGCCATAAAAACTGCTATACTGCAAAAGACCAATAGTCAGTCTAAGCTGGTGTTGTGTCATTTTGACACATCAGTATGTGTTGCAACACAGTACAAGATGGGATCAATACAGTATGGCATGATGGAAGTCAGCAATGGAGTATGAACATAGCAAATGAAAAGAAAGAATGGTTTTCTGAAACGTCAATTTCTAACCCCATGTTTTTGGACTTAACTTTTTAAAACAATCAGAAAGTCACAATTTAGAATATACAATACCCACTGAAAATATGGTGAATGTTTGTTCACTTTTTGGTAATAATACACTGCTCCTTTCATCTGTAGATATCAAATTGCTTTACAGAGAAAGGTATGTATCATTATAACGAGAACTGCATCAAGGAAGATTTAGGATAGCTATTAGGAAAAACTTTCTAACTATATAAGGATAGTTAAGTACTAGAAGAGGCTTCCAATGCATGCTGTGGAATCCCTGTTGTTAGAGGATTTAAGAACAGGTCCTACTTTACCTGGTCCTACTTCAGCATAGGGCATTGGACTAGATGACCTCTTGATGTCCCTTCCAACCTTACATTTCTGTGATTCTGTGATTAAACCCATTTGACAGCATGAGAAACGGAGGTTCTGAGAGTTTGTGACTTTTCTGAGGTCACACACCAGGTAGTTGTGGAGCCTAGAATAGAAGGTCCCTCACCAAATGCTCTTAAGCAAAGTAAATGGTCATGGGATAAGAGGGAATGTCCTCTCCTGGATCAGTAACTGGTTAACAGATAGGGAAAAAGGGGTAGGAATAAATGGTCAGTTTTCAGAATGGGGAGAAGTAAATAGTGGTGTCCTGCAGTGGTCTGTACTGGGACCAGTACTGTTCAACATATAATAAACGATCTGGAAAAAGGGGTAAACAGTGAGGTGGCAAAACTTGCAGATGATACAAAACTACTCAAGACAGTTAAGTCCAAAGCAGACTGTGAAGCGTTACAAAGGGATCTCTCAAAACTGGGTGACTGGGCAACGAAATGGCAGATGAAATTCAATGTTGATAAATGCAAAGTAATGCCCATTGGAAAATATAATCCCAACTATACATATAAAATGGTGGGATCTAAATTAGCTGTGGACACTCAAGAAAAAGATCTTGGAGTCGTAGTTAATTCTTTGAAAACATCCATTCAATGTGCAGCAGCAGTCAAAAATGCTAACAGAATGTTGGAAATCATTAGGAAATGGATCAATAATAAGACAGAAAATATTGTATTGCCTCTTTACAAATCCATGGTATGTCCACATCTTGAATACTGTGTGCAGGTCTAGTCGCCCCATGTCAGAAAAGATATCAGGTTTGGAAAAGGTACAGAAAAGGGCAACTAAAATGATTAAATATATGGAAAAGCTTCCATATGAGGAGAGATGTATAAGACTGGGACTTTTCAGCTTGGAAAAGAGATGATTAAGGGAAGGGGGAACATGATAGAGATCTCTAAAATCAGGACTGGTGTGAAGAAAGTAAATAATGAAGTGTTATTTACACCTCATACCACAAAAACTAGGAGTCAACAAATGAAAATTAATAGGCAGCAGGATTCAAATGAACAAAAGGAAGTATTTCTACACAACGCACAGTCAACCTGTGGAACTCCTTGTCAGAGGATGTTGTAAAGCCCAAGACTATAAAGGAGTTAAAAAAAAAACAACTAGATAAATTCACAGAGGATATGTCCATCGATGGCCGATGGGGTGGTTACCTGTTCTATTCATTCCCTCTGAGGCAACTGTTACTGGCCGCTATTGGAAGACAGGATACTAGGCTAGATCTAGATGGATTATTGGTCTGACCCACTATGGCCATTCTTATGTAAAAGAATCAAGTTCTCAACTCCCTTCTCAGTGCTCCAGTCCCCTGGATCATACTAACTCATTCCAGTCTGGTAGCTAGTTTAAAAATGGGATTGGTAATCGTAAATGTGATTTCCCCTCCCCCCCATGCATCATTATATCTTATGGGCATAATCACGATAGGTCAGTCCATATCTTTTCTATAGAAACCTGTGCGAATCTGGAACTAGCTGTGTTTTCTGTATGATTGAAAGATTCTTGTTTTCACTTCTGCACCTAGACTGGTATGTATGGATCAGATCCTCACTTCATTTATTTATAAAGTCATGTTGTCTTTGTTTCAATCATGCATGTGTGTGTTAGGTGAACCATCCTCTGATATATGGTGACTTGGTAGAATGAGTCAATCACACAATAGCCTTTCAAGCATTTAAGCCAATTTGAGTGATTACTAGATCAACTTTGACAGAATATTGGCTGTTATCATGGATAGTCTCACAGCTACTGAATGCATAAAGCATTTTACATCTTTCCTGGCATGCTTCCAAAATTCTGGCATATTAATTGGGAATTCAGCTTTTCAATCTGTTTTTAGAAATCCATATTAACCTTAAAAAAACTGGCGTTTTCTAGACTACCAGTTTAATGAATGTCTAGGAGGATCTGTAGCTCTTATCCACCTGTCTGGCAGTCTAAGTAGATAGTTTACTGCCTGAGAAGATGTTGACCCAAATTGCTTAAGTTCGTACAGTTAATGCAATATTAAAAGTTCAGCTGCATGCCAGTTTGTTCTTTAGACATGCTTCTTTGTGGCAGCACTAATGGCTGTTTGGCAAAACACTTACATTCCCTACCTGACCCCTAACATAATTCAGTAAGAGAATCTTTTCAAGCCAAGCAATGTACAGTGCATGTAAGGCTAAATTCTGCTCTTACGTTGGTGTAAATCCAGAGTAACTCCGAAGAGTAATGCCTCTGATTTAATCCAGATGTACACCTTTTCGAGTCAGAGCAGCATCTGCCCATAGCTTTGAGCTAGTTGGTATCTCATGAAACATTTCTAAGGAAACTTGAGATGAACTGATTACTGAATATTTGCAATAAGCATCTGTGACTTGGGGAGACCGTGATACCTCCGACTGCAACAGCTCCATTTAGTTTTGCATTTCATTGCCAAAGCTGAAGACTACAAGCCAGTAACAATTTAACAAGTAAATAAATGAAAACACATGGATGGTAACATAGAGAAAGAATGATTAGTCTTTATCTGTTTACTAATGATTTTAGGGTATAGGAAGAAGCTGGGCGATGTTAGAGCACCATATACTGAGACTTGTTCACAAGTTTTATTGCACTGACTTCATCAGTGTGAGGACTTCACAGACACATCACAACTAAATATGGATCTGTAGAACCTTTAGAAATGCATGAAAATTAGAAGAAATAAAAAAGTTCTATTCGATTTTTCTGAAACTCCGCTATAAACAAAGAGTATTGTGACTGAGTTCAAAACTTAGGCCATGTCTACACTAGCATTGATGCTGGCAAAACATTTGTCGCTCAGGTGTGAAAAAAACACCCTCTTCTCTAAGCGACATAAGTTTTGCCAGCATAAGCACTTGTGAGGACAGTGATATGTCGGGGAGGGGGGAGAAGCTCTCCGCCAACATAGCTACTGCTGCTCATTTAGGTGGTTTGATTATTTTGGCGGGAGAGCTCTCTCCCATCGATACAATGCGGCTATGCAAGCGCTCTTACAGCAGCACAGTTGTACTGATACAGCTGTGTGGCTGCAAGTTTTAAGTGTGGGCTGGCACTTAGACAAAAAATTGAGATCTTTCTTACTTTATCCACATCCATTGACCCTTTTGTACTAATCTAATGGATCTCAGTGCTGAGGAAATATTGTTTGACGCTTGTCTGCTGTTCTACACCGTCTTATTTTTGAATTCACTCTATATTCCTCTCTCATTCTTTCTTTCACTCCTATGAGGATGCTGCAAATCTGATGCAGACATCTGATCAATCCAAACTACCTGAGGGCTCTGTTGATGTTTTACTGGCTCGTGATGGATCAAAGGTACCCGTGTCCCACTAATGCTGCCAGGCAGATGAGAAATACCAGATGTTAACAGACAGTTTATCTTATGTTTGTCCAGTAAAACCATGAGCAGTGAATATCCAATACAAATTATTTTCATACAAAGGGTCTGTGTTGAACAGAGATTTACATTATTCATGTAACTGCACCTACTGCATTGCAACTTTGCTTGATTATGAGTAGAATTTGCTTACTTATCCTCTTTATTTTCCACTCCCTAATTAGCCTCATGAAACTTCAGGTTGTCAATGGAGTATGACATGCATAATCCATATTCAAAAACTATTCTCAGCATTTTCCTGGCCTACCCAAATCCTTGCTAAAAGTTGAGGATCTGAGTTAATGACAGACATTTGGGGGTGCTGAGCATGGAGATACAGTATATTTACCTATCTTAATAGCTATATTTCTGTTCTTCAGACTGGTATGATACAATCTGAAACATCCCTCCTGGTTCCCTCCATCCAGTTGACTGCATTACATATGTTGTGTGGCCTTTGGGCTGACAAACCTTGAGATTGGGAGCCCTTTTCAAATCATTCTAGCGACCTTGCACTTCAAAAGATTCAAGGGCTCCGTCTTGATAATGGTTGAGTGCTTCTGCATGGTGCTGTTGAATTCCTCTCCATTCCTGCTAATTTTCATGAGTCCCTCCTCAACTTCTCCTTACTTTCCTCTACGGTATGGGGCCTGGGTCACTTGCTGTAACTTGAAGTTCTCTGTAACTTGAAGTCTTTTAATCAAAATTTAAGAACTTCATTAACTCAGCCAGAGATGATGGGCATATTGCAGGACAAGTGGGTGAGATTCCATGGCCTGCGATGTGCAGGAGGTCACACTAGATAATCATGATGGTCCCTTCTGGCCTTAAAGTCTATAAATAGATAAGGACGATTACGAGGGCATGGAAGTCTTATTACTCCCATTTTACAGATGGGGAACTGTGACTCAGAGAGATTAAGTGATCTGCTCAAGGTCACACAAGAGGTCTGTGGCAGAACCAGGAATCGATCCTACACATCTCTTGAGACCTAGTCTAGTGTTTTAGCCACAAGTCCATTTCTCCTCACCAGGCACACAGCTTTTGTAAACATGTGTGAAATCACATGAAACGTATTAACTTTTCCTCTTCTTTGTGTACTACAATGTAGTTCTGCTAGGTCTATTACAGAAAAGAGGAACATTTTACGATATACTAGTGAGAGCAGCAAGAACGTCCCATTGTATTTAAAGGCAGATTCTAGTTGCTTATTCTCTCTGCACTGCTATGTTTTCAGGTTACAAGCAGATCATTAATTGAATCAGCCTTTCATTAATTAAAGCACAACAGATGCATGCAGAAAATCTCTCAAATCATCCCTGCACACTTACCAAGTACAGTAGTGCTTTTTCTGCTGTGTTTGGTATATGTAATGGGAATTCCACACCTGTCTATCATTACATTTGTGAGATAAATATATACATTAAGAGATCATTAGCCATATGAACATGAAAAACACAATAGATGAGAAGGCTTTGTTTTTCATTCTTCAAAATCCCTCAGAGTTTTGTTCAAGCCATGCACAAACTATTGATGGGCTCCCTCTGCATAATATTAGACCTGAAAAGCTAGAGTCCCACTAACATTGGGAGTTTTTTGTCTATTTTTCCTTTTGGGAATTGAATAAGTATTACTAAAAAGGCCTAGTGAATTTCATGCAACAGACACCCCAGTTATGTAGTTCATTTGCTCAAATCTTTGCAGAATATGTTCTCTTTGGTTGAAGTTTTCTGCTTTCCTGATGGAAAATAGAAACAGTTTAAAAAAAAAAAGTTTGGTTAAATTTAAATTTCAATTTTTTGTTTTTGAAACTGAAGATTTTTCAATTTTTCATTGAGTTTTTCATTACAACTTTGCTCCCAAAACTACATATATATAAAAAGTTTTGAAATTTCTCACGAAAAACAGTTGCCAATTTTTTACTTGTTCTGCTTTTCTTTCAGAAAACCTTTTTTTTCCCTTTAAATACAAATATTAAACATAACTGACTAGTAAAATATTGATAGAAAGAAGGGACAAAAAACCAAATAAATAACAAGAATAAAAAAAGGAATGGCACAACCCTGGGTCAAACCACAAAAGGGTGTCCCAGGATGGTGAGTCTGTCTGTAACCCACTTTAAGGCTCCTTTACGCTGCCAGCCTGCTATAAAATGGCTTTAGCATAAATGAGAATCAAGCCCTATGAATCACTCAACTAGGGGAGAAGTTGGAACATCCTTAGGTTGTCATAGCATCTTAAAAAAAAATCCAGTTATCAAAAGAATGTGGAAAAATCTGGTTGTCATAAGTGTGAAAGCCAAGGCACAAAGTTATGGAAAAATTAAAAAATGGAGACAGATTTATGAAAATGTCATCACATTGAAATGTGGATAACAGCCAGAAAACCGGGACGTTCACCGTATGCAGTATAACTCAGTGCTCATAATTATTGTTATAATGATCGTGAGGATTTTTTAGCTTCAAATTACAGTGTAGACAGAAAGGCAATGTATTACCAAGGCTTTCTGCTAGAGGTATGCACAGGATTGAATCATTAGTGCATCTGACGTTGAGAGCTCCTGTAGCTGATGTGTTGATTTCCTCTAGAAATTCTGGGAAGGTGAAGCCACTTTTGTGAATTGTTGCTGCAATGTTAGCCGTGCATTCAATTAAAAAAAAAATCCCTTCTGCTTCTCTGCTTGGATAGACATATTAAAAATTCATCTCTCCATCCACCTTGTGCAGATTGAAGCAAATAACTTGGAGAAACGGGATACTGCATAGATCAGAAGATAATGATTAAGTTGAGTTTATCTATCCATCTCTGAGAGATAGTTAGGCCACCCCCGGATCTTTAACGGCTAGCTAATCTACAGTGCACTGTATGTGCATTGTTAATATAGGTCTATCCCTAGCTGCGCATATGAGCAACTGTATTTATTTAATCCAGTTGACTTAAAACAACTGCTTTATTTCAGTTGTTTTGCTTGTTTTGTAGGAAATCAGTGTATTCTAATGGGTGCGCATTTATTTTATAATGCATGCTCACCTACACAATCCAGAGCCTGTCTTCATTTCAATAAGCTTTGTAGCAGCCCCTTTGTTACCAGGAAATGTCTGACAAACTGTAACAGATAGCGCCGATGGTGATTTTGTGGCCAGTGTAAGCAGAAATGGTCTTAGTTCAGTTTCTACTGAACAAGTTTCTTGTCTGCATTAGAAGATGCTGGAACTCTCGGTGCCGTTAGAAGAGGTTAATCATTCACCTGGCAATGAAGACAGCACTACCTGCTCATTTTGTTCCATGAACAAACAATGGCTTCAGTCTCCAAAGCTTCCCTAATGACTCTTCTGACAACTTTTGTGCTTACGGTGGACCATATTCTGCCACCTTTACTGATGCTACGTAGTACTTGCTAGCACATGCTTGTACTTGAATAATCATTCCCATTAAAACTGGGATTACTCAAGAAATGGGGCTTTACTGAGAAGGGTAGCAAAAGCTAAGCCTATGAAATTTATTTCCCTATTTCAGCAGTCTGATTTAGCATTGGATAACAGAGCCAGGGAAACTGTGGTGCTTAAGAATTCATCTTTATTTACAATAATAATAGTAATCAACATTACTTCACGTTTCCTTTGCTCCTCCAGCCTGTGCTTTTCAGCTAGCCTCCTATATTTGTTCACAGATTTTTAAGGCCAGAAGTAACCATTAGATAATCTAGTCTAACCTCCTATTTAACACATGCCATAGGATTCCAACCTTTCACCCCTGTATGAAGCCCATTAACTTGTGTTTGACCAAAACGTATCTTCCGAAAAGGCTGCCAGTCTTGACATGAAGATAACAAGAGACGGACAATCCATCACTGCTGTTGGTAGTTTGTTCCAATGGTTAATCTCACTCTGATAAAAATGTGCACCTGATTTTTAATCCCAGTTGATTAGGTTTAACTGCCAGTCACTGGTTCTTTTTTGCCTTTCTCCACTAGATTAAAACACCATTCAGTACCTGTATTTTCTCCTCATGAAGGTAATTATATGTGGTAATCATGTCACCTGTGTTGTCTTTTTAATAAGTTAAAAACATTGAGCTCTGTAAGGCATTTTCTACAGCCCTCAAATCATTTTTTGTAGCTCTTTTTTGTGCCTTCAGCATTCTTCAACATTTAGAAAGCTTGTGCCTTTAAAAATATTTGGATAGCCTTGGTAAGCCTCATAGCAAGACATGAGCTATGTCTTGTATTAGAAAAAGAAAAGAAGTTCCATTCTTGCACATAGATAACATTGCTAAGACATCTGGATGAATATCATAGCTCGAAGCAGTTTTCATACTATTGCTTTTGGTGTCCTGGGAGCAAATAGCCTCTCATTTAATTTATACTGTAATAAAATCTCCTATTGATTTTAATAAAATTGAAGATGATCATTTTGAATGAAATCCCTAAGGCAGCCACTCCATAAAAACTGATTTTTTTTTTCCCCTTGTACATGTACATTACAATTCATGCCTGATAACAGTGAACTGGGTCTATGGCTCCTTTCCTGGTATGGAAAACGGAGGAATAATTTCAAGTGAAGAGCATGAGAAAACTCTTCTCTAGAAAATAAATAGCTGTCTGCCCTTGTGACGGATGCTCAGTTCAAGGCATATTGCTTAGTGTTATTTTAAAATACTCATTGCTCTGATGCTGCTATTCAGTCTCCTCTCACTTTCTGGCACATTCCCTTTCAAGGTAACCAATGGGTTGTTGATGAAGGCTGGAAGAGACTTAAGTTGCCAGCAACGATATTTTATTGTACTTATCTGACTGGTCTGGATGCACCTAAATCAGTTACCTACTCTGCATATCATTCTGGGTCTTCCTCCAGGCCTCTTCAGTTGGGTGGCGTTGGCTTCATAAGGAGATCACAGGCTACTCCTCTGCTTTCCAATCTACTCCCTTCCATGGTGTTATCTTTCTGGCCATCAAAGAGAATGATAACTAAATCTTCCTAAAGCAGGCGTCAGCAACTTTAAAGTGACATAATTACATATTAGACAATAGCTACAATCTAAGGTTTTGTTGTGAACCTGGGAATATTAGTAGAGTTGAAAGAAAAATTTTCAATGGAATATTTTACCGTCGGAAAAGGCTGTCATTGAAATTGAAACTTTTCATGGGCATGTGTCAATTTCAATGAAATTTTATTTAAAAAAATTGGACAAAACTTTTTTGATAATATAGATATGGAATATTTTTTATGGTTTTAATTTGATATGTACTTGATTTTATATTATAAAACTAAACATAAGTTGAAATCAGAATGAAACTTTTGGGTTTTATTCCTGTGAAGCATTTTGATTAACCTGAAACACTTTTCAAAAAAAAAAGTTTTGCAGGAAATGTAAAAACGTTTGTTTTTTCACACTGATTTGGAATAAAAAAAAATAATGAAATGTTTAAATTTCCCACAGAAAAGAAATTCCAAATTTCAACCACCTCTAAAATATCATACCAGTGAGAGCTGTCTATTGTTTGTATATGTGGGTTTGGGGGAGAATTTATTACTAAAGCAGGCTGCAGAAGCTTATATTAGCAACCATACACCCAATTTTAAATTATGCTATTTTCTCCTTTGATGATACATTTTGAGATTGCCTCTCAAGCTCCAGATTGGAAAGTTAATTAACTCTGTATTTCTTGGGGTTTAGATGTTTTCAATTGTTTTAGCTTAATTCAGAGAAAAAAATACAGTCATTGGTTTAAATTGTCACTTTCAGTTTTTACTGATGTTTACCAAAATTGTGAACCACTCAAGTACATGAAAATGCTGATTATGCTAAGAAAATCAATACATTACATTAAGTAGATGAATTTATTATTAGCATATACACATCTAAGTGTAGATGTGAGGCTGTCTGTTTAAGGCAATTTAGTGGAAGATACACACACGTGTATATGTATAGTTCATAAATAAACCACAGCATTAAACTGTTTTTACTTTTAGCTATTTGTTGCTTTTTTTCTGGCCTCTTGTCCACCTAATATAAACCCTGATAGTTTACCTGGAAAACTGAAGTTAATTTTTTTGCACCAATTTTCACCCATTTTAAAAATTTTTACAATAGTGATCAATTCCTGGGAAGTTTTAAACAAAATCAAAACAGAAAACAAAGGGCCTTAAGCTTAGCAATTCTCCATATTTGGGAAGGGCCTGAGACAGCATTAGGAAACCCTAACTTTACATTAATTAAGTTTTCCAAATCTTTGGATTTGTGCTGTTGCAATACATTCTCCTGACTTTCTTGTAAATGACCTAGCAGCAGTTTGACAGGAGGGGTTTAATTTACAAAGGCTCTTGGACTTCTAAAGATGCAGATGGCACCTAACCTGATTCGGCATGTTTGTAATTCCTGTTGGACACCATCTACATCTTTAGGTGCCTAAGTACTTCTGAAAATCAGGCCCTAGACGCTCAGTTGCTGTAAACTGTGCTAATTTATACCTGCTTTGGATCTCGTTCTGTGCTGCCACGGAGGAGAAGAGTTTGATTTGAAACAAGCTGAGAACAATCCTAAATTTTGTTGGCATTAATGGGTGTGGCAGGACATGAATCCAAATGATGATATGGTGTCTGGCTGCTAACTTCATCCTGGCCCAAACCAAAACCCCAACAGCTGAAGGTCGGTAGAAATTTAAAATCCTGGTCTGGATCCAAATTGTTCAGCTCTGTTCACCTCTAATATTATAATGCTGCAATGCAAACCAAACACATGCCTAAGGGAGGAATAGGACTATGATTTCCTTGTGATCCCACAGGAGCTTGTTTTGTGGATTTTCAATTGCAGGCAAACAGCTGTCTGCAACTCTAATTTTAAATTACAGTCATTGATTAGGATTAATAACTTCCACTATGTGTTCACCGTTGTATTTTCTAAACATTTTGTAACAGCAATGCCCCTGAGCGCAAGGTACTGATTGCACTGGCATGAGCCAGAGACAGTGTTGGAAGGGATTGAGCAAACTTTACCAATCCCAAATCAATCCTGACTTGCAATGCTGTTGCTATTCAAATCATAAATCCCTAGAGAGCAGACTGTCTGTGCAGCATTAGACTGACATTCTTATGTGTTAAAGATCAGTGACTTGGCAGTAGAGACGTTAAACGCACTTGTGACCTGAACAGACGCAAAACCAGCTATCCAGAGATGACAGCTAAATTGTTATCAGGACATGCGAATTCCTTATGTGATCCAAAGCCCGTGAAATTCATAGGAGTCTTTCCATTGACTTCAGTGGGCTTTGGATTAGGCCTATGGTGATACTGATGTATATGGCAAATATCAAGCTTGGGGGCCTAATATTAAATGCCAAGTTGGTCTGATTTTGGGGTTCTGAGCATTCACTACTCCTCTTCCTATGAGAGCTGTGAGTGCAGCCTGTTTTCTTACATACTTGAATATGGAATTAGGTGCTCCAGTCTGAAAACTTGGCTCTGGTGTCTCACAGCATTGTATACAATATGTACAGTACATGAATTTCCTATCTCAAAGACTTTACCATCTGTGGGAGAGTAAAGAGTTAAAAGCTGGACAAATGGTCAGGCCTGAGTTACAGGGAATGGGGTCATGGCACGGGCAAACCTTGTTTCTGTTAATTGGTATGAATTCTAGTTAGTGTTTATTTCTCTTTTTTCCCTTCCTTCCTGGCCATCTACGCAGTCTCACAAAATAACTGTCTCCCCTCCTCTGCAAGGCCTTTGGTGGGAAGAAAGCATTATCTTCTTTCCCTCCCTTGCATACTGTGTTCAAGGGAATTCGCCTGCACTCTGTAAGGTGATTCTGTAAACAACAAACAGGGGAGGGTATAATTGCATTAATTATATCGTTATTAATATTCATTTTATAGTTGTTAATGTAACCACATTACATCATAGGGAGTTGCTGGAAATGTATACATTTACATACTGTTGTGGATAAAAGGATTGTAAAGTAACATGTCCCCTCTCCCCCCCACCCCAGTCACTCACTCGCGCAATCCCCACTCGCCCCAGGGACAACCTGCTTGTTATTTCTAACACCATCCAATGGCATGAATAAGTATAGTGCAAATAACAAGCCACCATCATTTGTGTGCAATGCTGATATTAACACCCGTGTTCTGTACTATAGCAATGGTCACCCTTATGTCCAAAGTAGGTTCCACGAGTCGGGTGGAGCTTTCAGGAATGAGCCGAAGGAGCAGCAGGGATGCATGGCATGTAGGGGGCAGCCAGTCTGAAAAAGGCACAGAGACAGGAATCAACAGTGGGGATTAAAGGGGCAGCCAAAAGAGTAGCTAGGGCAGGACACAGTGACTGTGAGGGTATGTCTACACTGCAGCTGAGAGGTGTGATTCAGATTTACATGAGCTACAAATAGTAGTGTGGCCACAGCAGCACCAGTGGAGGCTTGGGCTAGCCGCCCAATTCCAAGCCTGCTCGGACCCAAGGAGTTGGGTTCAGGCAGCTAGCCCGAGCTATCAGCAGGGCCACAGCATCTGCTGTGCTATTTTTAGCATGCTAGTTTGAGATGAGCAAGTGTGAGTGTGCCTACCTGTGCTGGAAAGCCCCCCTCCCAGCTGCAGAGTACACATACCTGAGGGGTTTGGGAAGAAGGCCAGGGCATTTGCCGAAGAGGTTTTGTGAGTTACTTTAAAAAGTGAGAAGCCTGAGCTGTTTGGAAAGGTAGAGGAGAAGCAAGTGAGGAAATTGAAGAAGGGCTGGGGGGGACACATTTTGTAGAATTGAGAGGAGAATTGTAGTGTCTTGGAGTCAGAGGGTCAGGAAATAAGAAAGGAGGAGGAATTTGTAGTAGCCAAGGTGAGAATTTATCCTTGGACCACCTTACCCCATATTGTTCCTGAGCCAAATCTTGAGATATGCTAAGTGCTTGCAATTTCCCTTGCAACCAATAGGTGCTCAGATGCACAGTAGTACTTGTAAGAATTTGATTGCTGTTAGTAAACCATGCATGCCCATGACACTTGACAGATCTTTAGCAGGCGCTACGAGGCATACAAATGCAAAGCTCCTATGCAGCCAAGGCAATAACTTTACAATGATGTACAGGGATTTATAAATCATATGATGACTTAGAAATTAGCTCTATTATAGATAAAACATCACCACCAATAATTAATGTTTACATTGATGCTCAATTTCATTTTGAAATATACATCCACAATACTAAACAGAATGAGGATTTCATTGTTGAATGCATGTTCAAAAGGTTTTTAATATTGCCTCCTCCATCCCCAGCCTCCAGTGAGACATTTCTAATTAGTTTTGTATCTGCAGTGATAAATAGAAAAAAGGAGAAAGCATATTAGGAAGATGCATTAAAACAAGGGTGACTGAAGTATAATTCCCTGTTAACGGCCGTGAGTCTGTGAATCCCATCAAATATGTACAATGTATAATTGTTAGAGAGTCTGAGTCTGCCCCCATAAAGGTCACTGTCAAAACGCTCTTGGATTAGATCAGAGGAAAAAGTTGCATCCATCTGCGGAGGGTCAGCACCAGGCTTGCGACCACTTAAATCTCAGGTTAGCCCTCACATGAGGCTTCGTGTGAGACTTAAGTAGCGTGTAGGACCTGTGCGGGGCCAAACGCTATCAGAAAGACACCTCTGAGCATGATCAGCAAGTGTGGTTGTGGCACAGGAACAAGAGAGATGGTTTGTGCAAAAGTGGTCATGGTCCATGGAGAAATCAGTGTGAGGAGATCCTGGATAACACACACGTAACACCCAATGAAACATATCCACCTCTGAAACGGAGTAGTTAATGCACAGGGGCTTTTCTGCTCTCTCTCTCTGTCTCTCTCTGTGTTGGTCCTGGTGCCAGCCAGAAATTGAGCATATGTAAATGCAGATTTTGCCACATATTCCTGCATCACCTTGTTGGGGTTACCATAATTTTTGTACAACACTGGCAGAAAATGGCCTTTCCTTAATACTCTGGCTAAACAACACTCAACACCATAATCTGTTGTACATTGCTTGCCCAGCTGTTATAATGAAGGTTTGAAACACTGTCTTCTGATCTCCTCTTTCTAAACCCAATATTTTTCCCCCTCATCTAAATAAAAATCAATTTTGGAGAAACACAAATAGAGCCAGATTTTGCTTTTACTGATATCACAGAGATACTCCAGCTCCTACATCCATGTAAATGGAGAACTGTCTGACTCCAACAGTAGGGAAGAAGAATCCCTGGAATATATTGCTTGGGTTTTTTAATGGAGCCTATCAGATGCTTTGCCTCTCACATACAACAATCACTGGCAGGCACTTGGTCTCATTAATTTGTACTTCAGTTAAGAAAAAAAGATCTAGGACTGTGCACTTAGGTGCAACTGAACTGAGCTTGGCTGGTCCCCTGAGGGGTGTGGGTCAGACAGAGGCTGTGCAATGCCCCCCCTCTTTCCTCCCTCTACATTACAGGGATCAGCCCCAGGTTGGCTGTAAATTACACTGGAAGGAATGGCTCCCATTGACTTCACTAGGCTCTCAGTCAGGCCACAGGAGCCTGCAAAGAATTGGTTGTAATGCTCAATGCCCATTTCCCACCCATCCCCTAGCAGTCACACATGAAGATTCCCCCATGGTGGAGGAATCCTAACTTTTTGCCATGGGGGTGGGGGAGAGTGTAGTAGGGGCATCAAATGGGCACTGTAGAAGGAAAATCTCTGTGACTCCAGAGGTACTTAGTAAGCCAAGTGGCTCTGGAGGGAGTGGTTTCAAAGACTTAAGTGCAATTATTATTTTAGTTCTGAGCCTAACACCTGAGTACTTCATAACCTGATCTTGCTACAACATGTCTCCAAAGCTTACCCTGTGGCATCTATCATCAGTAAATAAGGAGTTTAGAGGACGACAAGCTTCCCAAAAGCCTCTGCGGGTAGTTACACTGTGGGATAGCTACCCCCAGCATACTGCTTTGAATGTTGACCCAACTGTGGCGAATGGGGACCCAAGAGACTGGTGTAAGGAGCGTGGTGTGATCACACTCCTGCGACTTCTAAAATTGGGCAGATTTAAAGTAAATCGACTTCTGTCTGCAGGGTAGACATACCCTGAGTTTTAGAGCCACGGTGCATAACTCAAATCTGCAAAATCTCTGTCTATAAAGTGTGGAGGTTTGGGATCTTCTTACATTATAACAGACGAAACCACAGAGAAAGAAAAGATAATTTAATATTGGTCCCTGATCTTGAAACTGCATTGATGTCACTAGGGCAAAGGGCTCAACCCATGCAGCTGCAATTGCAAAATTGGGCCTTAACCTTTTAGATGGCGAAGATTAACAGATCAGTGGAGCAGTTTGATCATCCATTTCCAGGTGTAGCTCCTGCTTCACCAGACTCATGTATCAATGTGTTTTCTTGCCTGGCTTACTGCTATTTGAAGACTTATTTGAGTGTATAATATGCAATAGTCTCTTATTTTTCAGCTGATTTTTTTTTTCTCCTCATTTTGGAACTCAGCCAGGAACTTTGAGTGCATTGTCAGATATGCTAAAAGCAGGCTGGTTTCTTATGCATCACACCTGATGTAATTTCAGTGTTGCGGTTACTATGCAGAAAATAGCTGTCATGGAAATGGGAGCAGTGAGCAAAGCATGGCACTGTATGTTCACAGCCCTCCTTTGGAGCCAGTATTGTGCTGCACTATTGCTTCATCTGAGATACTGAAGGCTAATCCAGCCGGCTGTTGTGATTTTTCTTGCATTGGGTCATTTCAAAAGTTTGGAATAGAGTGTCATTTACAGATGCAATGATATGGAAAGGCTTGGACTTTCAAAGGGACCTCAGGGAGTTAGGCATTCAAATGCTATTAAAAGTCAATGAAAAATTGGCACCTAAGTCCCATAAGTTCCTTTTAAAAACTCCAGCCAAAATGTCTGGCTGTAAAATTCTTGAGCATGTTATTTTTTCTACACTGAATCAGCAGAACCAGACTGAGTAGCCCACACAGTACAGTCTATAAAACTGGGCGACAGTTGTTTCAAGACAAGCTATTTTATGAGATTTCTGGAAGTTTTTTCTCTTGTCCCAGCTAGAACAGCCTTTTTCACTCTATTTTTCCAGAGATGTAGCCCTGTTAGTCTGTATACAGCAAAAACGGCCATCTGACGAAGTGGGTTGCAGCCCACAAAAGCTTATGCCTGCAGAAATTAAATTTGTTAGTCTTTAAAGTGCTGCAGGACTCTCGTTGTTTTCACTATATTGTGTTGCTTCCCATTCCAATTTCATCCAGGACCTGATATTGCAGAAGCAAGCAAATTAATTATTTACTTCGTGAAGAATCTCAAATAAGTTTAGATGTGAGTTTGATTAGGAAAATGTGCACTGGGGTAGGTGCGTGTCCGGGCAGTCACTGTTCGTGTTTCTTCCAGGCCTATTCACTAATGGTTACAATTTCACAGAGATTCTCAAAGCTGTGTAAATGCTTTGGATTTCCATTTTCCATTAAAATGAATCAGAATGATGGTGATTTGTATTCGAATATTGAGGAGGCCCATGACCCCTGCTGGTTAGGCATGTACAAATACAGAACCAGTCAGTCCATGCCCCAAGGAGCTTACAATATAAATATAGGAGAAGAGATGGATGCAAACAGCTGGGGGAGTATGAAGAACCAATAAGACAGTGGTGGTTGAGATGCGAGGCCGTGGTCACAGCATGGCAGCCGTCTAACCACTGTCAAGAATTTTGTAGGCATCTCAGAGAAGGTGAGTTTTCTGAGGAGGGACAGATAACGAGGTAGCTTTGTGGGTGTTTATGGGAGGGTCTGCAGGAGACAGCCTGAGAGCTAGGTATCCAAAATCTGATTAGTTGCTTTGGAAATCCTACCACCTGCCTGTGGACCATAGGCATGTGTGACAGGAGCCTCTCAGCCACGCGTTGACTCTGTATCCTGTCACACACATCCCCATCAACATGGGACCTAAACAGAGGCTCAGTTCACAAGAGGGGCCGCTGCTGAAGGGAGAATTAGAGGGAGAAGCAACCTCAGCAGCAGGAAGCAGATCAATGGAGAGGAAGGAAGTCCTGGAAGGGGGGAGAGTGAGGAGTCTGAAGGAAGACAGAGCTGGCTGTTGGTAGTACGGCTCCCTTTCTCCCCACAAGTAAGAAGGGGAAGCTGATTGGGACTTGGCCTGCTGGAAAGCTATAATAAAGCCCGATGGTGGCGAAAGTGGCCTGGAGTGAGTGCGAGCCCTCAGGTGAGAGAGACTCACAGGGAACCACCCTGTGATAGCATGATACAAACTGAAGAATATCCGTTCACGTGAGTTTGTGACACATGAATGGGAAGTCCCCTGGTTATGTCGAGATTATATGAAGTATTCTCTGCTTATCTACGTGGTCCATTTCTTGGGATGGCTGTCTCACTAGGCCAGCTGATCGATGTCTTTGGTTTTTTAGTCTCACATCTGGAAACGTTGTGTCATCTGAATATGGCCCTTCTATTAATGACGTAAGAACTATGCAGCCATTCCTCTAGTAAAAGAAGCCGGTGTCAAAATAGTTGCTTTAACCTGTGAGTCAGCGATTACCTGACTTATAGGTTCTTCAATCTTCTTAGCTATGCTAGAAGCATTTCTATTGTACAATGGTATCTGAATGGAATGACAGTACAGTCATACTTCTGCAATATTCGTACAGTATATTGGTTATGAGGAAGGTTTGCTTTTCACTGGGCATATCAACTGTGTCATTTCTTCAGTGCTGAATTTGCACAACAAGCTTTTTAAATTAAAGTGAAGGGAGACATTTTTTGGCACCAGGCATCAGTTCTGCTTTTCAAACAGCCCAAATTGTTATATATAAAATCTCATAGTGACAATATCTGCCATCTTATGCAAGGAAGTGCCTACAACTAGTTAAGCAGCCACTCATGTCAAAGCCAGTGTGCATGTCACAGGAAAAATAAAATTAATCCACTTTGGCATCTGACTATACAGTCAACAATATGAAATGTATTTGGGAGGTAGAGGTGAGTGTTCCTTTTCCAGAAGGAGGAAGGTTAAACATGTCCGCTGATAATGTTAATGAGACAAAATGCATGGTGTAGGTCACAAGGAAGAGCCATTGTGGGTTGGGAAATACTGTATATAATAAAAAATTGGAAATATAGGGCCAGATCCCCAGCAGTGTAGGTTCATAGGGGTCAGTAGAGCTATGCTGATTTACACAAGTGAGGATCTGGCCCATATGTGGAACTGCTCTTTAAATTAGCCTATTAATACAGAATATCCTAAAATCTGAGATCAGCTAATTTCTTCCAGTGCATTATTTTTATAAGTGTTCTGGCAACAAAACCAGGGCTTTAAGATCATTTATTAGATTACCCATATCTCTGAATAAATGAGCCTTATTCTGCCTCTTGTCTTATTCCCTTAAATGGATGGGTCCTTGATATACTGTCCTTCAGTAATAACAATCATATTTGTTTTATTTATGCAAATTGTAGCTATAAAAGTGTACTTCTAATATTGCTGGAATGGAGAAGTGTCTGCATGGAAACGACATATTCATCATTTACCGTACTGATTATATCTTTCTGTGTGGGTTCCAGCAAGGATGGTAACTGCTTTAGAGATTGTTTAAAAAAAAAAATCACATTGCTCTTTGTGTAGAATGCAGAGGGGGAAACAGACAGATACCGGCTGTGCTGGAAAGCATGTGTTGTCTTGCTACAGTGCTACGAGTCTAAATAAACAAATATCTGCCAGTTCTATGCTGTGCTTCAGTGACAATTTAGGATGGAATTCGTGCTTGTTGGAGAGTGCTACTTAATTCTCATTTAAGTCCTAGAGGCAGCTGGAGGCTAATAGCCATAGTCTTAAATTGGGCTGATGTGGTACATGGGCTTTGTGCTGGCTCTCTGTGCAGCAGTGAATTTCCTCCTTAGAGAATGCCACCATTTGGAAGTGCAGTGAGACCTCTGCATTCATCTAACAGATTGTAACAACTTTCAGTCAAAACCCAGCACTCTAATGGCTCCCTTTTCAGCCTTTGGTCAGCAGAGGGCTCGAGGATTGAATGCACCATTATCCATCATTTCCATTAAAGAGGTTGGATGGGGAGGGAATTGATCTCACCAGAGTAGTATGTGTACCCTCTGGAAAAGTCTTTACTGGTGACTGCTAACCTGCAGATACACAACATTGTGTTCAAGGACACCAGAACCTTTGTCGAAGGGAGGGAGGGAGGGCAAGGCTAAAGTGGCAGGGAATTAAAATACCACTTAAATATCCTGCAGCATATAACTGTAACATAAATAACCAGAATACAAAATGTAGCCATATTATAATATTTAAGGTATAATTATAGTATGAAGAAATGGGGGGAAAATAAGACAACTTTAGTTTTAAACTTCAGGACTGCATTTTATTTTAACATTTCATGTATTGTACTTCACTTGAATTTATCATTTTGCTGCATATACTCCACTATTAAAACTCCATTGTTATTATTGCAATTCTGTAACGTTACAATTGACTCATCCTTGTTTTTATATATGGCATATTTTAATTATTGTAACCCTAACCTGTAAATCGCCTTGGAAAAAGGCGTCTGCAAAATAAATAATAACAAACAACTTTGCAGGGAGGTAAACATATACTCATATAAGAGCTACCCTATCAAATGATGTTTTTTCTAATGTTTTATAAAAGAAATAAGAAAATATGTTTTTATATTTGTAGAAAACCTAACACGCCATCAACAGACTGTAGCAGACAGAAGCCATACAACATTTAGTAAGCAAAAAACATAAACGTAATGCAATTTTGATGATGCCGTTATCTAGGATTCCAGTGGATATCTAGGAATGCATCTGATCTGATCTCGTGCATCTTGGCCTTTAGCAGTACGATTATGTTTTTCCCACTGCGCAGATGGTTCTTTTGTTAAGAAGTATGTTTGGGGGCGGGGAGGAGGCGATGGCCACTCCAGAGCCAGCACCTGTGGTTGTGCTCATTACTGGGGTTTAGCTTTTTTCCCTTCATGAAGAGATACTTCCCCATGTCCGTGGTAACAGTTTCTTTATTTCCTTGAGAAGATTTAGCATACCTAGAATTTTTTATGGTTTTCCTGGTAATGAATCGAACATTCCCCTTGTTCTTATAGAAGAGAAGGATTATGTTCTCACTACAGATGCAGAACTCCCACTGATGTCAGTGGAAAATATGTCCATATACCAAGGGCTCCATATCACATTTAAGAATTGCCACATGGATGCGAGAGGAGAAGTCTTCCCCAAAACATATGCCTTACAACACTTTGCTGCATAGAGCCTACAGTTTCAGTGAGCATTAATGTGGAAATGTACAGCAGGTCTAAGGCCTTGTCTACACAGGAAAGTTTTAGCAGTATGCCAATATAGATATACTGGTAAAATCTCACATGTGGACGCTTTTTTTTATTCTGGTATAAAAGTGGCTTTTTTCTATTTAGTTTCTACCCCTTAGGTAGCATCATAAACTAAAGTGAAACAAAACTATTCTTATACTGGAATATGAGTGTCCATCCACACAAGAGATATAACAATCTTTAGATTGTAAGCTCTTTGAGGCCGGGCCTGTCTTTTTGTTCTGTTCATGTGCACCGCCCCACACGATGGGATCCTGATCCATGACTGGGGCTCCTAGACGTTAGTGCAATACAAATAAACAATAATAGTTATTAATAATGTCATAGTAGATGGCTCCTGGCCAGAATATTTTACAATCTAAAGAATAATAACTATTTCAGTTTAAATTCATACCTTAGATTACAGTAGGGTGACCAGATGTCCTGATTTTATAGGGACAGTCCTGATATTCAGGTCTTTGTCTTATATATTTGCCTATTCCCTCCTCTTCCCCCGTCTCAAGTTTTCACATTTGCTATCTGGTCATCTTAAACTATATTGAAACTTTTCTATGTAGACAAAGCCTAAATGAAACTCCAGTCAGGCCTGGTTTTTTTGGCTGAAAATCATATCCCCAGTTGGATTGGTGTTTAATTACTTCTGATAGCCTCTGAGACTATGCTTTACAAGCTAAAGTTTCCTATAAACAATACTGTAGTGACGCAGGTTCATCAGTGATGATGTAAAGCTTTAAAACAATCATTCTTGAGCATGAAACATTTAGCTTAGCACTCACATAGCTCTGTTTATCCCGCTTCCCTTGGATCTCCATAATGAATGCTTACAAACCATTCAGTCAGTGCCACAGTCACTCCATAAAACATCAGCCAAAAGAACATTATGTGGCAAACTCTTAAAGTATAGCTGAGAGTGCTATTTTGCAACAGCATCTATCTCAATCTGAACTGGGTGTGTTGTTGCTTATTTATGGAATAATAGCAAGAGTGCTCGCCATAAATGAAAAGACCAGAGCATATTTCAAACTGCCACTTACCCATCCTTGAGTTATTATTGCTTTTCTTCATGCCCTCGTCATTGATGTTGTAACGTATAACATAATCTCAGCCATTTCTCAAAGTGTCTCTACAAAGGGAGGGTTGGAATTGTATTTTAGTGTAACTAGAAAGCTAGATTCACCAGAGTATGTTACTGTTATGAGCCAGGTGAAACCTTGTTGGGGTGGAGTTAAAACCTATTTAGATTGGTGCGTGTGAACTCATCCTTTAGTTAAGATAACTTGTGTGTGTGAACCCTCCAGGAACTTTTGACCAAGTATTGTTTTGGGTCCGTAGGGGGAGGTTGGGAGGGAAGAGAAAAACACAGAAATTGGGAACAGACAAGAATGGAGAGAGAGCGGGAGGGGAGGCAAGAAAGCCAAGCAGGAGCCTGTAAGCACAGTGTCTTTGCCGGGGGAAGAGGTGGGAGAGAGCTTTGGGATCTGTTGTTGGCTAAAGACACTGCTCCTTTTTGTTCTTGGTTATGTCTTCATTCAGCGACATGGGACTTTGTACATTTCTTGTAAAACAAACAAACAAACACAAAAACAAAAAAACAAAAAAAAAACAAAACTCAAGTTTGGAACAAAGAAAATATCTTAGGGTTGAAAAGAGGTAACATTACTTTAGTGTTTAAACCTGACGTAACACAATCAGTTCTGGTGGAGATACATAGGGGGCAAAGCTGGACTAACGTAACGATTAATCCGGCCCATTCTTATTACTACAACAAAAAGGAAGTTCTTGGGTTACAGACTTCAGAAGTAAGAAATTATTTCACCTATACTAGAGTCCTGGGCTGATTATGTTGCAAATATTTAGAACTCAAAAAATCAAGAGGCTTAAAATGGCCATAAAATGGTCTTATTTGGCCTATAGTTTGAAAAATGACTAGTGATTTTGTGGCGGTGTCTCAGGTTGGGCAACCAACATCATGAGACCTGGTCTACACACAGCTTTTTACCAATATAACTGTTGGTTAGGGATGTGATTTCCACACACCCCAGTATAGTTATACTCATACAATCCCTTGTGTTGACACCGCTATACCAGCATGAAGATACATAGTACCAGTATTGCTTTTCCCCTTCCCATATGTGAAAAATGCTGTACTAGGATAAGCCCCTTTATACTGGTATAGTTGCATCCATTCTAGGTGGAGTGGACTGCCTGAAGTCTACTGCTATAATTGAAGCAGGACAACGTTTATCTGCAGACATGATTTGGTTTCTTTTGAAAATGTTGGTCTATTATTTTCTAGATGGAAAGAGACGCTTCCAGGGCTTGTCTACACAGAGCAGCAATGCATGCTAAAAGGGTACGATGTCTACAGTGCACCTGTGTGTTGTGCACTAACTGGCCAGCATAGCCCTTCCTGGCATGAACTAAAAGTGCCCTAGTTCACATTAATTTAGTGTTTGAAACAGGACTGTTTAAAAACATGACTCAGAGACTTTTCCTCCAGAATTGCCATTAATTTGGAGCAAACACTGGGCTAAATTATGTAGTCTACCTAGCAAAACTTTCATTGACTATAAGAGAGAGTTTGCCTTAAGAGGGACTGTAAGTTAGGATTAATTGGCTTTCCATCTGAACTTCTTATAGGCCCTAATTCAAAAAAGCATTCAACCACTGACCAGTGGGTTACACTTTGCTAAGTCTGCTACGTTTCCCTTAGTTTGCCCAGTCCATAGAAAATATGGGTCTGTTATAGTTTTTGGTTGCAGAGAGACCCTGGCTTCTTAGCTGAAGCTGTAGAGACTGATACTTTTAGGTTAGTCCCTGGTGTCAGTCAAGATCATGGCCATCACATAATCAGTTTAGCAGTTGCTTAATTACAAACCTCAAGATTTTGCACATGCCTGAAGTTAAACAGGTGGTCAGGTGCTGTCCTGAATAGAAATAGACTACTGAGTTGAATCTGTAGAGTCTGCCTGGAAGAAACATTTAAGGTCCAGAAATCCTGTTTCCTTTCTGTGTCTCTTCCACCAAAGTTAAGTAGACTAGAGCAGTGTTGTGCTTGACTGCATTGAAGCTGTTTTAGAATTAGCATACCGCATCCCCTGAGAAGAGAAATGCACAGAGACCAAAAAAAAAAAAATCATTTAAAACTTTTACTGAGTCTGGCTCTTGGACAGGGTGCGCTATTTTCTCATTATATTGCTATCTTAAGGGAAATAAGGAATTATTTTCACATTAGATTTATAGAGTCAATAAGACACGAGTTGAATAGTGAATAAGCACCCTGGAGGAAATTGCCTTGCCACAGCATATAAGGATTTGGAGAGAGTATTGCATTATCTCTGCTGTAACTGGAAAGGAAGGGGGGAAACATTTTTATGTTTCTGATTGGGGTTTTTAACTCTCAACTTGTTTGTTAATTCTAGAAGGAAAAAAAAAACCCGAACTCCCCACCCCTCCCTATAATGTATGAACAGAGCCCGGATTCAACAAGGTTAAGTGCTTAAAACTAGGCATGTGCTTGAGTTGGTCCTTGACTTCACTGGGAATACTAAGATAAAGCACATGCTTAAATACCCTTCTGAACCAAAAGTCCAGTTGTAGCCGTCTCCGTCCCAGGATATTAGAGAGACAATTTGGGTGAGGTAATAGCTTTAACTACACAAGCTTCTGTTGGTTAGAGAGAGAAGCTTTCAAGCCCTACAGAGCTTTTGAAATGCACTGCCAGCAAAATGCAAGGTGGAACAGATTGTTTAGGGTAAGTCGTTAGCACATATAGTAAGGGACCATTCAAGGTAGAGTTGCCAGTTAACAAGGATGTTATACCTTCATGACTTATTACAACAGTTTGTAACCCACTAACCCTTTTTTTGTCCTGACTGCAGAGGTGTTAATGGTCCACTCTACCTTGAATGGTCCCTTACAACATGTGCTAACTACTTGTGCTAAACAATATGTTCCACCTTGTGTTTTGTTGACCCCATTTGAACTTAAGACAAAACCCCCATTCACTTCAGTGAGGCCAAGATGTGACCTCAAGAAACCTATGTTGAAATTTATCCCTGTGCAGAGGTCCAGCACACAGCCTAAGCACCAAGTTCCAGCCTTATTCTAAAGGCTTAATGGGACTTAAGTGGGTGATCAGAACTTGTGCTGATCCTCTGCACAGGGGCAAATTTCACCCTAATGAATATTAAGACTTGAGATAATAGCATCAACAGTATCTAAACTTTTAATAGGTCAGTAAATGTCATTAATAAGTCGACTGACTCCAAGATAAGCAACTTTCTCGCCTTCCAAGAGCATAGGAAATTTGGCAATGTTTCAGAAATATACTTGTTTCTGTCCCGTAATCCTAGCAGCACCATTGTCAGGTTTGTACACCGTGCTCATCGGGATGTGTCAGTTTCATGTGTTCAGCTTTGTTTCTGTTGTTTAAGCTGCAGCTAGGACCACATTTTCAAAAGTGCCCATGACTTTTGTATGCTGGCATGAGACATTGAAAGACCTGTTTTCAGTGTTGCTGAGCACCTGCAGCACCGGTTCTCTTTATCTGGAATTGTGGGTGATCAGGACCTGTAAAAATCAGGCCAAAGGTGGACAACATTGAAAAACCTACCTCAAAATAGCTATCACTTTTCCTCAGTCTTCCAGGTAAGATCAAGTGCAATATAATTGAATATGTGATGTATTGTATTTCAAAGAACTGTGCTCTGGATTTGTAAAGAAGCTAGCCTAATGATGATCTTTGCCATCCTATCATCTAAATATCACTTGAAGTTAAGCAGTAAAAATATTTATAGAAAAAACATCCATTGGTTTTGCACAGTTTTAGGAATAGAATTCTGCTGCCTTTATTCACACTGGGTAGCACTTTGCTCCATAGGCAGCCTCCTTGAATGTCATGGGACTATTTGCAGTATATGTTACCAAAAGTGGCAAAAATCTGGCTTTTCAGTTATCTCTTACTTTAAAAACCAGCTGTGTTCTGGGATCTTAGAAGTGGGCCAAAGAGACACTAGTTCTCTCTAACATGATAGCAAAAGTGGAGTGAGAGCAAATCTGGTATGCAGTGTAAAATTATACAACATTCTGTCCCTAGCAGCCTAGTGTGCTAGTCAACGAGACATACTGTTGTTTAACAAAGGAGTAGTGATATACTGAACAACTGTGTGTGTATCCAAGGGCAATAAAATAATCGCCTGGCTTGGAGCATCAGAATACAATTACTGTTATGCAGAAGTGAATGGTAGGAAAAGTGTGATCCAAGTGTCTTAATTAGACATTAAAGAAAGAGAGGGAAATAATGTATGTAGGTGCTAAACTAATGCTAACCAAAGGCTCCTCCCCTTACTTCTCAAATGCATCGTTGCTTGTTTATTTATTACAGGAGCGTGTATCAGCTCAAACCAAGATTGTGGCCCCATTGTGCTAGGCCCTGCTCTTACACATATGCATACACATAGTAAAGGACAGTTCCTGCTCCAGAGACCTTACAGTCCAAATAGACAAGACTCCTCCTGGGTCTTTCACAAGTGTATGAATATCCAGCAGTCTGTAGGTGAAGATTTCAGGTTCAGTGATGCTGAAATCATTGTGGATGTAAAGGAACAGACCAGCATGTTCAAAACTGAGTGCTTAAGTCAGACGATTAGATCCACTGTTGTTAAGGCAACAATATAAAAGGCTTGACTTTCAGAAGTGCCAGAACCTTTCTTTGTTACATTTCAGTACTATTGTGGTAATGGACCAGGACCCCAGTGTGCTAGGCACTGTACAAACACAGAACAAAAGGATGGTCTCTGCCCCGAAATAGCGTACAGTTTGAGAGCTGTAGCTTTCATTGAGAGCAGTGGCGGTTCCGTCCCTCTGATTTGCAAGCCACTTAATTAAATGCCCACATATGGATTTAGCTGTCAGACTTTAAGCAGTTGCACTTGCATACTTATGCCAGATGAATGCAATCTAAGAAGACCTCGTGAGGATTTTAAAATATGTAGGACAACTCCCTAGCTGGTGTAAATCATTGTAGCTCCATTGACTTCAGTTGGGTTATTCTCATTTACAGCAGCTGAGGATCTGACCCATGAAAACTGCTGGAAGCACTATTAATGTTTGAGAGTTTTTTTTAAATTGGGCCCCACTATTGCTGACTCAGAGCTATGCTGACAATGGACCTGAGACAGCAGTCAATGGAGCACCTGCCATGATGAAAGCTGCCTCACACCCTACTGAAATTTCCCTACTGTGTGTATAATCACGTTGGAACCAATCCCATCTGCTCTCAAGCTGCTGCCAGCTACCTCACACAGGGCACAATCCTGCATGGAGTGTATGTGCTCATCAATGCACTGTAAAGACCTGCTGAGAAAGAAGAGGTGGAAATCAGCAGTCCTGGGAAAGGAGATCCAATTGGGGCCTTGAGAACATGATGGCAAAGGGGTAAGATAACACAGATTACTGAAATTTTGTCGCAAGCAAAGGTAAATTCAGTCCAATCCTAGCACTGTGCTGAGATATTAATGCAACATGCAGTTTACATTTCACAGCATTTGCTCATATTTTAATTAAGTTGCAGGATTCACTGGCCATTAAATGGGAAATGTGGCAACGAGCATGTAGAAATAGTGCTTTTTATCTGCTACCTAAGCAATTCTCAGATCCTTTATGAATTTTTTCAGCATTGTAACATAAATAGAAGAGTAATATCACTTTGCATGATGCTGCGTGTTATTTATGTGCTTGCATTTTCTTTTCTGGTGTGTATTTTTCCTTCTGCAAGGCTAGATTGTTCTGTACCGTATATGATATTGTTGCCAGAAGTCAGCAAAATATTTGAGCATGTACCGATGTGTGTGCAGGATTTTTAAATCCAGTCAAAGGCCCATATTTGTAAAGATTTTTAAGTGTTGCAACTCAATGCCTAAATATAAATATCTCAGCCATAAAGACTCAGTTATAATCTCTACTTTAAAACTAATCTAAGAGCTTTATTTTCATGTGTATGTATACTGACCTTTTAACCATTACTCTCTTTCCCTTTTTTAAATAAATGTTAGTTTAGATAATAAGCATTGGCTTTTAAGTATGCATTCGGGTAAGATCTGAACTATTCATTGACCTGTTTGGTAATGTGTCCGATCTTTTTGGATTGGTAGAACTCTTATACATATGATGGATAAAGATTTTCAGAAATCCCCCTCATATTTGACTTGGCTCTCTGGGTGTTAGCCAAAGGGCTGGATACTTTTAAGGGAACTGTGTTTTGTCTACTGAATGACCGGTGAGGTTATCAGAAGCAGTTTACCAAGATGGCTTGGTATATCTTATATCTTTGCAGTATGACCTGTTTACACTATCTCAGCATGGCTCCCCTGGAGGCCAACATCACAGTATCAGTGGATGATTCCAAAATTCTTTGGCATTCTTTATCTAAATGCTATTGGTCAGTACCATCTTTCTGTTACTCTCCAAAGACAGAGAGGGGCTACTTCTCCTGTCAGGTACACCTTTGTGAATCAGGTGCAACTGCACATTGCAGTTTGTGATAGAGGGCAGAGCTATACGGAGCCTTCTTCTGCCTTGTTTGCTTGCAGTGTCCATTGCCCCGCCAGCCAAACCAAGAGCCTGTTGCAAGGACCAATGAGAGATCTCCATTTTGAGGAACTACCACATGGCTGACTGCTATAAAAGACAACCCAGTGGAAGTGGTCTGCCCTCTATGCTCTGCCCCACAAACTCACATGCTGGATGGGAAGGACAGCATGTCTTCCCTTGAAGTCAATGCAGTTACTGCTGAAAGCAATAAGAGGATAATGTGGCCAGTTGGATGGAATCTCTTGGTTGCTAAATGACGAGACATTGTCTCCTTCTGCCCTACTGTGCCAGGTCCAAAAGGAGCAGATGACGGTGCTGTTCTCCACAAGAAATCCATTTTCCTCTCTAAGAAAAATAGCAAGACAGCCACAGTGAGTCTAATCATAATCAACACTAGGGGGTTTCCTATCTCTTTCAGTTAGAGAAGGATTGGATATAGCCTGCAGTTCAGAGCAGTTCTTCTTTAGGACAGGCAAGCAGTGGTTCACCTAGGTGATGTGAAAATGAGCATTTGTTTGGCTTGGATTGCTTTTTATAGCCTAATACATCCATTGGATTTGCTATCTCTTCATTGGGATTTGGACCGGGTGCATGTCAAGAGACTTACCAACTGTGAGGAGCTTATCCTCCAGAAATTTGTGACTCCAACAATCAGTTTTCTACTGCTTTCTTGTCACCACCAGCTCTCCATCCTCAGTGAAGTGGCAAAGGCGGCTGTCTTCATTGACATTCACACCACTGCCAAAAAAGAAGTGACAGGCTGCTTTGTACACAGAAAACTGAAAGGCTGTTTGATGGGAACACAATTGCCCAATAATCCTTTCATAGTGTTTTTCTTTATTCAAGTCATTGCAAACAATGGCGCACAGGCCCAGATATGGGGATTCCAATCATTCAAATGTGTCTTTGGTGGTTGTTCTTTATTTGTCTGCTCTTATCCCAGACATATGGGATGGTCACATGATGGATTCAGTAATGCTGAGGTGTCTCTCAGCCAAAATAAATCAGAGCCAATATGATACTATTTGCAGTTGTTAGCATTTTTTAAAGCCATCGATCAAAGGAGGACTGGAAACATGCAAATCATTCCTAGTTAATGACCATATTTTTCTTGCATTAATGTTTCAAAGCAGCAGAGATTCTATAATCCCAAATGAGCAATCGCTTTCGTATTTTACATATGAAAAGATGTCATCACTGCATTTACTGAAATGTCAACTGGAGGTACTGGAATCTGTGCGGATCACGCAGAGTGCACCAGGCTAACATCAAGAGGAATAGAGGAATCAAAGGTGAAGAGGATACAGGGAGCAATGTGCACTGCTATGAAGTTTCAGCAGCCGAAGAGTGGCAACTCTGGGCCATGGGAGAGTGTGAGGGAAGCACGTTTATGTTTTAGATTGTTGGCTGCAAATGACTCTTACCTATTGGAAGGAAAATTTAACAGACTATTACCAGAGTCCTATAGCACTTTGAAGACTAAGAAATTCATTTCTATTTCATGCATCTGACGAAGTGGGTTGCAGCCCACGAAAGCTTTTGCCCAAAGTAATTTGTTAGTCTTCAAAGTGCTACAGGACTCTCGTTGTTTTTGCTGTATACAGACTAATACGGCTACCCCTCTGGAACTTAACAGACTATTATTATGCTCCGAGGTCCCAAATAAGATCAGTGCCCTCTGGTATTGGGCACTGGAGCGAGAAAGTGTCTGCAGGCTGCACCCATTGACAAGATCTGCCTGCTTTCCCCATTGACTTGCCCAATGCCCTTCCCTCAGCGATAAAATGGTCATGACATTATATATACACACATGCCTTTTTTACACACTTCTTTTATTGTGTTGCGTAGCTGTTTGTTGCTACAGGGAGAAATGCTCAGAAAATGTCACTAGCTTCTGTTCTTAAAACACACAGAATGGGAACCAATTATGTCACTGTCCCTTCCCCCTCATGTTCCCCTCTGCCACCTCTCTCCCCCACCCTCTAAAAAACCAAAATGAAAAACCTTAGTCTGGAAACACATCTCATTAACAGTACTGGGAACTTTGCATCATTACAGAAGTACATCATCTTTTTAACAGGATTAAATCAAAGGGAACCGTTGTTCTTAGGTCGTTTGTGATGAGGGTTCCTATTCAGATTAATTCCTGGGTTTCTGAAGCTGTAACTTTCAGTGAAAATTAGGCGTTCAGCAAGGCTGAGATCCAGAGTGCTGCAATGCTCTCTAATTAGGTTGCTCTGGCTTCGTGCTTCTTAGCAGGGGTATTTCTGTAATATAGATGATAGACGGTTACTGATGCAATCAAACTGTTCAATCAGCGGGGTGCATCTTCGTAATAGTTTTCAAGGACTAGCACACATCACAATAATGGGAAGTGTGCTGGGAACTCCCCAGGCACCATACTGAGAGTCCCCATATGACTCCAATGACAGAGGTAGGGCTCTCTAATATATTATGTTTCCCTCCTCCCCCCCTTTTTTTAAAATTCAGAGTGCTGTGGCATTGACTTGATAAGCTGCAGTAAATCTTCACAGCAGAGAAATGCTACCATTTAATGTATCATGCCTTACTTATGCATCAGCACCTCCCGATACGAAGAGACAGATTCTCACCTCTCTTCCTTTATAGTGAGCACTTTGAGCACCTCGGAGCTCACCCTGATTTCCAGTGGCGTGAAAGGGCTAGATTCTGATCTCACAGTGTATATTCCACCCGAAACAAGGTCACAAACGTCCAGTCAGAAATCAGTGCTATTGGATTCAAAAATTAAGGAACGTCTTCAATGTAGTTACAATAGTTGCTGATGATGTGCAAGTTCCTCTCCTGGCAATCAAACCAAATGCTTTAGTGGATCTATTTTGATTTGTACCTGCTAAGGATCTGGCCCTTAAATCTTAGGTGAAATCCCATCGTATTTAACGGAAGGACACTGCCTGCAGCATCACGATGTAAACCACACAGCCTCTCTATCAGCGATGTATTGTTTTTCTTCGTCCAGTTTATATTCTTTTAAAATTAATATTGTATTTATCAGCATAGTAAACCTTGGGCAAAATACAAAGGAGGATATAGGTCCCATCCCCGGCTTGTATCAAACATGAGAGATAGTGCTCCTCTGGCATATGGGGAAGACTTGCAAAAAGACCTAAGGGATTTAGGAGCACAAATCCCGTTGAAAGTCGGTAGGACTTGTACAGCTAAATTCCATAGGCCCTTTTGAAAATCTTTGCCTTAACAGACTTGATGGTGATATGACACGACTGAGAGTAACATTTTCAAAAGTGCCTGAGGCCCAGATCATCAAAGGTAGAAATCCTTAAAATACCTTTGAAGAGCTAGGCCTAAGTGGTTTAGGAGCCTCAATGACATTTTTCAAAGCTAATTTAGGCAGGTAGGAAACTCTAATTGAAAGTCAACAAGACTAAGGCTCCTAAGGACTAGATTTTCAAAGGTATTTCAACAGTACATATAGTTGCCCAGAGGGATTTTCAAAAGCACCTAAGCTAGTTTGATGCCTAAGTCCTATTGAAATCAACAAGAGTTAGACACCTGCCCTTCTTTTATGCTTTGGAAAAGCCCATTAGCTGCCTGGCTCCATCCTTTGAAAATCTGGCCCTATGTCACATTTGAAAATAGCACTTAGACTCCTAACTCAGTTAGATGCTTTGGTAAATTTTACACTGAGTCACTAAACAGTAAGATACCACATCTTTCCCGTATATCTAGTCTGGGAAACAGCTGGGAGGGCCAGATCCTCAGTACGTGTAAATTGGAATAGTCTTAGTGACTTAAATGGAGCTGCTCTGACTTCTGATAGCTGAGGATCTGGCTAAGAGCTTTTAATGGCCACCACTGTACCTGGTACAGTACACGAGGTACGACTCTCAGTGTTGCCTTCCCTTTGGAACAGGTACAATCTGCAGCACTCAAGTCAGTGTTAGCATGAGTCTGACATCCATGCCAGCCTCCCGGCAAGTTTCACTTCCGTCCCCGGATTTGGAGCTATTTTATTGCACAGATATGCTGAAGAAGCTGCCTTCTCAACCTTAGCAACCCAGTCATTTCTCCAACCTGCAGTTGTCACTTCTATGCACACGTCTTACATTCCATCTGGGCATGACAACCCCGGCTAAGTGCCAGCCAACGGGAACAAATGCTTCACTCGGAGCTGCAAAAGTGTTCTTGCTGCAGAATGTGAAAGCAGCAAACTTCACTCTCAGCAATGAACGTCAAGCAGGAGGGGATGTATTGTTTAATATCAAGTAGTAATATTAATATTTAGCTTTTGTATAACGCTTTTCAGCCATCGATCGCAGAGCACTTAGACTCAGATTTTTAAAGCCAGAAGGGACCATCGGGATCAAGTCTGCCCTCCTCCGTAGCACAAGCAAGAGAACCTTAGCCACCCACTCCTGTAACAGACCCATAACCTCTGGCTGAGTTACTGAAGTCCTCCAATCATGATTTTTAAGACTTCAAGTTATTGAGAATCCACCATTTACGGTAGTTTAAAACCAGCAGGTGACCCATGCCCCCTGCTGCAGAGGAAGGTCAAAACCCCCCAGGGTCTCTGCCAATCTCACAAAAAGCTCATCGTCTTCACTTGACAGATGGGGAAACTGAAGCACAGACTGGTGAAGTGACTTTCCTCCAGGGCACATAGGTGAAAATGTGGCTGAATCAGGATTAGAACCCTCAGCTTCCCACTTCCCTGTCATGGGTCTATCCACAGCAACTGGAGGGGTTTTGTAAATAACACCCTGGTGACTTTAGCTCAGATCCTCAAAGGTATCTCTATTCTACTCTGTTCTGTTCTATAGAGGTTTTTATATGATGATCATTGATTTCAGTGGGAGTTAGGGGCCTAAATGCCTTTAAAGATTTGGGCTTTTGAACACAAACCCCACTGAAAATCAATTCGACATGTGCTACTATGTCATTTGGATGCTTTTGAAAATCCCACCCAGTGTTTCTATAGCAAATGCATGGACAATCCTTTTAAATATAATGTTCCAGCTATTATAATGTATTGGCTCAAATTGTTAAGTTAGATAGTTTTATAATTCAGATGTAAACACACTTTATTTAAAATCCACCACATCAGTTATGGCATCTTAGACTCATTTGAAAATCCCAGTCCAAATATTTGTAATTGCTGTGAGAGAGCAAAACCACCATTTCAGCCTTTTGTTCTGGATCTGTACAGAGCCTAGCACAAGACAGACCTGGTCTTTGACCCCACTATAGTACTGCAATGCAAACAATAATAATAATCAGGTACTTACATATAATTAGCCACTGCACTTGAAAGCACATGCAAAAGGAACAGAGAGAGAGAGATTATTATTTCCATGATAGACTAGACCTACACAATTAGGAAATTTAAACCAGGTATCGCATTGCAGGTGCACATAATAGATATAATTCCAATCTATCATGTTATTTGATTGTACCTGCCCCACCAATAAAAAAGCTGTATAAAAACCCATGCAAAATGTCACACCGCATGTGCACAATTTGAATACCTTGAGCCTTTTCGACATTTTGACAACCATTGTGATCAGACCATTTGACTTGCGAATTTGATCACATTTTCAAAGTTCATATTTGGAATCAAATGCATTTCAAAGGGTCCAAAAGCTTCTGACCTTTGTTTCCTCTTAAATTATACTAATCCTACTTACCCATTGTTTGGTAAGGGGAGGAGATAAAACACGTAAACTGCATGCCCTCAAGGCAGGGTTTGCCGAGGAAGCTAGATGAAAGCAGTTGCCTTAAAAGGCGCTTGCTAGAATTGCTGTATAGTAGTTGAGTGTAGATTGGGATTTTTTTCTCCATAGAGGGTAAATTACTCCTGGGTCCACTGGCAAGACAACAAAGCACCTTCTCAGTGGTGTTCTTGTCCTTTCGGGTGATTATTTCTGTTTCAGGGAGATCCCTTGCCTACAGGAAGCATTACCTTTGGCTGCACAAAGCCTCACTTGGGCTTCTTTTAGAGTTTGATTGTGAATAATTTTAATCTGTTACAGCTAGTTCAGTGTAGACCTTGCTCAGGTAGGGCCTGATCCATAATCTAATAGAGCATAGAGAATTTTTCCATTGACTTCAAATCACCTTGGATCAGGTCTATGGTCGTTTTGGGTGAGGTTCTCCAAAGTACCTAAGTGACTTAGAAGAAAAATTTCCATTAATGTCAATGGAAGAATCCTAAATTTTAGGTGCTTTGAAAATCCCAATATTTGTTCTCCATACTCTCTAGACTTATTTCTTTCCTTCTCCATTGCTACTCTAGGATGCAGCTCATTTGACTTATTGCAAATCTTTCTCTCTATATATCATCCCCAAACTGATTATTTTATATTGAGCTATGATTCAGTAGAAAGTCATAGAGGAAGAGCTGACAACCTAACACTAGGAATGTATGTGTGGCTGGAGAGAAAGGTGATAGTTATATTGAAGGGGCAGTAGCAACAGGACAAGAACACCCCATATATGTCACACAGTCATAGATGCAAAAGAGCATCAGGTCACTTATTCTAATTTTCTGCCAATACTAGATTTGTCCCTGTATTTTCCTTCAGAGTAGTTTTCAATCCCTCAGCATGGCATTGCCTCGACCCCTTGCCTTGGGAGATAATTCCACTATCAAAAAGAATTAATCTTTATCGTAACAAATTATTTCTGTTATCCAGCATGTATTTTCCTTTGCTAGTCTCCGTGACATTCCTTGTAGCTGTACTCCTTGGTTCACCTACTGCAATGGAACTCTCTACATCAAGGTAAAGTCCATCACAGGGGGAAACAAAATTTTCTCTGGGGCTGGTCCAAGGCTGTGAAAAGAACTCCCTGAGTAATTAGGGACCATCACAAACCACACCACCCTCCACTGCAAGCACAAAGCTCATTTCTTTGACCTGCCTTCTCTAACATAAATACATAGCAAGAGTATATTTAAAATAAAACCCCTTCCTCAAACTCTAACAGAACAAGACACTTCACTGCACATACTTCTCACTCTGGTGTAAGGATAAGAAAACCCACTGTGTAACAGATGTGTAGTCACATTGCTTAATGTATTGATTGAAAGCATTCAGACAGGTTCTTCTACCATGGTCATTGCCATACTGTCTTGGATAGTGTAGAAGCTTCAAAAATTCCTCAGAAACATCAAAGCGCTTACCTGCAAAGCTCAAATCCTTCTTTGAAAATGCACCACTTTCAAGACTGGATGTCTTTCTGGGATATAGTCTTTAGTCAAACACAATACAGGGGTAACTGGATGAAATTCTATAGCATATATCACAGAGGAGGTCAGATTAGATGATCTTCTGGCCTTAAAATCAATGGAAGAGTTTTGTAAAATAACCCTCCTTGTAAGATAATCCTTCTTATCCATGAATTTCATCTACAACTTTCAAATGAAGCTTTTAAAAGAGTCCTAACTCAGTACACTTACAGTCAGCAATTGTTGTGGTGTACTAAACATGGATGCTATCTACTTTCCTTGGGAAAATTTGTTCCCCAGGACCACTATCCTTTTTCTTTTCTCCTCCCACACTCCACCTCTTCTGCCCACCATTATGGTCTGTTGTTGCTTTTATAGCATCATTGTTCACTCCTCAAGACAAGGATTGGGTCTTTTATGCACCTGTAGAGTGAGATGCACATCTGCTGTTATGAATAAATAATGACGATGTTATCTCTAGGTGAATTAACATGGGTAAGTCTAAATTCCACAAAGAATAGCCTGGAATCCGCCAATCGGCCTTTCGAAGATTCCACTATTATCATCAGAAGTACTGGGTTTAAGAGGATGGGGAGTGGAGGGGTGTAAAGATACGCTAGTGTGCCTATGACTCTGTTTCCAAAGACCATGGTCAGCAAAATACCTACAGTGTATCAGCTTCTAAATAACCCTGCGCCACACTTGTTGTCTTACTCACCTGAGTGTGGGAGTAAGCTCTGGCTCCTTTACTAACTCTATTGGGGTCTTGAGTTTGAACCTGGTCAAGACCATGGACTCTTGTTCCCACGAGCATATGTGCCATGCCTTGGTTCCACTCTCCTTAATCACTGGCCAGACATGAAGAAGGACCCTTTCAAGGGAGACTTATTTCTCCCTCCAAGCAAGAGGGCGTGCTAGGGAGGAAGTGTGGCTTAGAGCCATACTTTCTTCTCAGGGTTGCTCCTATAATGTGCAGCCATGCACCAGTTCTTACACAGGACTGAGCCTAAAGGCTCAATCTAGCCCATGCTTTTAACATGCTACCATTTCCTACTCATCTTACAGGGGACATTTTCAGGCTAATGAAGCACATGTAAATTCATAGCTCCATTTTAGTCAATGGAGCTGCAACAATGTCCATGGAGCCATGACAATTAATACCCGCTGAGGATCTGCTGTTTTATATATGAACTTTGCTCCTAGTTAAGTTTTGCAGTCTATGTTATGCGCTGCACATACCGCATCTCTGTAACTCTATTCATAGTGTCATGCACTGGTGATGCCAGGTACATGAGATTATTTGGAGAAGAAACTGAGAAATGTGGAGAGGAAAAACATCTATCTAAAGATTTAAATCAAGGTTTTTTTTCTTTTAATTGGTACCAACACAAGCCATGAAACACAGATAAAATGTAATTTGCTCAGCAAGGTAAAGGATGGCCTAGAAGAATCATTCAGACTTCATATTTGTTTTCTGCGAGCTCTGTGATGTTGACCTTCCTCTGATGTCTAGGTTAAATTCCTCCCTCATCCTACTCCCCCTTCTGCTGCACCCCGCTGAATAAGCGAGGAAGGAAAAGGACTAAGGCCAAAAAGATTAAGAAAACTGGCAATGCCGCTTCCCACGGGGCCCCCTCCCCTTTGTGAAAAGCAGCCATGTTGGCCATCAGTGCTAAAGGCAAGCAGCATGCTGCTCTTCCGGACACTGGTAATACATTACTTCAGGTTGGGCTGTACATATTGCCAGTTGAGCCCCCACCAGGTATTACTCTAAAACAGCTTAGATGGTAAAAGCCAGAGCTGGTGAAATTTCCACTTAGAAGAAGACAAGGTCAACAACATAACACTCCCTCCTCTCCCCCTAGCCAAAGCCCTTCTCCTTTCATCCTCAGCACAAGGCTCTAATAAAGACAAGAACAAAAAGAAAACTAGGCTTTCTGTACCTATAAAAAGAACTAGAGCTGGCTTAAAGCAATTCACCTGAAGGAAGCCTCAGGTAATGGGGTGCTTTGCTTGGATTGAATAGCTCAGCTACTTTTCATCTTTTAAAGGAATACTATCAAACAGCTTAGGCCTCATCTGAGCTGCCTTATTATAACTTGCTAGAGAGTAACCTGGGACTCTGCTTCAAGTTTTAAACTTTAATCCACAGCCATGTTTTTGACTACAATTTAGGTGGCGAATGACTCGCAAATCGACCTCTCTGCTGATGAGCAGATACCAACCCCTGCCAATTGCCCCAGTATTTGTCACCCACCAGTAGCTTTCCTTTAAGCATTTTAGGCCTAGAAGTTAGGAGCCAAAATACATTTGAGGATTGGGCCTGAGTATTTTCTCCCACGCTGTTTCTTAATCAAGAGATATAACCTTTCCCACTACCTTATCCTCTTTCAAATGCCTCCTTAAGATTTACCTGTGTCATAATACCTACAAAACCCTGTCTGCTGATGCTGACCAGACACACATTGACACTGTTCCTCTTCCTTCTTTTTCCTACTCCTTTACTCTTACTGACTCCCTCATTCCTGCCAGGCCTCGCCTACCTCTACCCCCTATTTAAAAATTGACAACCTCCCTCCCTTCCCCCAAAACCCCCAACAATATAAAAATGTAACTCAGCAGTGCCAATGTATCAATGGGCTCAAACTTTCAGAAGCACCAAAGTCTCTTTTGTTTAACAATGGGACTTGTGCTCCTAATAATTAATAAGCCACTCGGGAACTTTTAAAAAATTCCACCCCATATTTATTTGCTTGTATTTGGCAATGTGTGGCGCATTAAATATTTGTAAACTATTATTTCATGGTATCCTTCATACGCTCCAGCTTATTTCTCACACTGATGACCACGCTGTACCCTAAACTCTCAATTTGGGCTCTCAGGGTTAGGCAGATTCTGCCAACCTGACTCACGTTGACTAGTACGGCATTGCCTGAGCAGTTACTACAAACAAGGTACTGTGTTTTAAGATACCAGTCAGTGTGAGTCAGGGTGGCAGAACGTAGCCCTTATTTCTATGACTTTGATACTTCATAGCAGTTTAATTGTAGTTCATTTAGCAGTGAGAGGAAACATGGGCCAGGTGCTCACCTGGGATTCGGGATGCCAGGAGTCCCCTCCCTGCTCTGACACAGACTTCCTGCCTGAGCTTAGGCAAGTCACTTTGTCTCTCAATTCCCCATCTTTAAAATGGAAATAACAGCACTTCCCTAATTCACAGGGGGGGTTAGGAGGAAAATACATAAAAAAATATGAGGCACTCAGACACTGCAGTGATGGAGGCAATGTAAACGTCACAGATAGATAGACATATTGCGGAGATGACAATTTTAGGAGCATTTTTCATTTTTTTTTTAGATGAATTAATTAGTTGGACACATTTGACAGCCGGTGTTTTAAATGTGTCTTTCTTGTGCCAGTAACCTTCATGAACACAGCACGGTTCTGCCAGAAATCTAGCCTTCTTTCTGTTTGTCTCATTCATCACAGCCTATTTTCTTTCCTCGTTTTCTGTAATGGTCTCATCTTCAATCTAGTATGCTGGGTTTATGAGAAACAACAAATCAATACCCTTTTTTTTTTTGAGAACTGCTGATTCATTACTTAGTGGAGTCTGTCTGGACGCTACAATTGTCTTAGCTGTCAGGAATGATTAATTTTTAAGGGAAATTGTTCGCACTGATTTTTAATACCAGTTCAGATCCCACCTTTACTTTACATTCATCCAAAGAGACAGATGCAAGTCTTCAGTAGATGTTTTAATAGTCATGGGCACCAATCTTGCAACCTGTTCCATAGTCCACAGTGGACTTCTGCTTTTGGGTTGATCTTTTTTGATGTAACTGGCCAATCACTCTCCTTTTCTGGTCCCCCCTTCCACTCACTTCCTTACAGCTGGCAAATATAAACAAGTAGCCCCAACATTGTCCCCAGACTCTCTCTGGCCAAGGTGACAATATGAGCAGGACCAAGCAGAAGAGTAAGGGGCCATTCTTACCGTGCATGGCTGAGTAAGTACCTGTGTGGATGTAGCCCTACTTGATGCTGTGTGTTGAGCTAGCTTAAAATTTTCCGTTGAAACTGTTTTTGGCGGAAAATTGGGTTTACGACAATTTTTAAAATTTTTTATTTATTTTATTATTTTTTTAGTAAAAAGGGTCCAGTTTCTGCCTAATATTTTGACATTTTTAAATATAACCCCCCCAAAAATATTTGTCAAATATCAAAATATTTTAATTTGGAAATGCTGCCATGTGCCTCAAGAGAATTGGTTGCCCCCATTCACCTCTAACTCTCTATCTGGACTTCATCTGCCATGATACATCCTGGCCAGGAACTCCCATGATGCACTGCTTTCCATCTCCAAGAAGAGAGACTGTGGAGCATCATGGGAGATGTAGTCTGATCAGGGAGACCATCTTTTAGAGGCGAATGGGATCACGATGCACCGCAACAACATTTTCAAATTGAAATATGTAAGTTTTTGGCCGAAAAAAATCAAAAAGTCTATAGAAAATGTGTATGAAAAAGCTTTTTAGGTTTTTTTTTCCATTTTCGTCCAAACTTTCCATAGTGGAAAACATTTTTTTTATCGGGTCTTAATGCATGCAACCAGAGTAGCTGCAAGGTGGTATAATTCACTGCCCTAAGACATTATCGTAGATAAAGCACTAAGCCACCAGTTGTGGGGGTATGGCTGTAATTATTAATGTAAACAGCCCTTTGGCAGAAGAATTGCCATGCCTGTTCATGAAATAAAGAGATTCAGTGTGATACTGTAATGCTTACATGCTCTTGCTTTGCAGACACTGTCGCTGTTGTTATATTTATATGTGTTTTGAAACAGAAACCAAACCCAACTCTCCTGGCAAGCACCCAATATTTCTCATTAAAATCCAAACTGAACCCAAACCTAATGAAAGGCAATTACAGGAGGTGAATTTCAAAGTACATTATTAAGGAAACAACTCAGTACCTCTTCTCCACGCCAGCAAATGTACTGTACCTTTTCAATGTGTCAGTGAAATCAATTCTCTCCTGCTGAGGTCTAGAGAAAATGTTCACTTTAAAGGGAGAAACAGCTCGACAACCCTCAGAATCAGCTTAAAAATTAAATTGTTCATTCAGCAAAAAGGAATTTTCAAGGCTGAAATCCATGCGCTTAACAGTGCCTCTTCCTTATATTAATATTTAGGACCATCCCCTTTCTTACTGTTTATAATAGCATACCAATATAAATCTTGCATTTATACAGCCTTTATCCTGAAAAATGCACTTAAAAAATCTTAATGGGTATACGAATGATATATAGCGATCATTTCACCCACCAGTGAAATGCAACCACCCCTGGGATTGAAAGATGCACCTGTTCAGCTGTGCAGAGGAAGATGACAGATCAGTTTAACACGGGAACTAGCCAACTAACAATGCAGGGGAGAATTTTGGACAGCTAGAATACATTTAACCAGCTTGGAGTTTGGGCAGGGCACCAGAATTAACAAAAACTGTCAATCTCAAATATTCTAACAGCTCTTTAATCACCACAAATAGTCAGAGAGCCTCACTTTTACCTCTTAATTAAAAAGCACTAACAATACTGAGGCGCTGATGCATTTAGGCATGCTTAATTTTAAGCATATGCCTAAATCCCTCCCATTGAAGTTAAACATGTAAATGCTTTGCTGAATAGCAATGAGTTTACTCGCATGCTTAAAATTAAACATTTGTTTTAAAGTGCTTTGCTGAATTAGGGCTTCAAAGAGATGATTACTTGTTACGGATTCACCGTCACCTCCTATAGCTATGCTAACCAGACTTGACCTTGCTTGGTTTATGAGAGCTGACGAGTGAGAAATGAAGTAAAACAGAACTGTTCAAATTACCCTAATTGTTTTAAATCGTTTCTTAATCCCAATAGTGCATTCCCTTCCCCACCCTGCACTCTCTCTTTTTCTGATGCTTCAGGATCACTTCTGGAAAATGATTGCCGTTCCTTGTTGAACCTTGCTTGGAATACGTCGGCGTTATGGATTTACCACAATGTGCCATGAAGCACGAGAAAAACTGCCCAGTGATCTCTACTGTAATTTATATACTTCCCTAGCCCATCCAAGTTCTCAGAGCTTTGGGCTTTCAATTCATAGCTCTGAAACTAATGGGGGAGGAGGGGAAGAAGGGGTGTTATTTAGCCTTGGGTTCTTCCTTGTTTCATTTCACATGCCTTTCTGATATTCTTCCCTGAACTGACCTTTCCTGTGCTTTCAGCAGCATCTTTACAGTTCCCTAGGAGGTGACAGGATGTCAGACGAGCTGGCAGGTGCATTTCCTTGGGCTCTGGAAACGTATATCACCTGCTAGTGTGAACATGTGCATGACCATTTATATCTCCTGGAGGACTCTGCCGGCTGCTGCTGCTGCTGTTGCAAAGTTCACTTCAGCATTAAAGTTCCATTTGTCAAAGGACCGTGAGAAAAAAGAAAAAAAAAAGCTGCAAGTTCTGACTTTGCTGCGGGTTGCTCTGCCTTAGCCAGAACTTCTCAGTCTCGTTTAAGTAAATGCTCCCTACTTGTTTGAGATGTGAAACATTTGGGTATTTGACACTTGGAGCCTAAGGTGAGCACTGGAAAATCTACTGTGTTTTACTCTGGATAGCTGTGCAAAAGAATTGAAGGCAAGCAGCATCCTACATAAAACCGACCCTTCTGTAAACATTGACTAGATCATGTTCTTTCATACACACTAAATAGCCAGTCCTAAATACATTCTGTCCTTGCATAAACACACCACTCAACACATATGAGAAATAGGATTTCAGATCCTAGAACCAAAGAGAACAATGTGTTGTTATGAATTATTTGTATTACTGAAGGCATCAGGACACTCCATCTCAGAGCAGAGCTTCATTCTGAGAGGCATTGTACAAATATATAGTAGGAGACACATCTGCCCTAAAGCATTTACAATCTGAATAGACAAGACAGACAGTGGGAAGTGTTACTATCCCTGGGTTTAGTGATGGGGGAACTGAGGCAGGGAGAAATTAAGTGACTTGTCCAAGGTCACACAGGGAGTCTGTGACAGAGCTGGGAATTGAACCCTGATGTACTGAGTGTTAGTCCAGTGTCTTAATGACAAGACTGTCTTTCCTTTGTATTTTCAATGTGCTTAGTGTACTTCATTCGCATTGGCTTACTGTGTGGCATTCAGTAGTCACTTATCCCCTCTGTTTGCCCATCTCAGAAGTGGGTATTCTTACATTTACCTCACCCCAGGTGTGGCATGAGGGTTAATGTTTGTAGAGGGCTTTGTCACCCTGAGCTGAAATGAATGATGGGAGTGTAAAAAGGTCCTGTTCAGGTTTGGGGATCCACTGTGTTTGGCAGTGTAAAACTACTACAATGGGTATGTGACAGGTTGGATTAGGCCCAGAGGCCCTCTAGTAGAGGTCTCAGGGTCCTGCCACATCCCATCCCAGAAAGGAGCAGTAGAGAATTCCTCCAGGCTGCCTAGAGAGACTATGGGGGGAAGCAGCCAATTGGAGAGAGACTTCATGGATCAGTCAATTAGGGCTGAGCAGGGCCATATAAAAGGAGCTGCAATAGTAGGGGCAGTCAGTTGCTCCCTGTAGTTAGAGGACTGAAGGATGTGTTCCTGGCTGGCTGAAGGAAAAGCAGGACCATGGACAGATCAGTTGCTGACTGGAACAAGATGGAGCTTTTGACTGTATGCTGGGACTGAGCCCAAGCATCCAGACTGTGAGAGAGAGAGACTCGGTCAGAAAACCATCAACAGAGGTCACCACAGACTAAGAGAGTGCAGGCATGTGCCCTCAATCAGGGAGTGCTTAAGAGATGTGAGTGCCACCACATTACAGGGTTAAAAAAAAAAGCAAACAAACAATAATTTTGATGGAAATTTTACATATATTTTGGACAATTTTGACCACTCTGTAAGCTGATTGAAAAGAGGCAAACAATCTCCATGAAAATCTTTGAATTATTTTATCATAACTTAAAATTTTCAAAATCTCTCTAAAATAAAAACAACTCCTCTCCCCCCGTCCACAGATCTCAATATGCTAAGCACTGGACACCCAGATAATAAAAAGACTCTCCTGTCCAAAGAGCTCACTGTCTTAGCACACGAAGAGGCAGAGAAAAACAAACAAACAAGGGTTTGGGAGAAAAAGCATGGAATACTGAAACATTTGTCCTTTATTTTTGGTGGTTGTTTTGCTCCTTTCTCTTTGGAAACTATAATAATAGAAGTAAAGCGCCTATAACTATGATGATAGAAATAAAGCATCTATCTTTGAACATGCTGGCTTTTCCCCGTCTATTTATACTTTTCTGTTTTCTTCTCCAAAGGATCTATGAGATCCTGGAGGTGGCACAATGAGATACATAGGGCTTAGTACATGATAAAGCAATATACTGCAAGTTTAGTATTAGTCTTATTTTTTTATTGCTGGGTTGAGGGAATCTCTTTAACTCGCTCATCTTGCTTTCTGTTTAATGTGTAGAGTTGTCCCTGGGACTGTTGGAGACCTCTGCCCGTGGTACTAGCAACGGAAACACTTGGAATGACGGCGGTGTTACCAGGCAACTATGCCAAAGTTAGTGTGTGTAGTCACTTAATTTATTTGCCCACTGATCAAACTGAAAGGTGAAAGAGAAAGCACAGAAAGTTTTACATTATGTGTTGAATACTTTTCCCTATCCTGTGTCTCTCTTGCCTATTTAGATTGTAAATTTTTCTGGGTAGGGACTTTCTACTGCTTTCTGCTTGTACAGTGCCTGGCACAATAGGGCCCTGTTCCTGGTTGTTCCCTAAGCACTGCTGTAATAAACATGAGTATGACTAATACATTTTAATTATAACATTTTACTGTATTACCATAGCACCTAGGAGGCCCCACTCATGGGCCAGGACCCCGTTGTGTCAGGGATTGTACAAACACAGAACAGAAAGACCATTCCTGCACCAAGAAGCATCCATTTTGAATTTGCCGTAGTGTAACTGAGTGCACAAGGTGCAGGGACGGTCTTTCTGTTCTATGCCAGAGTGTTTTCATCAAAATGAGAAAAATGTGTTTTAATTTTTTTTTAAATATAGTCTGAAAATGTTTAATTTACTAATATCCAAAAACTCCCAAATTTTTCAATTTTCAAAAACCAAATCTCCCCCTTCCCCCCCCCTGAAATATTTTTTCCAGGGAGAACCTGAAAAATGTCAGCAACATAAAAAAGTAGACTGTGTCCTGAGAAAAATAATACATTTTTCTAATTTTCTAAATTTTCTAATAGACGATCTAATTGATGGAAGTGAAAATATGTTTGCTAGCCCCTGGAAGGGGTTGTTCTTTATGGTAGGTAACGTGCTACAATTTACAAAGAACCCTGCAGTCAGTGGAAGGAGAAAGATGTGTTCCTTAGGTTATGTTGACACACTACACACCACTGGTGGTGGCATATGGGATATGGGTAGCACACGTCGAAGTGGAAAGCAGTCTGCATCCACACTGTAGCTACACATGTCAGTGAAAGGCTCTGGCAGGGAAAGGCTTGGAAGCGGAGAGCTGCCTGTGCCTTTCCCCACTTCAACTGGTGGACCATTTCCTTGTGGTGGGAAAAGGTTCTGGCGGTGGGGAGGCGGTAGGATATTACACTACTAAAAATAGTGCCTCCCACATCTACACCGCTGTTGGGCGGGTAGGGTACATACAATCAGGGTTCAGATGTGTCCTTACTGTACTCACCTAAGCAGTGCCCCGCTATTTCTACTATTTCTACTTGTACAGGGGGGCATGTACACGCTGATGAGAGGAGCGTGCAGTGTAGACATACCTTGAAGATGAAACCAAACCATGAATAACTAGTGTCTTAGCAAAATAAGTTAGTTATATGTCAGAAGGGAGGGGAGAAACCCCCACCAGGCTCTGGGGTTGGACTTGGAGTAATTCAATGAATAATGGAAACAAGAAAATGAGCTGTGAAAGAGGAGAGCTGTGCACACTGGGATAAGGTGACCCTGTTGTTTTCGGGATTTGTTACTGATCTGTAACACGGCCCAGATGCTACACTGAGTCTCCTGAGGTTCATGAATAACCAGAACAAAGTCTCCAGAGGCTTTGACTCTTCTTAATTTTCATTCTACCTTCTGTACAATTGCGTGCTCGGAGCCAGCTTAATGAACACAATGCCAGAAGATGGTGCTGGACCCAGATACCTTGATAGTTACCTTTAAAAGCATGAACCTTTGCTGTCTGAGGGTTTGATCCTGTACAGTTTTTCCTGTGACTTCTGTGTGTATTGGATCATGCCTTATATCACCTAGCTGTAAGCCGTATCAGACGCTTATGGGGACCAGCCGCTCAAGGGGACACTCATGCTGAGTTACATTAGCATAGGGCCAATATACTCCTTATGCTATAGCACTGGCTTGACAGCCTAGCACTGATGGATGCAATGCAAGGTTGACATTTCTGCAGTTTTATCTGGCACTAAGGCTTCCAGCTAACATTAAATATAAACATTTAAAAATAAGAAAGTTAGCGAGATTCGTGCTGTTATGTAAAAAGAACAAAATAATCCTATCCACTGCCATTAGAACTAAGTACAGCTTCAGCTGTTTTGACCTACTGTTTAAAAGCACTATGAATCATCACATTCAAACAATGTGGCAAAATATTTTGCAATAAATCTTCAGCATGGCAGTTACATTTTCTAAACCAAACTGGAAAAAGTATTACAGGATTTACTAGAGAGACAGGAAGATTGATTCTTGGTTGGAGAATCTGCCAGATTTCTTGAGTTAGAGAGCTGATGATCAGTGGGTTTGGGGTTGATTTATATCAGGTTTTCTTTTGTTTTTTTCCTATGGGTTTCTTTTACAATCATGTGAGCTAATTTTATTCTGAGTAGTATTTTGTTTAAAGTGTGCTGTTGTCTTTTGATGTTTCAAATCATGCAAGGCTAAATTCTGTCCTCTGGTCCAAGATGGGTTGGTGTAACTTGAATGAGGTTCGCTTAAACATAGAAATGAGCAGGAAACTGCTTTGCAATCCTGTGAACATTTTCAAGATTTCAAAAAATGTTCCCTTCTTGAATTACAATAAAAAGTCAATCCTCCCCCCAGTTTTTGCAAGCCAAAAGTTTACTAAACATTTTTGGTTTGGGTCAGTCTAAATGTTTCATTTTAAAAATTTGAATTTTTTTTTCCATCATAGGCTGTAACTTTTGTTTTTTGCCCTCCCCCAAGGCAGCCCCCACCCGCAGCTTGCTCCTTTCTGCCCCCTCCTTCCCTAAGGGTGAGCGATGGGGGAGAAGAGCAGACAGAGAAGAGCAAGCGGTGTGGGGGGTTGGGGAAGGGGCAGGGGTGAGAAGAAGCAGAGCGATGGTGAGGTCTTGCCAGGGAAGAGGCCGATCAGGATTGGGTCCTGAGGGTGGAGCATGTTTGGGGCCATGGTCCAGAGCCTGGGCCTCCCCCACTTATCCTGGGCTTCCAGCAGCGCCTCTCCAAAGATGGTGGACCAGCATGACTCCAAACAAAAGTGTGCTGCATCCAGCATTTCTTGCCCCATTTGGGGCGACTTAGCCTCCCCAAGCCTCTTATACCCTCTGCTCATGCTGTGGGTCGTGAGATTTGAGCACCCCCTATTTTTTTCAGTTAATGCTTGAGCCCCAGAGTACCCACAGAGTCAACACCTATGGTTTTCATTTCGGTCACTTTTTATTTTTAACATTGGTTTCCCTCCGCCTCTCCCCCCAGCTTAAATTTTGAAATGAAGAGTCATTTTGAACCAGAAAAACCAGAATTTTAAATTTCAAAAATGTCAAAACAGGATATTACAATTTTGAAGCTTCCCTCTCCCCTCAATTTTGATGTTTAGAAACTTGTCAAAACCAACTGTTTTCCACACAAAAAGTTTCCGTTTAGAGAAATCAGCATTTTTCAGTGAGGGAAAAAATGTAATTGAAAAACTCATAAGCAGCTCTATTTAGCTGTGGTCTAAATGCATTCACCTGTGTTTAGATTTAGGCTAGCCTGACCTTTTCTACTTAGGATTCCTCACTGCATAAATTTAAGTGAGGAAGGGCAACCTTTTTTGTGGGCAAAATGACTGCGGCTTTGAAATGCCATCTTCAAAAGTGATCTGGGGACATAGGAGTCAAATTCTCATTGAATGTCTGTTTCCTTGGGAGTTAGGCACCTAGGCACTTTTGCCAATGCAGGTAGGCACCTAGCTGGTGATCTTTAGGCACCTGAATCCCTTTAAAAATCTGGCCCTAAACCTCTCTCTGCCTCAGTTCCCCATCTATAAAATGAGGATAATGGTACTTCCTCATCTCACAGGGGGATGAATAAATTGAGGATAAATACATTAAAGTTTTGAAGCATTGAGATACTGTGGTAATGGTGGGTCTTATAAGTATGTTAGAAGCATTAAACAATACATGACTATTTGATGGCCTCTATCAAATGTGCTGGGGATCTAGGCCTTTGTCCCCATAGCAGAAAATGTCAACAAGCAACTGGCACTAGTCAGTGGCCTTAGACCTACTCTCAAACTTATTGAAGTCGGGGTAGACTCCTATTGACTTGGATTACGCCTGTAGCTGACTTTCTCAGCTGATAGGCAAAGTACTGAATATAGCATGGAGATGGAGCTATCCTCTAGCCTTTAGATGAGGCCCCTCTAGGTGAGGATTGAGCAACGTAGGATGGGAAGCCTGTATGTATCATGCGTGTGTTAGTAAACAGAGGATTCTGACAGCTAAGCAGGACCATTAATCCCTCCCATGAGCATAACATTCATGCAAATAAATTTTAAACAGGTTCATTTTCTCTGCTCTCTTGCCTCTATCAGATGTAAAGAAACTTAAAAGGATAATTGATGTCCCATTGTTATCACTGCAGCAAGCATCTTATATCACAAAAGTATTACATGACACTTCCTTATTATAACTAGTTCCACTCATTAATTATACTAGAAAAAGCTTCTCTTTTCGGTCTTTCTTCCAATGCTAGATAGCCAGCCTGTTAGTGTGGGCAAATAGCCCATCTCCTCACAGATCTCCTCCACCCAAATTCCTTGTCAGTCAGGCACCCCTTATGCATGAAAATGACAGTGTTAATCATGTAATGCTGCTTAAACACTTTTTCCCCTCCTCTTTTTCTGAAGCAATCTTATTAAGATTAATTATCAAGATTAGTTATTGTCAAAAATTGATCCAGCAAATCAATGATGGTTTTTTTATGTTTCTGCATGTGTTAAGTGATAGCTTTTCTCTTGCCTCGGACAATTGAGCATATTAATAATATTTATGAGGGGGATGTTTGCAGCGATTAGAATAATCTTGCTCATATCGGTCTGCACTGAGACAGTTACAGAGTGGTGCAATTAATTATAAGGAAAGAGAGAATTAAAACGATAGTGCATCTGTAGCAATGCATTGATTCTTCATTCCGCAGTGGGATGCTATGTGCATGGAAAAACGTAGGGCTAGAGTTTCTCTTGAGACACAGCTCTGAACACAGGGAAAGGTGAAAACTGTACCACCTAGAAGAAGTTCCCTGGGGACATTGTAATACCCCTTCTCCCCCTGACATGCCTTTACTTGAAAGAATGTTAGTGTAAAATTTATAGGTTTTAAGGTGATGTGCCTGACCTCTGTATGGGTAATCCTGTAAACAACAAACAGGGGTGGGTGTAATTATATTCATTATGTAGTTGTTAATATTCATTTTATAGGTGTCAGTGTAACCTAATAAGGGTCTATGGGGAGTTACTGGAAATGGATACATTTACATACTGTTATGGATAAAAGAATTGTAAAGTAACCGCCTCATTGCTCACCCGTAGCATTGAGGTGGAATGAGCGGGCAATAAAGGGTTCCACCCCAGGACAACCTGTTTGGTTATTTCTACAGAAATTACATCCCAAGCTCTAAGTGTAGACGTAGCCTTAGGTAGCACTTGATCTTGCATGACTCAGGTGAAGCCAGCCTTGCAGCTGGTAGCACGTGAAATGTCAGTTGATACATAAACACACCCATTGTTTTTCATGGAAATATACTTCTAAGCCTTGGCTGCTATTGCGTAACACCAAATAGCACTTAGATCCTAATGAACACATGCCTATTCTGAAGGAATGTGTGTTTTTCTTTTTAATTGCCATGTAACAAAGTAGCAACAGTTGAATTGCATAATATTTAAATATGCATCGTTATCTAATTATCTTGGTATTGCGTTTCATGTAAAGCATTAAATATATATATATATACAGAAAATCTCTTTGCAGGGATCTCATATGGATCAGAAGATCATTTTGCATTTAGGGTGAAATTCACTGTTGTCCAGAAAGGTCACTACAAGACTGATGCACTGCTTAACCCTTTAAGGATTGAGAGGAAGTGAAGTGGTGCACAGGGCTAATGCTTACCCTCTGCACAGGGGTGAATCTCACCCTGATTCCTATGTAGCTTTGAGTTAATTACCTGGCAGATAGATAGATTTATCTCTTATTAAATCTTTAATTTTTTTAGCAACAAATTGATATATAATTAACATAGGCAATCTTATTAAATGCATATTAAGGAGCTTATTTGAGACAATTGAAATCTTTAATTGAAGGTATTACTAAATGCCTCTCATTTGTACAATAGTAATTGTAGGTTGTTGCTAAATGCATCAGAATTGAAATAGAAAATATCCATCAAAGGGCTCCCAGTTTGGTGAGTGACTTGTAGAGCTGAGCCAATGTTTCATGCTGTCTTCTCACAATTTATTCCTGCTTATGATTTTTTTCATAATTATATTGGGCATTTCTCCAATGTATTCTCACTTGAAAATAGTGCTTGGTCTACAGATTATTCATAGTTTATTGTAAATATTCACTGTGGGTGAACTCATTTAAGTCCTGGGTGGGTGGGTTGGTTGGTTAAAAAAGTAATGGGGTCCTCTTTGTCTTCCATGTTTGGATGACTTATGCAACTAATGAAACAGAGTAAGATTTGCAAACTGTGAGCTTTACAATGGGGTAGAATCTGGAATTGGTTTTTGGTAAAAATCTGACTTGAAAAAATTGTCTGTCATTACTGGACTAGTAAAGCTCAAAGGTGTCAACTTGAACATGGAAAGCAATTGCAAAAACTTCACTGACACTTCTTCCTTAGCTTGTCAAAATTCAAAATTTCAATAATTATTGAAATTTGAAACGTTGGTCAGTTCGATAGTTGGTGGGAAACACTCAAAAAATCTATTTACTCTTTTTGGTCAAAAATCAAAATTAAACAGGCTAATTTTGGAGTATTTCTACCAGCTCCAGTTTTAATTAAGATAGTTGATTTTTAGAATTCAAATGGCTATCTGTTCAAATGATTTAACATGGTTAGCTCAGCTCTCGCTGCTTTGCATTCTCCGCTTTACCTACTACTCCCCATCAAATAGCTAGACCATCCAATCTGCAAATGGGATGTTCTGGATACTAGACCACTCCCTAAATACTAATATACAAGCCACTGGGAGGAGCAAATCCAAAACAGTAACATGATTGGCTACTACATTAGCAGATGTCTCACCATAGTGAAGTGTGCAGAACTGTCAGATTCTCTCCAAAGGAAGAATCAATGATCACAAACTAGAGATGAAAACCAGGAAGCACAGCATAATAAAAGCCACAGCATAGCCTTTATGTGGCACTTTTCATCAGTAGATCTCAAAGCAATTTACAGAGAAAGCCAGTGACATTATCCCCATTCTACAGAAGGGAGAACTGAGGCATAGAGAGGTAAAATGACTTGTCCAAGATCACCCCATAGGCCAGAACAAGGAACAGAATTGAGGACTCCTGAATCCCCAGGCTAATGCTCTGTCTGCTTGGCCACACTACCTCCCCTTGACATAGCATAGTCTAAATCCTCCCCGACCTCCCTCCGAGACATAGCACAGTCTAAAGTCAAAGAGAGGCAACTGTGCCCTTGATGTGATAGGAGAGGTTAAAACAGAGAAGCACATTCTGTCTATTCCAGTGTCCCACATACAAGCATGAGGAGGCATATTTCCTCACATTATCAGGAACCAGAAACTAAGTTTAATTGAAAAAGCAAAAAGGCAGAACTATGCGTGACCCTGACGAAGTTCAGAGAGGTGGCATGGTGCACCCTGCCACTGGATCAGGGATGGACAGAACAGGGGATCAAACCCCCAATACAGTGTGCAACTCTGTGCTGCGTAGGTCATTTTGGCTGCCGACAGAGACCTGAGGGGTCTGTCACTACTGACATGACAAGCTATGCAAGTGTGGAACAAAAGCCTCATTGAATTGAATTTACAGCTGAATGCACAAATATGGTGAGCCAGATCCAGAGGCTGCTTTTATATAGATAAAAGGTTGCCTCTGCCCCATGTTATATGCATGAATTATATATATATATATTTTAAAGGGTATTTTTAGACCTGATACTTTTAATCCCTGGTTCACTTATTTGTAAGATCTCCATTTTGCTTCCCCTGCTAGTGTACATCTGTGTTCATGGTGTAAATAAAGCTGGGAGACCCAAGTGTCAGCATGAGATTGGCTGGAAGATTGCTATACACAATTAAGCTTGTCATTATGAGTCGATGCCTCGTCTATTATTTAAAGGTTCATTCGTTCTTTGTCTGTCTTGTGATGTTTTTATTTTATTTTATTTTATTAAAGTATTCTGTCTATAGTGCGCGATCCCCAATGCATCAGTTTGGAACTAGCAGAAAGACTGACATGTACATAGACTTACAACCCACTTACTTACTGTTTCTTTGGCACCATAAGGATCGCCATCTGTTTTTTGCTTCACTTACCCATCACTATATAGTGATCAGAAATGCCTCATTGTCTTAGGAGTTTAAGTTTCAAAGGGGTTTTGGGTAAACTTTCGAAGGTATCTGAGAGTCTAAAGAGGCAGAATAATTTTCATAAGCATCAGGGTCCAGATTCACTACAGGACTTAGGTGCTTTATTGTCACTCTAGGCACACAAGTCCAACATTTAGTCACTGCTGCCATTCTCAAACCCCCTCCCCTCAGCTGCCACCTTGCCTTGTAGGTTTCTAAAGTCCTTAGGCACCTAAATTCCTGCCATTAAAATCTCCTAGGCACCTAAATTTCTGCCGGTCATGTGCCCATTGCTGCACCAAGCTGCTCCCGTCTGTGTCCTGGCAGCATTCCCAGACTAGACTTTCTCTCTCCTATCAGGATCTGTGGGTGAGATACATCAGTGGTTATTACACCACTTTTCTACACCCGCATGCCTTTTTTGAGGCTATCAGGACACCCATCTGACTGGGAAGCCATTTAGCAATATGGGGGAGGATTAACTGATTGTGAGCCCTTGAAACCTGGGACCCCTGGCTTGAGAGTCCACGTTGTACCCATTGTGAGGCAGTTGTAGAACTGAGTCCCTATTTACTTATCACATGTAATGGGCCAGTGCTGTGAAATGCACAAAAAATGAAGTCTTAGCCTCAAAGAGCAAAAAGGACTGTGCGCATGTGTTGCTCGACTGAGCGTCGCCCTTTCACTGCAAGGGATGGACGACAGTTGTTCTACCTGAGGGCTAGGCCAGAGTGGCCATAGTTGAACTCATCTGTTTTTGTACCAGCGCTGGTTGGGAATTTTCTGTCACAACGATTTTCGGATGGAAAATACCCAACATTTTCTGAGAGAAAATTTCAACGTTGAAAAATTTTGATTTCCTGTTGGGGGAAAAATCAAATGCCTGCCCCTCACTTGCCTGTTTACAAGGCTTGTTGACAATTTTTCACTTTCACCTGCAAGGAAAAAGAGAAATGGACAAGAGACTCCCAGGTGGGCAGCCAGCAAAGGGAAACATTCACTTGCAGTTACCCTGTGATGGGATGTTCATCCCAGACTGGCTGTGAGGGGGCTAAGGTAGATTGAGAAGGTGGCTAATTAGCCAAACTGACCACAGCTGAGCGGAATCAGGTCATGTGGCTAAGCTGTCTCCTGACTCATGGAGGGAGCCCAGCTGAGGAGAAATGAGTTGGGCTGGATATATAAAGACAGGGAAGTAGCTGCTGAGGGGGTAGCTAGGAAAGCTTGCAGTCATTCCCTGGGAGATGTGTTTGAAAAGACAGGTGGGTCACAGTTCCTCCTTGGGAGGAGGGAAGACCCAGAAAGGGAACGGACCTTAGCCGCTCACTAGTGGGTCCCTTAGCCAAGATAGGGAGTAAAGGCAGGCAGGCTGGCCCAGGTTCCCCTGCCAGCCCCTGGGGCTGTGGCTGAATGGGGCAGTAAGTGAGAAAACTGCCTCAGGCTGAGGAAGTGGCAATGAAGCAGTGAATGGAAAGACTGCTGAAGAGACTTCAATGCCACCCAAGGAGGAAATGGCTACAGTGACCTGGCTGGAGGACAGAGTCATGAAAAGACAGCAGCAGCAGCTCCTGGAGTGAGAGTGAGGGGCTGGAGTACAAGGCAGAGAGACAGCGTGCTGCTGTGGGGCAGTGTACTGACCTTGCAAAACTAATGCTGAGAACTGCCAGGAGGTGGTACCAGCCAGCCGTGAGTAAAGCACTCTAACATACCTAGAAACAACCATTCCCATTTAAAAAAACTCCTGTTTTTACTCTGTTCCCATTTGGAACGATGGGGAAGGGGTTGTTTCAAAATGGTGGGTTTTTTCCTTGTGTTTTCTTTTTTTTAAGAAGTGATTTTTTTTCACTTCCTGGCCAGCTCCGGTTCATATGGTCATGTGGGTAGGCACAATCTGAAGGGAAGGGTTGTACTTATTGCTCTATAATACTGCCTCCTATTATTTTTCCTAATTGAGACCTCAGTTCCTCCCAAAGCCGGAAATCTCAGCATCATCTTTGTTATAAGCAGTTTGGTTTTCCACTCCTATCTCTCTTGGGTGCCATAGGACTTGAGGCTTGTTTACTTGACCAAGCTCTGCTTAGCTTGTGATATCTGATGCTAATGCTGCACCAGACAGGAAGGAACGCCATTCACCCCTGTGAGTCACTGAAAACAGGAATAGCAGCTGCAGGTAGTACAGACAGAAGGCTTGAAAGCAGTGCCTTGGTAGCGTGGCTCTCTGAACAAAGAGGATAGTGAAGTGTCAGGAGCAAAGAAACACTGAAACGAGGAAAGCAAATATAAAAAGAGGTGGCAGGAACCCAAGGTCATTTTCCTGTTTTCTTCTGTATGTTCATGGCCCACATAAGCAAAAGATAACTCTTTTGTACAGCTGCTTTTGCTGTCCTCTCCTCTTATTCCCCTCCCTCTGATGCACGTGTTGGGATAGTGAGCCAAAAACAAAAATCAGCTCTCAGGCTCCTGGAAGTAGGGGTCATGATAACATCCGCCTTTCCTATTCTGTTTTGCACTCACCAGTATAATAACCATGCACAGATTTCAGCTGCTTGTGAAACAACTTAAGCAGCTCGGAAGCCTAGCTCTGAGTCAGATCGTTCTGCTGTAGTTTGTCATTACAGGCTTTTTTTGTGTGTGCGCTGCCGGGAGGCAAAATATCCTTGGAATTTAACAATGGGGTAGATTGCAGTTTGGCCTGTGCAAAGCGAAGGTCTCCAGCACCCCTGAATAAGCTGCCGAGGCCTACGGATGGGCAATGCAGGAGTAAATGAGTGCGGTGCCTGCACGCTGGGGGTGGAGTAGAAAGGACAGAGCCTTGTCTCCATCCCTCAAAAGCTGTTGGATAGTGCAGCTAAGCTGGTGATGGGGGGGGGGGGGAGAAGGGGTGTTGTAACTTGCTGTCCACATAGGCCAGCAGCAAGCTATCAGCTGCCTCACTCTGAGCAAAGGGATTGCACCTCAGGAGCATATCCTGGAGCCACACGTGCGGTGCTGCAGCTTGCACAGCACCTCTTGTTCAGGGCTGTGCCTAAAAGCACAAGCTAGTCCTAAATCAATACTTTTTTCAGGGTTCTATAAGTTCTGTAGGAAGTCTGGATTGAGCCACAATGTGTGAGCGGGGGTTACAGGTTTGCCCTGTCCACGGATGCTTGTCCTGAGCTTGGAAGGTCCATTGCAACTGAAATCCCTATATGCCCAGCCACTGGTAACGTGGTGCCCCTGGGTGAGTTGTTCTTCATGAATAGCAAGCCTCTGTAGACCTACAACCCAGAGACTTTTGTTTGAACTGTGAGTCTCGGTTGGATTAGTTCATAGCTAGTAGCCAACTCATTAACCTGCGTGTCAATCAGTCACTAGAAGAAGGCAGAGCTCCACGCTGTGGCTTACACAAATCTTGTGCAATGTGTGGCACAAAACCAACATGCATTTAGCCTACGCTTTGTGGCAGGTGCTATGGAAGCTATTTACTTAAACAAGTAACCATGGTGGGGGATAGATCTGAAAATGTGTGAGGAAACTTGTATAAAATTAGAAATGGCCTGAACTTTTACCTGTCACTCAAACTGAATTTGAATCTAACACTTTCTCTGGTTCATTGAGGATCAGTGGTTTTTTGTGTTGTTTTTGTTTTTTTCCCCCTCCATGCGCCTCTGTACTTAATTCTGGGTCCAAATGTTGGATGGGCTGAAAAGAATGAGAAGCTGTTCTTGCAGTAGCATTTCTGACCTGATTTAGTACTAGAAATTTCTATCAGAGCACCTGATACATTGTGAGTTTGAAAGTTCAATTCTACCTCCTATGTTGTTGGGATTGCTTTCCACTTAAAGGGAATGCAAAAAAATAGGAGCAGAGAAAGGGCGATGTGAAAAATAGACAGTAGGCTTGAGTCAATCCTGAGCAGAAGGACAACTGTGAGAGGTTCCATGTAGGTCAGACGAGGGTAAGTGGCTTCTTGACATTTCAGCCCCCGCCTCCTTCAACACAGCTACACATGGGTGTACCACAACCTGCTCCTAAAGGAATATTCCAGAATATCTGAGGAGGGCCGAGTTTGAAATTCTGATTCTGTACAAGGTGCCGGAGGGTAAGATTCACCCTCCATCCAATCAGGCACCCAGGTTATTTCACGTGTTCCTCTTCTTAATAGGAACAGCTTGAATGTTGAATACTCATGTGAGCTGCTAATCAAGAATTATTCATAGAAATTTGGTGAATGATTTTGAATAACAATTGAGGAAAAATCACAACCCTGTTCACGGGTAGCTTATAAACAGAGACACATTCCCTTACTGAAGTATTAGGTATGAATTATTCACCCAGTAACAGGCTGAATTAGTGCCAACTCTCCAGCAATCATGCAGGTAACAGAGGAAGTCTGAAGATCCCATGTAACGCAAACACAGCTTTGCTTTTTTTTATTTACTTCTCATTTATATCCTCTTGCAGACAAGAACATGAAGTCTCCTCTCCTTTCTTTCCAAAGGCTTCTCATTAGGCCCAATCATGTCCAGTGAGGTCAACAGTATTGTTTTAAATCAAGCGGTGATATAGGGGGTCAGACCCAGCAAATGCATAGTGTGGGTGTATATATACAATATTTTTCTTTACCTGGTCATCAAATCAGCTATTAACAGTATTGCAGTGGAGCCTGATACAATCAGTTGGCCACTTCCTGGCTCATAGAATCTCTTTTAGATGGTGATTTGTTGTCTAGGTAAGAGAAAATAGTAATAAATGCCACTAAAATAGAGGTGAAAGGAAGCTAGGATTTGCCTGAAGTTACAGTGGAAGCAAGTTACTTAGATCTTGAAATATCCAATTAACTATTCTTTTTTTCACAGGCTTTAATTTCTTGTTTCCAAGCAAACTAACATTATCTATTTCTTACGCTGGAGTAGTGCCCATTTGCCCCAATCAGGATCAGAGCCACATTGTGCTAGGCACATATTAAGAGACGGTTCCTGCTTTGAGGATCTTTCAAGTCTAAGGTGCCAAACCAGCAAAGATTCAGACAGGTAATTAACTTTGCACAGTTGAGTAGTTCCGTATGCATGAATTTAACTTTGCGCACACGAGTAAGTCTTTGCAGCATCCAGGCTGAAGAGTATAGTCTTTTATTGAGCTGGATCTAAGGTAAAGCTTAAGGTCTTTCTATTTGTTCTGGCTGGAAGAGGGAATCTTTGATTTTCCTCTCTGGAGAAGGGAGTTAACCAACTTATCCATCTCTCTAGCAGTCTGGAATCTTTCAAATTATAAAGCTGGTCATTTTCCCCATGTGTGTAATTAAATGTAGCAGAGAATGACTCCTCTGTAGGAAGAGGAGGCCAAAGATCAAATTCTTCTCTTGGTAAAATATCAACAATTCCCTTTGCTATCCACTGGGTATTCTGTGCACACAATGCAGGTCAGAAATAAAACTTGTCTCCTTAAACATGAGATGAGTGGGAGGGAAGGGAAATGTGAGGGCACTACCTCAGTCTGCTACTGGGTGAATATTTTTTTACACATCACACACTTTATCAATGAATTCAAGAGTTCTGGATTTAAACAAGGATGGGATACATGCGTACAAAGAACATAACACGGTTGCATAAGATTGGATACAAAATTACCAGGGTTACACACCCTCTTGCTAGGCACTAATGCTATGTCTACCCTGCACTCCTAAATAAGGTGATAGGTTAACCTGGGCATCAAGCTTGGGTGTGAGCATCCCCACTGCAGTGCCCTATCAGTATGAATGTGTTCTTGGTGTTCTGCATTTGCCCACTTGTCTAACATCATATTGCTTGATTCTTTGTGCTGAGACACTTAGAATTTTCTCCCATGAGAGATGAGAGGTTTTTCAGTGTGGACAGTAGGGTGATTTTTGGCTAAGACTTGCATAGGAATGTGAGTTAACTGTGCAGTGTAGGTATATTCTAACTGTCCAGGATTAGGATAAGACTTCCCCTAAAAATGTTATTCCATTAGTTATCTGTTTAGAGGGCTTTCTGCATCTTCCTTTGAAGCACTGACTATTGGGCATTGTTGGGGACAGGATATTGGAGTAGGGAAACAACTGGTCGCATCTTTTATGGCAATTCTTACATTCCAAAAAAGAGTAACATGGCCCTCAATCTCCTTACGCATTTGGTCTTCTGCCCAGGGATCAGCCGTTGTAACTCTGCTTTTTCAGGTAAGCACATGCCATCATTGGCTAATCAAATACACATGAGGAGATTTCTCTGACCAGTAACAACAATGGTTAACTTTCCCAGCCAAGCAGTCTTGCTACATCTTCCTTTTTCCAGCACTGTACATCTTACTGCATGATTGATTTTTTTAATAGCTACTGAACTGCTACATTTACTGACATAGTCAGTCTTTTATCATATTCAATAGCACAAGTAAAATCTTCCCCATTCCTTCACAGCTTCTGCAAATCAAATTTATTTTGCCATTGAAAATGTCAGAAGAAGCCAACCAAAACTGAATTTTTTTTTGTTTTTGTTTTTGTTTGTGGGTTTTTTTGTGTTGGTGTGTGTGTGTGTGTTTTTTTTTTTTGTTTTGTTTTTTGTTTTCCCCCATCCCACTGTGACAGCATGTTGAGGCCAAAGCATTAGACAAACAGAAGCCTTAAATTAGGGTTTCAAATTCTTATTTTGGCATCAAAGTAACAGATCTGATTTATTTTCAAACTTACTGAGGATACAGTAGCTCCCAGTGACTTCAATATAGAGTTATCTCAGATGTATGCCAAAGTTGGACTTCTCAGTCTTGCTAATTGCCATTTTGCTAGGGCTTACTCCTGTGCACTAGAAGAAAGAGAAATAAACCCTAGCTCTTATCATCCAAAGGTCTCAAAACACTTTGCAAAGGAGAAAAGTGTTATCCCCATCTTACAGACCAGGGAAACTGAGGCACAGAAGGGAAATGACAAGCCCAAGATTATGCAACAGGCAAGTGGTAGTGTAGGACAAAATCCAGTTATCCTGAGCTCCAGTACAGTGTTTTGTCCACAAAACCACACTCCTCCCTTGTTAGGGTTAAACTTTCTTCTGGCATAATTCTGTTGATTTTAATGTAGCAATGTCAGCAGAGAATCCAGTTCTAGGTGTCTCTTGTACACTCATATCAATGCCCAGCTTCATTTAGAATTCACTAGAGTTATGTGTGCATCTATGGGGAAGAGTAGACACCAAAGAGTACACAAGGGCAAATCCTATCCTCCATTATATTTGTGCAAGCCATTGACTTCAGTGAGATGCACAAATAAGACTTATGTAGTGATTCAATATCCATCAAAGTTCTTCCTTTCACTGAAGTGGAAATTGGGTCAGGCCCATAAGCCAGAATTTGGTCCATGGAGTTCACATCAGGAGCTGTACATTGGAACCCAATTATAGTGAACTCTGAGACCACGAAAGAGAGAGAATATAGATATAAGGTATAATGAAAGCCTTTGGGTGCAAAAAAAAGTGACTATAAAACAGTCCATGAAAACAAGTGGACTGATCATTGAAAAGTAGGGTAACTAGGCATTGGAAGACCTCTGACTTACAGTGTCGTTTGAGTGACTGAATGTGACCCTTTGCACAAACTGTAGCACAAACTTGGTCAATGGTGGACATGAAGCTAGCTGCTGCAGAGCAGTTAGGTTTGGCAGAGTTGAGTTTTTATTTTATAATTTTTTATGCTAACATCAATGTTTGTTTCAATTTTTCTATTTAATTTTTAGTCACAGGAAATTATGGGGAGGACAGACAGTGAGGGAAGCCAAACCAGAATTATTTAGTGAGTAGATGTTAAGATTCAAAACACTGTTTTAAAATGGTTAAAACCAATTGTCAAAATATTAGTTTGATTTTAAGGCTATTTACTTTGTACAAGTCCTCAAGCAGGGGTGTGTGTATGGAGTGGGGGTGCTTCTTGATGCTTACTAATAAAAATCTAATCCTTCCCAGCCTAATGGTTGTCCTTGGACCAATTGATGAAGTTTCAAAGCAGGGCCACCAATGAAATACAGCCATGCAACTGAGAGGTAGACCATTTATTGGGGGCCAAATGCTATTGGGGGGCCTTTATTGAAGCAAACTGTCACTGAGATCAATGGGAGTTCAGAATTTCCCCCTAAAGACATTCATTCATCCATCTATAAGGTCTTGTGACAGTGCAATGAGCCTAGAGCTGACCCACACTTGCACTAGCAATTTCCCCCTGGAGTGGATTTAATTGGGGGAGGGAAGGGTGCTCAATGATTTAATTAGGCAGAAGGTTGAGCTAATAAGAACAATCAACCCTTCCTATGGGAATAGCTGAAGGACAGGAAGGATGAGCAGGGGAGGAGCTGGCAGAGGCCAGGGGATGTTGGGTTTTAGGATAAGGAGATCTTTGTCCTCACCATCCCTGGAGTGTAAGTGAAGGGGGAAGTTTTCATTCCATTGTATGTTGCTGTACAGATGAATGGGCCCCAGTAAATAACTCACTGGTGGTTATAAACCTGGAAGTTTTGAGCCTCTTTGGTGATTCAAAGGGTGGAGAAGGGAGCCTATTACAGGGGCATATAAGGAGTTCGTCCTGATCTGGCAGATTGGAGGAAGTCGGTGAAGCAAGTGTCCAACTGAGCTGTGAAGCATTGTTCAACACTACCTGTGTTCCATGAAGCTGGGCTCTGCCTAAAGTGTGTGTGGCCAACAGGTTCCTGTGCACAAGTTCAGCCAATGTCTTATAGGCTGTGCATGTGCTCCAACCTACTAGTCTAGCTCGGAGAGAAGCTCCAGAGGGCTTGCAGGACTGCTGTACGTAGCCCAGGGATTTAAGAACCAATTCATTTCCTATGCTCTCAGCAATGCGCTCTACGCAAACCCATTTTCACCTTGAGGTGGGCAATGATGAATTTCACTCTCGTTCAGTCTCTTTAATTTAAACAAGAAACCCATTGCTATCCATCTAGTGTCTGACAATTCCATGTGATCCTTGCAGATCACATGGGTTTATCATCGCTAATGTGTCAGCAGTCCTTTCTGGCTGGGCCATTCAGTAGGGCCGTTCTGATCAATCCACACCTTCTATTTGTCACCATCAACTTGCTTCCTTATGTACCAGAGTGTCCATCTTTAAGTTATGCTTTATCCTCCCCAGTATCTGTCCCCTGCTGCTCAGACCTTCAGTGGACACCTGACTTGCCTCCTTGACAGATCAGTTGGCTCAGGCGACAGAGGGTTCTTTAGCCAGTCTCCTCATTTTTGTTCAAATTCTTTACCATCCAAAGATTTTGCTCATGGAAAAATCATGTGGCATATGCAAATCAATTTAATACTGAAGCAAGAAAAAATGTCAAGAGCTGGTTTGGGACTCTTAAGAGTTTTCCTTTCTGAATGACTACACATCTAGTGCTAGCCATGACCGAGAAACTGTACCATCAAGTTTTTTGTTTTGATACAGAAAAAATTAAATTCATTAAGGTATCAGAGCCATATAGTGAACATGTCTATAGAGCCAGTGCTTTATCAGAGATAATCCGTAGCTACTCAGCTCAAACAACATTTAAAGAACTGGAAACATCTTGCAAAGAAACCAGCTGTGAATATTAAAACAGATTGAGGGTGAGAAAGAAACTTTCATTTATTGCATTGATCGAGATTTAACCTAAATACCATTGCATCCCTTCACTTGCTCACAACCTCATTTTATTTATATGAAAGGACTCTTGGCTGCCTTTTAATTGTGTACATGAAATTACTGATATTTAGCAATTGTTACTGTCACCTTCCACTTCCGTCAGCATTGCAAAACACAGCTTGAATTAACTTGGAAATAATTTCTTGGCTCATGTCTCATCTCCTGAGAGGTGCTGATATAACTAGCAAATCATGGATCAAAAATGTTTCATAGCTGTGCTCTTTCTAGGCTCCATGTAGTCTTCATATGAAATGAAAGCCATTTCATCTGTCATAATGAGTGGATGGATTCTGAATTTTCAGAGCTCTGATATTTGTTCTTAATTTAAAAAGCATGTGGAGGGTGGCTGTTAATGAGATGTGTAAGAGGCACAGTAGTTGTGACCAACTCAAAAAGGTTCATATTTATCCAAGTCTTCATGCTTCCCCATCTCAGGTATTGTGCTGAGCATCCTTAAACACAGACTCCCATGCCACTGTAACCCACTGGGCAGTGTGTTATGTCTCTCTATGCCCAATTCATAGAAAATATGGGTCTTCTACTATTACCTGGAGTTCTTTCAACCCAAAGCTCTTGATAACCTTACTCTGTGCAAGGTGGTGTTGGAAATCAATGAAGACATGGCCCTCTGATAGATGGCTGGCAGAAGCAGTACAATACAAGAGTGCTCTCGCTTAAGTTATACTTTTAGTGTAAAGCACTTAAACGTGCCCGCAACAGGGCAGAAAAACATCGCCCAGCCCTAAGTACCAAAGTTTAATGCAGCTTTCGAGTGTGACACCAGCAGCCTTCTGATTGGCCCATATTCAATCTGCCAATGGAGACTCTACTGTGTGTCCAGATCCAACTAGCCCAAACTTTTCCTCCCTTATTTATGCCTGTTAGTAGACTCTTGAACTTTCAATAGCTTGAGGTCCTGGCTATCAAAGATACTGCCTGTCTGTAGGACATGCTACCCATTTGGGATCAGGAGATGTGTTCCAAAGTGATCTACCCCCTTCAATTGAATTAAATGGGAGGGCATGCTCTCTGGGAGATTGATTCCTTAATTTGTTCCCTTACATGACCCTTACCTTGTCCACATTAAAAACCCCTTTATTAACCCACTTCTACTTACACCAAATCAAATTGACATGTAAATAAAATGTCTCTGGACAGACCCTGAGCTCTTTGAAACACCGGTGGTCTTGGGGGTGTATAGAAAACACCTAATACATACCAAGCACTACTGTAAATAAATTATAACAAATGTAATAAGATGGAAATTCAGAGTTGAGCAAAACACTCCTTAACTCCAACTAAAAATTTCTACCTCTAAAAACAGGAGGTGTAAGGGCTGAATGGCAAATTCCTGGCTTTTTGTTAGTGTTGCTCTATAGTAGTTATAAACAGTTTTTTGTCATTAATACAATAATTGCATTGTCTGTTGGGATTCCCCCATTTGCCATTGATTTAATTGCATGGGGGGGATGTTAATTGTTTATTGACATTGTTTAGCTCATGCTGAGGTTAAACAAATCTTCAGATTGAGCTGCTTTACAGAGTGAGGTCTCTGAGGGGCTTGCACTCTGATGGTGAATACATGCTTCCTGTTTCTAGTTTGACAGCAGGGCTATCTCCTATGTTTATGACCCTACCTAATCTGTTGTCTGGTCTTACAGAGCCACAATAAATATCCTCCGTACAGATAATCCATATAGAATGCTGTGCATGTCTCACATCTCTCTCTAATGTGCAAGCCATGTGACTCTCTCAAGCTCAAGGATAGAAGCTTGGTGATTTGCATCCTGTTCTCCTCCTCCCCCCACCCTTTAATGACCCACAATGTTAAATACATAATATTTTGGGTAGTATTTTAAACTGTGGCCAAGGCTTCCAATCTTTCAGTTGCCCATCTCATTGTTTGGTGGCGATACCTCAGCCCCATGCATTGTGCTCACTCTCCATTCGAGTTCTCTATAAACTACTTTTTATGAAGGCTTTAAAATCTCTTGGCTATTCAGCATTTTTATTTCCTAATATTTTGCCAACATTTCACAGACTGACATTAGCACAGATGGCCATGTAGGGCCCACTCCAAAGGCCACTGACTTCAGTGAGCTTTGGTTCAGGACCATATTGCTGACTATATTTCAATGACCATTCAGAAATGGACAAGACATCCACCTGACAAGAGCAACTGGGTCCATGTGTGCTAATATCTTCATGCCACTTTAAAAAAAAAAAATTCACTCTACTCTGCTAATTTTAAGAAGTGTGAACAGCATAAGAAAGCATGGCCAGTGTCTGACTGTCCCCTGAATATGCTGTAGTGGTTCTCATTTAACCTTTTGCTGTTTTGAATCTCTCAAAAGGACCACTTCTTCTGGATACCATAGTAGTTTTCATATCACTAAATTCTCCTAATAAGTCTTAACCTTACTACGGAATGAAGGGACGAATTGGTGCTCTGCCTTTTAATAAAGTGTGGTACAGAAAGTCAATCACTTGCCAAGTGCAACTCACTGCATTCAACAAAAACTGCCTTAAAGCAACATCAGTCAAACATCAAGATGTAAACCGACTTAAATACAATTCTGAGTTGCACACACAAATACGGTTGGGGTAATCCTGTTTCCCAGTCATGTGTTGAGAAGGTGCTAATGTTATGTTTGGATGTGGTTCATGGAGTCACTCCTTACAGGGTTCTAATCAGAACAAAATTGCTGCTCGCTATAAACATACAGACTTGGGCTCATCGATGCTCTTAGTTGGATTTTGAAGTTAAGAATGCAAGAACTCTTCAGTTTAACACGTTCTCCTAGTGTTAAAAGGGAGAACAAGACATACAAAACCCATAAAATACATGGGAGCAACAGCCAAGAGAAGAGAGACCAGACTGTTTTCAACAAATAACCTACTGGCAGTCAAGAGGCTTTTTTGAAATTTGCCTTAGCTGAAATAACCGGGTATTCTAGGACATAACTTAATTATAACTTTTTTCCATTAAATACTTCTCATTATAACAAAGTTAATCTACTAATGTCCAAGTGCTTTACAAATCAGGGTACGTGTCTCAGATCAGAGGCACAGGAAGATGAAGGGACTTGCCCAAGTCGCAGTGCATATCAGTGGCTGAGCTGCGAAGAGAATCCAAATGTCCTGCTGCTTAGATCAGTGTCCTAGCTGCTGCAGTGTACTGCTATGTAGAGCCTAACAGACCATTTTTATACAGGAGTCATTTTGCTATTCTATCACTGACATGGCGGAAAAAGGAAATTTTTTTTTTCTGATCGTGCACTGCCTCATAGTAGAACAGTTTATGGCAAGAAGTGAAGAACACAGTCTCCAGTTAACATTACAGGGGTAAAATCTCTCCATGTCAAACAGCATTTCAATTAACTGGGGTGGGTAGGTAGAGGTGGGACAATTCGCCTTGTTCACAGAAAAACGTCTACATATCACATAAATCCCACTACAGCCTTTAAAAATTGGATTTAGTGCTGTATGATCCTTGTACAGAGTGCCACTGCCATGTGAATGACCCCCTCAGAAATACAGCAGGCTGGGTTTTCCCACTGGGATGTTCTGACAGAAAAGGCAGGTTTTGCCAAATGGGAATTTTCTGGATCATTTCAACAAACCAAAATGAAACTCTTTGGTTTGGGGAATGCTGAGATGGTTGGTTGTAAGCGCACACAGGAAAAAAAAAAAAAGTCAAAACAATGATTCACCATTCCCCAGTAAGTTCCTTCATACAGAAATTCAGAGAAAAAAACTTGGCAATTCTAGTTTAAAACTTCATTCTAGTTTGAAATGAAGACTAATGTTGAAATGTCAGTTTCACACAGGATGGAAATTCTGAAGGTTGCTTAGCTCTACTTGAAGTGGTCTTAAAAAATAAGACAGGTTATCTTCACACTATTGTGCAAAGAAAGGTCTGATGTAGAAGTGTACATACTGGTCTATAATCAATATAGCCCTTTCTGATTAAAAAGTGAGATGAACAGTAATTTATAAAACCACTAGATATTTGCATGAAGGGGGAAAATAGCCTTAAAGTAGTGTGTTTTGTTTGTTTCAACAAACCACTAAGCCTAACATTTATTCATGTAAGCAGTGTTTCAGAGTTCAAGATGTCGAGCTCACTTATCTGTAATTCTAGCAGCTTTGCCTCACTTTTTTTCTTTCCCCAAAAGATTAATTAAAATTAAGATTGACTAGTCTAAATGACAGGCAGCACTCCATGGCAGCAGACCTACTGACTATCTGATATGTTCTACTGATGTCAAGAATATTTCCTGAGCCTCTGGTTTATCAGCAGGATTCTACAGGGAGTCTAATTATAATTCCTTTGGTAATTAAAACAACAGATGTTATAATTAAAAGACTTCTCGTTAAATCACTAATAACCGAAGCTTAAGGTGGGTTTTTAGTGAATGACTGCAATGAATGAATCTTCAAGCAATACATGCATGTGGGGGATGGGGAAATGGTTCTCAACGGATAAACTTAGTTTGTTTCCTCTTTAAACCACTCTCCCCTGGCCCCCCATGAACTTCTTGAAGACACCCTTTGAAAACTCAGATTGGGAATGCTCTATTGGGACCCAGTAGAGAAGGAGATGATTTAAACACAGCTATTTGCTGTGGAAACTTTTATTGTTCTGGCAACAAACAGGAACAAAAGGAAGGGAGGGTCTGCACAGTGTCCAACCATTTAAAGGGCAAGACAACACAGGGAATACTCAAGAAAGAGTCACTGCCTTTGAATATATTTAGAAACAGCCTTCCAATCAGGAAGGCAAGTGACAAGTTACTCCTTTTCTTAGGGACAGGATGAACCATGACAGGACAGTCAACCCAACATTCTTTTTGGGTGAAATTCACTCCTGTCTAAAGAGCTCATATAGCTCCTGTTTCCTTCATTTTAAGGACTAATGGCTGGGGTACTAGACCACGAATCAGAAGATCTGGCTTCGAGTCCCACCTTTTGCGACTTACCTTCTGTGTGACCAGGGCCAAATCATTTCACCTCTGTTTAGAGTGTGAGCTCCCTGGGAGAGGAACCGTCTTCGTTATCCTCACTCTACAACTCTGTCCTAGTGTAATACAAAAGGTAAACAAGATCCACTTGAGCCCTCAAAATGAGGCTGAACTGGTGAGAGATCTTGTGTGAAGAGGTCAGCCTGCCTGGATAGCTGATATATCTGACACTTAGAGCGGAAAGGCGTGGTTGTTTACATGAGGTGTGTGGTAAGTGTCAGAACCCAGAAAATAGCTGTCCAGGAGAAGCAAACAAAAGTGCCTCTGCTAATTTCTTATAAGAAAACTTGCTTTATGCTGACTGAGACGCAGCGTGAGTATTTGGGCAAGAAAAGGGCTTTATCCCTGTTTTCTGGCAGCATCAGAACCCCTACAAGCTAGGCTCTCAGGGGCTGTCAGAAATGATAGAAGACTTTCTATCTTCTAACCTCTGGCTTTTCCGAGCCCCATTAGACCTGACAGTGGGAATGCTTGCAGAATCCTTTTCTGAAAGGAGGGCCTGCGAAGCCAACAGTGGGTGGCTTTGCTTCTAAAGCTTGTGTGAGTCCAAGTACTGAACATACAGTAAATCACAGAGCATCTTCCCATCTGTGGCCACATTACTTAGCTTCTGGAGTTCTCACAGTTGGCCTAGTCTTGTCTAACCCTTAATTTGGGTCCTCAGCAAATGTTGCCCCCCATTCCCTTCAGTTCCTCTTCCAAGTCTTCAATGTGTCATTTTTATTTAACCACACAGGTCCTAGTACTGCTTCCTGGGAGATGCCTCTATTAATCATTTGTCAGATCTGACATCTTCTATCTACCTGATATCAGATTTCAGATCATCATGACAAAGTGGGCTTCTGCCCATGAAAGCTTACGCCCACATAAATCTGTTAGTCTTTAAGGTGCCACAGGACTCTCGCTGTCATACCCAAAAAAGAGGGTGTGAAGAATGTACTGAAATACTTCCTGACAATGCTACTGCTGAGAGCTTTCAGAGAAACTGTACCTACCATATTAGGAATGCAAGCAGACTGAGACATTAAGGAAAAGATTTTTTTTCCCAAGTCTCCAGCAGGGTGTCTGCTCTGACACATGAGTTCAGGAATCATCTTTGGCATTTAGGCCCTAGGCAGAAATAGATACAGAATGGATCAATGAGAAACTGCAATACAGTGCTTCTGTCTTCATTTACTGCTACCGAAGAGAGATCTTTACCTGGGGAAGTGGAGGAGGAGGAGGCAAACGCCGATAAATATATTTAACATCTGTAGGCTAACACAGTCATGAATTTGTGGATTCCCGTATAAGCCAATATCTTCAGAAGTTTATAACTTGACCAAAAAAACCTGGCCTGAGGTGACAGAAGACTTACATGATCTTAAAGAATAAATTAATTTTATATAACACTTCCCAATTACCTGGCTGCCTACCCATAACAAGCACCTGTAACTACTTTCTCCACTCAGGCTCTCAGCCTCCCCCTCCCAAGTATTTTTTATATCTTCTTGTTGCATCTTATCTTACTTTTGTCTTCAGTCCAATGCAAACACAGGAATCCTTTGAACAGAAGATAAGGACCTAAGTTTATATAATCACTAAGGAACAAGGATTGGAGATCTGAAATAATAATGACATCAAGGAACAAAATAAGTCTAAACATCAGGAAACTTAGGACAGGTTTTTAACATATCCCAGATGTTAACAATACAAGTCCCACGATCATTAATGGGAAGGGGACTTTCCTATGAAAGATGCTAAAGAAGTGGTTATTTATTACGGGTGTTGCCAATGTAGGTCTTGGTTCATAATCATAATGAAGACTAACCATTCATAGCTTCTGTTAATTTGATATTCAGGGCTGGTGGAAACTTGTGCAGCTGCATTGATATCAATAGAAATACAGTGACCCCAACTGTGTACCTGGCTTGGAAAGACTATTAGTGTTTTGCACTTACTTTAGTCTTCCAGGCAGAACAGGGGCACCAAGGATGAAATTTACCTCCATGTGCAGAGAACCCACAAAAGGCCAAAGCACCACCTATATCCTCCTATGAGGAGGTATTCAAGAACAGGTAATCTAGGTTTATTTGGTCCTATTTCAGCACAGGGGACCTGGACTTGAAACGCACCTTGACAGGTCATCAGGCCTACGTTCCCATTATTCTGGTTTCATTCAAATCCTTTGGAAGGATCCCAATGGATGCTCAAGGCTACTGAGCTAACCTAAGCTCAGATTCAAGGACACTTGAAAACTTTCAGCATCAGCACTGCAGCTGGGAAGATGCAGCTAGGAACAGGTCCTGCTGGAGTGCTACACTGCACCAGAGCATCCAAGAGGTTGAGGGAGAAGTGGTTGAGAATGAAAAGGAAGGTACAGCAAGCCTGATGGGTTAATAGTGTGCCTGCTTCATCCTCTGGCCTTGCACCCTATGCCAGCCCTATTTGTAGCAAGGACTGTCAAAAATGGGACTCTTTAGCCACTTACGAAACTGCGGCATGAAACCATGACTGACTGCTTTGGCCCTTACACCAGTGTCTTTTGGGATGGGTGTCTGCCTTGTCTACACTATGAACAGGAATTCTAACCAACTCATTCCCTAGGTTTCTAAAGCTTTGTGTCTCTCACCCATAAGTCCAAAGTATGCAGGCTTCTCCCCAATGATGGTGCCATGGAAGCCAATGGAAATTTAACCTGGGTGAAGACTGAGTCCTGGTCCACTTACAATTTTGGTACTGGTACAACGATGTCAAGCAGGGGTATGATTGTTATACAAGAACAGCCCCTAATGTGGATGCAGTTTTCCCAGCGTAAAAGTGCTTTATACCATTACTGTTTGTTCCCTTCCTGTGCAGGAATACTCTGTTAATATAAGACTTTATACTGATATTACTGCATTCACGTTGGGATGGATGTCCTGCCTTAACAGTATTAATATAGTTAATGGGATACAACTTGTGTGTAGACAAGTCCTAAGTGAAATTCACCCTTGTGCAGAGGACTAACACAAGGCCAAGCACCACTTATATCAGATAGCCTATCAAAATAGGCTTAAAATTGGACTTAATTGACCCATAGAACTTGTGCCATGCTGGGGTGAGTTTTTAAGCATCCATGACTTGGACATTAGCCTTCATTTGCAACTTAAGTTTTCTTGTTCTAAGTCACTAGTATTGAACAAACTAGGAGCATCCTTCTCTTGTAGGGAATATGAACCCTGGCTTTGCAGGAGCTCTCTGATATGGCATAGTTATGGGGGCATGACCTCACCCCCCCATCTCCTTTCAATTACTAAAGACACTTCTATTGACATCAACCTTCAGTTAGCAGCCTAGAGGAAAAAATGCATGAGGCTTTTCATTTCTCCCAGCTTCCACCAACTGAGTGACATTTAGACACACTCAGCCTGATGGAAACCCAGGGCAATGTCAACTTGTAAATCCATTCAACCATAAGCTACCCCAAAGGGCCAGCAGAGAGCAAAATAATCTAATCTTCCAAAGTTCATTCTGAGGCAGCACAATGTCTAATTTTATGAAACAAAAGAAGTCATCATTGCTGTCAAGCATGTTAGGTACACATTATTCAAGGAAACAGGATGTATGATGAGCTTCCTGGCAGATTGTTTAAGATTATTTGCCACTTTATCGGTATTTGTTTGGGGGTTTTTTTTGGTGCCAATAAAACATTTTGCATGAAGACTCCAAGAAAGGATTTTTGCCTTGGTATCCATAGAAACAAATAGAACGTGTATACGTCTAACATTTTTTTTTTTTCCCCCCAAGTGAGCATTAAAGTTGTGCTGTTCCTACCAAGGGGCTTACATCAAAATAATATAGTGAGGGCTGTGAAAAAGAAATGCTACTACAAAGGTTGAAATGGCAAAGTATTTCGCACATATTATATTGCACATAAAAAAATCCTGGTGATAATGTGGTGCATTTGTTTTTACAATTTACAAATTCAGTGTGATATTATGAACTGTATGTATCTTTATCAGATTGCAAATTCCATGTGCGTATGGGGGTTATTTGTCTTATGGTTTTTGCTACCATGTTGGACTGAAATTCTAACGGGGAGTGATACTGGGCTGATGATAAAGGGTTGTTTAAATCATTCAGGATAGTCCTCTATTCAAATACAAACATAAATTACAGATAATAGACAGGCTTCCAATCAGAAAGATTGGTTTTTCAGCGGAGAGTTATGGTAAATGGAGTTTCTTGATAGGAATCACCTGATTTGGGAGTCATCCGACAGAGGGATTGGAAGGTTATAAAAGGGCTGGGATCTTTTTGGGGTCTTTAGCTGTCATTTTCACCATCTCAAGTAGGGGGAAACTGCTGTAGGAGCCTGATGAGGCAGGGTGGGACCCAACCTACCGGAGCCCAGACAATCCCTCCAGGACTCCTGAAGGAAGGCTGAGTGGAATGAGAAAACATCCTGAATGCAATGCCTCTAAATAAACAGTACAATCTGTGCTTTTACCTCTGAAGTAAAGAGCCATGGTGTGTTAGAATCTTGTGGCTGTGTTTTAAGTGTGACACTTATCCCATGCTCGTTGAAAGAGAAACCGAACGGTTCGCCCCTTTGGGTGGAGTTATGAAAAGGGGTGTGTTTAAACTGCGGAGAGAGCCTGAGGGGTCAACACTGGTTCTTAGGACTGGGCAGTAAGCAATGCTGTTGCAGAGCTCAAGAGGAGGTGGTGTATAGAAGAACTGTATCCCAAGAATGTGCCCAGAGGGGCTAAGACCACAGGAGTGCCTGGACTCCTTTCAGACACACCCAGGAATTTAGCAGCTGGATCCCTCTCAACAGTCTTGTGAGCGGACAAGAGAACATCCTCCGCTAAGCCTGTGGCAGTTCTCTACCCCGCCCCTACCCCCCTGCAACCATATGCCAAACGTGGTGCTTGAGTCCCTCAACCTTTCTTTACACAGACTCTTGGGAGTAATTTCATTGGCTTCAGAGTTTGCACTGCTGGAATAATGCTTGAATCTTCACCAAGGCTGACTGCATGTCAAGAAAGATCATTTACTGTCTGGAGGAATTGCTAAGGCAGATGAGAAGAAATAGTTCTACTTGATTCCATTACCAGCCCACATTTTATAAAAGTAAAAACCTAGCATTTTCTCTGAAATCCTACATTAATGATGTGCTTGTGAAAGTCTTTACAAAACTTCCTGTTTTTAAACTAGGGCTTCAGTTTCCAGTCCCCTCAATCTGGTATTTTGCACCCACCAGGGCTATTCATTGGACTAGTAATAGAATATGGCCAATATTTAATATAACTTTAAGACTTCTTTAAAGTGAATTTTAGCCTCGGGGACAACTATAATCTTTTGGCCTTAGTTTTATCTCACTCATCTTAGTGCAAGACAGGAAGTCAATGGATTTACACCATTCTAAAACAGGTGTAATGAGGTCAGAATTGGGTCCTTTGTACTCCTTTTGAGCAGTAAAATATGGGTCTGATCCTTCTGTCTTTGGAGTTAGTGACAAAATTCTTCCTGATTTCAATGGGTGCATGCTAAATTCCAAAGTAATTCCTCTAAGTAATCATTACTAATTACACCATTATATGGTTGTGCAACACTATTGGAAAGTCACGTCCTTTTGTCAACTGATCTGCACATCTTTCTTTTTGGTGCCTCGCTGTCCTTCCATCAACTTCTCCAAAAGACTGCCCTTTCTCATTGCCAAATCAGTCCTTCCACCCATTCCACTTTCTCCCATAATGTTCCTGAGGAGATCCCATTGTGTGAGATCTAGCGGCAAAAGGTCCTCTCATCTTTCTGATGGATTCTGGGCCGGAAGTTTCAATATAGAGCTTGAATGTAGAGGGGGATTTCCTGTTCAGAATGCACCAGATCTTATCTGCAGTTACTTCCAGTCTCATTCTGTATGAATATGTTTGGGTGAAATTCTGACTAAGAAATCCATGAGAATTTTGCCATTGACTTCAGTGGGTCAGGATTTCACTTTTTGGGGGCTGAATCCTGAGGGAGGCTGAACACCCAGAGCAAATGAGTTGCAAATGCTCAAATTGCTTAGCATCTGTTTCGTCCTGGCTCTTTTTTTTTATGTATCAACATAAGTAGCAAACACTTGGCCCTAATTTTGTTGCAAACAAGTAATTTAGCTGATCCACCATAAAACAATGCTTTAAGACTTGCTTCCAAGTTTTTTGCCCCCAGGTAAATCTTGACAGATACATGGCAGTACTTTATATACTGCCAGGAAATAGTTGTGCTGCTGGGAGTAAGAATGTTTCAAAGAATTCTGATAGAAACATGTCTTAAAGTTCATCATCATTAATATTTTACCTTTGATATTACAGTCAGCACTCCTATCTTTAGAAAATTAAGATCTATGTAATTAGGGATGTCAGCAGTTAGGAAAATGACTTGGAGAGATGTGTTTGGCTCTGAACTGACACAAATGAACTAAAAGTCTTTTTAGAATCAGCATGCAAGCTAGAATGTGTTTCTGGGGGAGAAAAACAGATTTTTCAGGGTTGGCTTCCTTTGACACCTGCTGAGAAATACAATCTGATGTCTTGCTAAATGACAATTGTTTTTTGTCTGTCTGCTTCATTATTTGCTTGGTTTGCTGGGGAGAATTAGTGAGGTGGTTTCTTTTCTTTTGGATATTTATATGTATGTGTATAGCTATATGTTCTACATCTGCTTGTGTGCATATATAATTAAATTTTAACAAATTATACATAGATATGTATGTTAATTGTCCAATTCCCTGGGCAAGACATTACCACTGTGAACCAAAGGCAGTGATTTTGCCAGATTCTGATCTACTTAATTATGTTGAATAGTATCCCTCAAAGAGCCCAATGGCATCCATTGGGGTTCTGGGTGGAGTAAGATATCCATGAGTAAATATCTTTGAATTGGGTCCTTAAGGACTATCCCTGTAGTTAGAGCTGGTTGGATGTTTAAAATAACATATTCACAAATGGAGCATTACATTGTGGCTTCCTATGGTGAAATCCTAGCTCTAGTAAAGCTGATGGCAAGACTCCAGTTGACTTTAGTAGAGCCAAGATTTCACCTTTTTCCCCCTTATGGAAAATCCTATAAAATATCCTAAGGATCAAGTCAATAGACTAAAGACTAGAGAGCTTTTCTGTTACTCCTCTCCCCCCCACCCTGCCTTCAATAATTCTATAGAAATGCTATCCTTTTTGTAAGGAGGGTGCACCAAAAGACCTACGGAAAAATTATTTCTATTAAATATTATAGGACTCTTTCATTAGGCTCTAGACTATTTGGGAAATTGATTGAAGAGTTGTGTTGGGCACCAATAAAACTTACTGCAGGCTTAAAATCTGGGAACAAAAATAGTGAGAAGAGCATGTCAAGGACCTCATCCTACCTACGGTGAAATGATGTAGAAAAAGAGGGAAAAAATTGCCTTGGCTGTTTGTTTGTTTGTCCAGCAATTTTGATGTAATGTACACAGCAAACTGATAAAGGTTTTAAATATTCGGCCAGCAGCTAGTAAACCTCTGGAAGAGAGATCTGAGCCAACACCGCAATAATAGTAGAACATCATTACAATGCTCAGAGCAACAGTAACCAATTCTTCTTTTTTTCTTTCTGGCTCTTTTTAGTCTCCAAAACAAAAAGAAACTGCAGAGACAGGATTATGACACAGTTGTAACATAATGATCATTACTTATTCCTTTAGCATTCATTATTGTTATATTAATCATAATGAACTCATCTGGCATTAATATGAATGTAAAATGCAAATCCATGCAAATTCCAGTGTAATTCAGCATCATTTAATGTAGCATTAAACTCCTTGATGAGCTCCCCGTGATCTGAGGTCTTTGTTTGGAGACTGGCTATTACTGAAATATAAAGGACCAATAATTTGGCTACTGGGTACCTTTATGGGACTACCAGAAGGTAACAATTAGTCACTGTGCATAACAATTGAAAACAGATTTCTTAATTCAGAAATTAAAACTAAGTAATATGGGATGGTGTAATTCTACCTTTTTTTATGGTCCACTTATTTTCTTTTGCAGCTCAATAATCTAGTCAGGTTTGGGTATTCTTTAACTGAATGTCCATTTTACTTCCTCCTCCTTGAGGGTGCTGACACAACTTTGCAAAGTGGTGGCTTTTTTGTCTTTAACTTCAACAAGGAGGTGGAGAAGAGCTCTCCAAACCTTCCTGACCCACATTACTTCTCTCATAATAAGTGAGGCGGTAAAGCATAAGACGGTCAGCTAAATCCTGAACATACCACTCTTTGTGCAACTTGGCAAACGACCATGGGTGAGAAGGCCCAAAAGGGGTGGGGAGTGGTGGTAGGTTGAAGGGACAATATCTGTGGTAGGTAGGGCCTTGAGGCCCCACCAGACCACGGTGTTGGATTGCTTCCCTCTCTGATGCAGAGTCCTTCCCCTTGCTCAAGATCTGTCAAGAGCTCAGAAGTCATTCCTTGTTCCTCCCGGCCTTCAGAGGGAAACAAGTGGGAGAGGAGCTTGGTTTTCCTGTCACCCCCTGGGTCCTGGTTTGTTTATAGGATTTTTTTGTCCTGATCAGAGTTAGTCCCCTCCCACTTTTTGGTAACGCCTGGTCCAGGCAGTCTTGGGAGTGGCTGGGTCCATGACTGTCTCCCTCTTGGTTGATTTCAGGGACAGATCAGCCATCTCTGATGCATAGCAGTCTTCCTCAGTTATTGCCTCTTCTTGTGACAGGCATTCCCTTTATAAGCTTCCTCCCTCTCGGCAGTGCAAGCTTTGCAGATGTGTGTAAACCTGGAAGAGCTCAATTTCCTCCTTAATGGGCTGACGGGGTGCCCACTCATAACATCTTTAATGCGACAGGATCCTGCTTTTGGACTTTGTCAGTGATCCCAAAAGCAGTGAAACTAACACTTTACACCATAGCCCAGACATCCTGACTATTGACACTTCCTGCCAAATTTAGAAAAACCTCCTCTTTGAGAACTGTTCCGCCTCTATCCCACTTCACTGGGGGGAGAGAGGGTGGGAGGGGAAGAATAGAGGGGTGCAGGGATTCCTGTTTTTATTATGAGAAATATTTGTGCACAGTCAGGATTTTTGTTGCTTCGTCATTTGTTGCGTAGGGACCTCCTGGTTCCCACTGGCAAAGGGCATGGGTGCATAAGGGTTAAAGGGATCCTCTGAATCTGGTATCTACATATTGGTTGAAAGTGTCACATAAGGTCTCTACTGAAAGCCTGTGAAATGTTGATCATCACAACCATTGGGAAATGTCTGTATGGATAATAGCTAAGGAGAAAAGTTTTTATGGTTTAACTTGGGGCTGATCACCAGAAGGTGAGAAACAGGTTTCTTCAGGCAAGAGAGGTTTGTCTGGCTACGTGTAAATTCAGTATTGCGTGCCTTACAATGAATGTCTATTTACTGTCTGAGCAAAATGTTCATCAGGTGGTTGCAGAGTCTTCAGGGTATATTCTAGACAGGAAAACAAGCAGCGGGCATTATTCCATTTGCAAGTGAAGACAATGGATATTTTGACTAACTATGGGGAAGACACAATTTGCACCTTTACACTGAGGAGGCAAGAGGCCGGCTTGACTTGCCTAATGAACGAAAGCTCACATGCAAGCCTCACTGCAATACGCTAGAAGGATGGGGGGGTGCACTTTTGCCTTGCAAACCTGGTTACTCCCAGGAGGCATCAGCGTTCATCTGCTCTTACTGTTTTTTTCCCAGTTGAGCTTCAAATCTGATAGCAATAGGAGACTATTGAAAGCAAAGGGGAGCAGTGTCCGTTCTGCAAGTTTGTGGAACGGGGTAGTGTGACTGGGTTAGAGTGTACCCCCACATGCCCCATCACAGTTTGCCTTGGTTATGCTAAGTTGTGTTGTTTTTTTTGTTTTTTTTTTTGTTTTTGCAAAGGCCTGAAAATGGCTAAAAGCAGCAAACTGAATAATAGTCCATCCCAATAACTGGCAGAGGCTTGAGCACTTAGCTAGTTGCTAAAATGCCCCGTACACTTGCAGTATCAAGACCTTCACAGTGCTTCTGACAGCATATCATGGTTACGGCGTCGTGTATGGTGGAACTTGTCAATACTAGCTATACCTAAAATGTATTCTTCCTTGGAGAGAAATAACAGACTGTACAGACATTGGTGATACCCAAAACATGGAAAGAGAATGGCACCACCGTTGACATCGAGCATTTCTCTTAGCTCTACCTGACTATACATTTAGCGAAACACAACTAGCAAGACTATTTACAATAGCACCATATGTTTCCTCCCGATAACATTACAGACAGCACATGCAATAAACATCCAGCATCCTGAGTGGAACTATATATAGTAATTCCCAGTCCCATTCTCTCTGACTGTTGGGACAACAGAATCTCTGTACTAACTAGCACTTTGCCTTAATGGATGTGAAATTAATGTCACTGGGACTCACAACCTAGAGCTGTCCACAAGGAAATTCCTGTGGTAACACCATTCAGTCCCTCCTTTTGACTGACTGGCAACTGATCTGTATTCTCATGAGAATGGGTGAAATGTTGTGCGACACAACCTTTTTGCATTGGAAAATGCCAGTTCACCAAAATGTATTAAATTTCATTTGAAAAAAGATTTCCAAGTGAAATGTTTCACTAATGTCAAAATGTTCTGTTTGACCTCCGTAGAATGGAACGTTTCAACTCTTCATTCCAAAGCAACTTTGTTTTGAAACTTATTTTATATTCTAAAGTTAAATGTTTTTAGCCAATCAAAACACTTTTTGATTTTGAAATGATTTTCAGGTGTTGAAAATTGTGCTTTTATGGGACATTTCAACATAGAATTTTGTTTCAGTTTAAACAAAAAACAAATTTTCAAAATAAATAAATAAATAAATGCAGAATTTCCCTCAACGTGGAAATTCTGGTTCCCCGACAGCTCTAATTCTGATCCAAGTCTCTGCCCTTGGGACGTCTGTGATGGCTGAGCACTGCAGTCCATACACAGGAGAGCCTTTCTGTTCAGAGCTTTACTCCCACTTCTGTTACAACTAGGAAGGGCAATAAGCCAGCAACCTCAGTGAGCCTTTGGAATGCTTTCCCAGCAGAATCAATGCCTGGTGAGAGTACACACTGCCATCCCAGCAGTGCAATATTCATTAATAAATAATAGTATCTGAAATTCATTCTTTCCACTCTGATGGGAATCCTCTATTCCCTCTTAGAAGGTTGTATCTTGAAAATAAAATACGTCTTGCAGAGCACATGATTCTCCTGCATGATTACCGTAATGAAATGAATGGCAAGTATTTGCTCACTTTTGAAAGATGAAGAGCATTAAATAGTGGATGTCTGTCCTTTAACAAAACATCACTAGCCACATTAAGGGGAAAACATTTTCAAAGCAGATCAGCTCTCATTTGAGCAATAGGCTTCATAGTGGTGAAATCAGCTCCAACAACACCTACTCCATCAGTTCCAATTATTGTAATAAGCATGACAAAGGGGGTTGGGTTGGATGTACACAAGTGCCTTTCCGTTGATTTGGTCATGAAAGCCTTTCATAATCAAAGTGGAAAGGAGCTTAATATATAAAGTGACTATAAGACGTGTACTGAGCACACACACACACACATTTCCCTAAGCGTAAATGACCACAGATATAGCCCAAAAATTAAGCAAAGGATGAAAACAAGGAGCAGATAATTCTGCATGCGGAGGTAAAAGGAGGAAATATTGCACAAAAAGGAACAAGTTCTTTCCTGATATAGAGGAGCACGCTTCCTCCATGGCCTCTTGCATCACACAATATGTTTATACCAGCTGCAAATTTGGCCCATACTAACTATGCTTTTCTATAGTACCTTTTGCGTTCTGAATTATTGTTTTAAAATTTGATATATATGTTTCACAACAACCTTGTCCTGTAGTTAAAGGATTATATATGATTCTGTCTACTTAGATTATATTGTCTCTGGGGCTGGTCCTGTCTATGTTGTGTTTTTGCATGACACCTAATATGATGTCCTAATCCATGTCTGGCACACCTAACTGCCACTGCACTAGAACTTGTACAGTAGAACGATATTAGTCCACTCAAAGCTGGGTGATGTTACTGATAGCGTGCTGGAGTCAGAGTTGCTGGACCAAAGCTGTAGCTACACACAGACACTCGGGGCGACCTGCATGTTCTCAGGTGTTCATGAGTGGCCCAGGTTGGGAGCTATGGAAACAAAGCATTGTGAGGCACCTAGATGGCAGGGCAGGCAGTGACACCACCTATCGCTGGGCTAGAGCACACCCTGGAATTTGACAAATGGTAAATTTTATTTCTAGTTTCCAGGAAATGTAAAGGAAAATATTTTTTGAGATTTGTTTCCTTTTTAGCATTCAAAGGGTTAACAATTTGGTCAGTATCCTGGGAAGCAGGGGCTAAATGCCTGTCAACTTCTGTTTCTCTGATGCTTCCCCTTGGCTTGGGCTGAGTAAGTGAACAGAGGCCCCGCAAGAAGCCTCATTTGGCCAAAGCACAGCATCAACAAACACTTCGCAACAAAATCAATACAACCTTTCAAAACCAGGGTCTTTGTCATGATGGAAGTTGCTGTCCAGTTGAATCCTGATACCAGCTATCTCTTGGCTCCAATAAAAGAGAAAATAATTACAAAGAGGGGCTTAAATGTTTTTACAGCTTTGTTTCCAGTGACAGTGGTTTTTGCTCAGCTTTTGATTGGATCTTAAGAGAAAAGGATCTGTTTTAGTTGGTGTCGCTAGTATTGATCTTTCCAAGCTGAAATTAATGGAAGTTTCTCCTTTTCATTGCTTCAGGACTTTCTGTCTAGAAGAAAAAAGCATTTGTCTATTTGTGATTCTTCTCACAGTTACTACTTAGAACAACAAATAACTGATTTTTCTTTCTCTTTCCCTTTTAAAAAATGTACATATTTAACACATTACATCTGCTGGGTAAGTTTTTCGGGAGGGGAGGAGGGGGAATCTTGGATCATTAATATCGGGTAAGCTAATTTCAGAAAATACAAGCAAACAGTGAAAGGAGAAAATCAAATTATCTTTCACTTTTGTAAAGGTCAGCCATTTACAACAATAAGTAATGAAGGAAAAAATATTGCTCTCATTTTCTTAGTGTGACTCTGCCTTGGTCTGGACTCCCCTAGATTGGAGATAGTTGTCCTATATAACAGGTTATGAAACTGAAAGACTTGCAGTGAGTGTTTGCTAAAAGCAGTGCAACATTAACACTTAAGTGTTACCTCTATAAATATGTAGTAGACCTCTGGAAATATAGCAAGTTGCTGTTGGAGATGTACTGATCTGATAAAATCAATGGTTTTTTACTCCTTCTATTTCAATCTTTTGTTTAAAGTCGTTTTTTCTCAAACTCAGTGGATGAAATTACAGCCTTGCATAGAGCCAGGGATCAGTGAGGACTGAGACCAAGTTATGTAAACGTATAGGCAAGAGGACCAACGTTTATTAAAATAATTAAACACTCACAGACAGCAAGCCTGATTTACCTCTTATGCACAAGTCCAAAGAATTTAAGCACATGCATAACTTTAAGCATGGGAGTAAATCCAGCCCTGTTCAGCAGATCACGGAAGTATGTTTAACTTTCAGCATGTGAATAGTCCCAATGGTTCAAGTTTATCTCAAATGTTTGGCTGAATTAGGGCCTAAGTTAGGAGTAATTCCTTTCAAGTAAAGTATGGAGAGGAAGAGGGAAGGAAAAGTGACAACAACCATGAAGTATCTGCCTTCCTCCAATTTTAGAGCCTTTTAACTGAGGCAAAATGGTTTAATCCAAAAATCAGGGTGGGGTTCATATCCCAGTTTTAAACAGGCTTGAAGTTCTGTGCAATCTATATTTCATTTGAGAAATCATGGATGAAGGAGAATCTCGAATCCCAGGTAGATCTTGCAGGGATGGCACTTAGTGAAAACTTGTAAACTAAGCACGTCTGATCTGGATGTCATTGAGGGACAAAGTAGCATTGTTCAGAAGTGACCCCACCTACAATTTTTTAGCTGGAATCTCAGGCAGTGCCGCCTTCTGTTGTGGGTACCCCCCCCCCGGGCCCAATGTTCCCAAGATATTAGAGTAAGACTACCAAATTATGTTCATATGTGCCCTAATGAAAATATGAATGCTAGACCTTCAAAGTTTTAAAAGCTAATGGGCTAATACATACCTCCTGACCTCACCCAGCCTTGGTTTAGCTGAAGATTGCACCCACTTTGGCAAGTTTCTTCCCCTGCGTCAAACTATTTTCCCAGTTATAGAATTAAGGACAGTAGTAATATATTTTGGCTTGCTTGAGTTATGAGTTTGTTCTCTTTCACATTCTGTAAACATCAGAGCTGAAGTCCTAACTTTGTTATTCCACCTGGCGTTTGTGCGCATTATGACACTGGAAACTGCACTTTATTAATGGTATAAATCAAATCCTAATCTTTTTCTAGTCTTCTATGGGGTGTACTTTACTTTTCTGACCATCCCCTGCAGTTCTCTAACCTCTTGGCTACAGGGATACTGGAACAACTATTATCATGCAAGTCTATCTAATTATTTGGCTTTATGTCTAGCTCTTTCCTCGGTACAAAACTGGGACATCTAAGAGTGAAGTTTTTATGGAATAGGTATTAGGGAGTTCTAATTCATAGAGGACAAGGACCCTTCAGCATATTACTGTCACCAACATAACCTAGTAAGAATGAATAAATACAGACTATTCAGTGAAGATTTGGTTCATTTTCCATTCTCTGTGAGCTTCTTCCCCGTTGATGCTTCAGGGGCTCTCATGACTTTACGTGTGGTTCTTTTAATTGAATATGGCCCTCAGCTACATACGAAGGTTTTCAATTTTGTGAATGAGACCCCGAGGTACTTAGGCACCTGTGTAACCTAAAGCACAAATAATCCCACTGAAGTCCACTTCAAGCATGTGGGTATTCCCTTTTTACTTTGGTGAGACTACTCATGAGCATAGAGTAAGTGGCACTGGAGTAAAAGGGACAGGCTTCACGAGGGACCTAGATTAGTGAAGGGTAAGTAGCTCAGGAATGCAAGTTAGTGCTAGAATGCTGCTGGACAAATAATAATGCTTGAGTACGCAAGACTGATCTCAGCATTAATAACATTCTCTTTCATAACTCTACCTGCAACATTTTTTAATATTGATGAAACAACGTGCTTATGTTTACTATGTTTTAAGACTAAGGTCTTAAAAATACCACTGAAAGTATCAGCTTTAACTTTACAGGCAAAGCGCTGTTAGTATTTTTTAAATGTCTCTACCTAGCTGTAATTCTATTTCTCTCAGAGGACCATACATGCTAAATGGAGAGTGAGAGTTTGACACCGATCCAGATATTGATGAGAAAGGTGTCCATCATGTCAAAGACACAGACCAGTCTCAAAGCAAACTGTATTTTCTCTCATTCTCCAAGCAGGGACTTGGATTCTGTTTCACAAAGTACCTACTCCGCAGGTTAGCAGGGGCCAGTGAGCCAGCATGTTCAGACCCTGGATGAATGGAAGGAGACAGAATGTCACACCTCTCCTTAGTGCACCAGTAGAGCTGTCTGGCAAACTATTAAAGCAACACAGGGAGAATTTTCAAATTTCAAAGTTTTGACAGTTTTTACCATCCCTAGTAGCCCATATATGGTGTGTGTGTGTATATATTGCCTTAAATTTTAAAAAAACTAGTAATTTTGGGTGTCAAGATTTTTTTGGGGGGCCCAAATGGAGATACCTTTAAACGAATCTTCATTTTCATTGATGTTCGAGCATCTGCTTGTTGAAAATCAGGCTTCATCTAGTGTCCAAATGCGAGGCACCCACCGTCACTTTTGAAAATTTTGGACTATTTTTATTAAACTTCCTCTTTCTTCCTGTCTGTTTAATTTTTCACTGGATTTTTTTCCCTCACCTTTCCCTTTTCACAAACTCCCTGAAACCAGACATGAATTTTGAACACACACAGTTTGAGGGGAGTTGAAATTAGGCAAATAATATCATCTATCTTGGTTGGTACATAAATTCGTCAAAGATACGTGACCTTACTCATCAAAATACCATAAATGTATACAGCAATCCATAGATCATTCTTACTAAAATTGTCTGTCTGCACCAGGTATTCCTGGTCACTGATTTTTATATGCACTGTACTTGATGTCAGTGTGAGAAGCTCTGAGAATTATGATCTTAATATGCTATGAAGAATGCTATAAGTAAGAACTACAACCACTGTCCATATTGTCCAGGGATCTTCTATTATATGCCTTAGCGCCAACTCTTGTGCTGAAGTCTCCAATAACTGTGGTTACATCTTGCCTTGGGGTTCTATCATTCACTTCAAAAAAACATTCATGTTCTCGCTTGCTGCTGTAGTATTTGTGGCATAGATCTGAATTATAGCCCGGCGACTTACTTTAGCTTTGAAAAATAATGAAATAATACATTCATTCACTCCGTTGTCTTCCATCACTTCATTTTTTTGCAATCCTTGTGAAAAAAGATGCTCGAAAAGTTCTTATGCTTACTCAGTCCTGATTAAAAATGTCTATCGGGTCCTCTGAGACTAATACAACATCTAGCATAGCATCTCAATTATTCAGTAATGGCCCCCACTTTCCTCGGTAATGAATACTCCCACCTTTATATCTACCAATGTCTCTCTTTATCCTGAAGAGAGAGGAGGGGTCCCACCCCCTCAGACTACTTCCTTCAGGGCTTACAATTCCTGAGATACTGGCGATACACATGTAGAGTTATAAGCATCTATACATACCTTCATCACTTTCATTGGAAGCAACTTACTAAAGAAAAAACAAGAGTCTTGTAGCACTTGGTTTTTGCTGTATACAGACTAACATGGCTACCCCTCTGGAACTTTTCACCACTTAATAAAGAAGCTGCTATGATCAGTGAGTGAGCCATTTCCCCAGAGATGATGCTGTAATATTGGGAGGATGTTGCATTTTGGCTCCAGTAAAACATTTAATATATATTGATGAAACCCTTGCAATTATTTCAGAATGTCTGAGTCTGCTAGGAGCTCAGATTCACACAAATAATACAATGGCAACGGAAAACAAATACAAGACCCATCTTGGATCTGTAACTGGATTCCATTATAGCCCTACTCTGTGTCCAATGTTTCCCTGAGTTAGGGCTGTGCTGATTTGATATTAGCTGAGGATCTGGCTTTATATTTTTGTCTGTCCAGTTACCTTCTCTCATCTGTGTGTGTTTAGATTAGCATTTGCAAGAAAATAACTAGAAAAAATGAGAAAATATTTTCTTGTGCTTTTTTTAGCAATGCTAAGAATTGAATTTGACCACACTCTGGATGAATGACCTCAGTTATTTCACACATCCTTTATTATCAGCATCTAAAATAACATGATTCTACTTTTTAAAAGGTGGATTTTTTTAAATAAAAAAGACAATTGCATGTATGGTGTAGTGTGCGTGCATGCGTGCGTGCTTTGCCCACATTTTTTTGGCAGTACTCTAGTTGCATCAATCATAGCATGTTGTGTAAAGTTTTCATTCCCAACTCTGCAATTACTGCGTAGCTGTAAAGATCTGGGCAGGGGAACCACAGCCTGACTCATTTGGCATGTGGCGGCACTGTGCAGAAACAGCAGGCTAATGGCAGAGATGCAGTGGATTGGAAAACCCTGCCTCCCAGTCTTATGCACAAGTAGTGAAGAAATTACATGCTTGTAATGGCTAATTCTATTTGCAAAGATTTAAGTAGCAAATGGCTTTCACTGGGTGGTGTTGAGGGAAGCTGCTTTTTATCATTTAAACAGTCTGCTCAAAACAGTAATGCTGGCTGGGGTTTTCAAAGGAGCCTAAGGGAATTTGGTGCCTAACTCCCTTATGCTCCTTTAACAATCACAGCTGCTACATCTGAGTTGTTCATCTGTCTCTTTCCATAGACACCAGAGGCCAAAATCGCTGCTGGTGCCAACGAGCTGTGCCAGCGTATAAAAGCATGCCTCATCTCTCTCTCTACTCTTAAGATTTTTGCATTGTCTCCATCACCGTAATATCTGAGCACCTCCTGCCTCAAACAGAGCGATCTGTAATCTCCCATCTCCTGGATATGGAGAAGGGATTTGAATCTGGGTTTCCCATCTCTTAGGTGTGTGACCTAATCTCGGGGCTATGGGATATTCTTATGTACTGGGGCCTGAGGGGTGTGAGTGTCTCAAATGCCCTGATTGAAGCTGTTCCACTGTGTATAAATAATTAAATATGCAGTGGGCCACAGGGGAGTAGGAATGACTGTTGCCCAATGGTTAGGGCACTCTCCTGAGAGATGGGAAGCCCATGTGCCAATCCCATCTCTGTATCTGGTAAAAGGAGGAATTGAACTGGGGTCTCCTACATCCCAGCCATGTGCACTAACTCGTGGTCTGATATAAGGGAAGACTCCTCCTCTTGAGGGGAGGGGAAATCGCTTAGGTGCCTAGCTCCAAGAAAGGATTCACAGTGGAGAAGCTCAAGCAGCGAGAGGCACCTCCGTCTGCCCTGGACTAAGATGCTCAACTCCCTGAGAAGGTTGGGGATTAGGCTGCACACCCCCCCCTTTGGTGGCATTTCCTACTGGCTAGCTAAGGTGATTCCCTGGTCAGTGAGTTGGATTTTTGTGGATTTTTTTAAGTGCCTACCTCTCCCCATGCTTTGTATAGCGGAGCCTAGGTGCTTAACTCGGGGCTGTGGATTCCTCTGGGTAGCGAGGTGCCTAAAAGTCTGGCATTGCAACCCCTAAGTACCTGGGAGTCAGATCCTCTAACACTGTCTCTCACATACTAGACTGTCATAGGGGGAGATGGGCCCAGAGTCATCTATCGTTAAACAACTGCCTTCCAGCTAAGGCTGTGAGGCTAGGAGTCAAGTGAGACCTTGTAGAGCACCTAGTCCTTATAAAGGCCAGCTGGTAGTCAGCTGAACTAGAGAACAGGTAGATTGTTGGATGAACTTCTGGATGAGAGAAGACTCTTGTTGTTACATGACTCCCAGGCAGCTGGCCTGGGGTTTGGGACTGGCAAGCAGTAGAAAAGCTCCTGTGGGAGTCCCTCAGGCAGGTCATTTGGCTGAAACAGGTGAGGGAAAAGCCCGTGGGAACGGCAGCCTGAATGGGACACAGGAACTGCTTTATTCTTGCCGAAGTTTCCATTTAACCAATAAATTGTTGTGCTAAGGCAAGACTCTGGTGTGGCATTGATCTTTTTTGAGCTGGTTAGCGATCCTGCTGGCTTGCATGTACCATGCAATAACATCATGTCTCAGTTCTGCCATGTTGCAAGAGTACCCTAGATTTTTAGCACTGAGTAGTGATTTTTCTGGGGGGAGAACATGCGCGCGCGAGAGAGGTTCTCTCTTTTAATATTAGCCTGTTCAAGATTTGGTTGCCCTTTCTGTTGCGGGACTAACAAATTATCAAAACATGATAAGCATGTTAGACACAAGTGGCATATGATGATGGCGATAGCTAAAAGAAAATCAATAGAAGATCTTATAGATATACACCCTGGCTTATAAGTAACCTTATAAGCATTACAATCTATAATTTATGAAAACCTCTTTTGCAACCTTAAACTATGACTCTGCAATTAAACTGTTAAAAATAGCATGTGCATTGTTACCGTGACTTTATCATCACTTAGACTCTGCTGTTGTGAGAAGTTAAATCAATGGCTTATAGAAAAATAAATAAAGTGACTATGCTCTGCAATTTATAGAATACACTTGTGGACTTCTTCTCCAAATAGTCATTCAGAATATTATAAGTTTGACTCTAGATGTTGGACAAAGACTTCAGAATGAAAACCAGCCCATTTAATTGTACCTGTATAGCTTTGTTTAACTACTAAACCATACTTCAGCTGTGACATGACCCTGATGTGCTTCTATTCCTCTTCAGTCAATCCTAAGTCTTACTTACATAGTACCATTAGGCAGTAGAATAGCTTAAGTATTTCAGGTGGAGCAAACTCAAGGCAAGACTGTGGAATTTTATGCTTGCTGCTGTCATAAAAACTTGGAAAGTCTTAATGAAATGCAAAACAGGGTAGAACAATTGTGGTTAAAATAGCAGCTTCCAACAGTAAGAAAACAGCTAACTCCATGGCTTGAGCAGACAGAGTGCTGCATTCTCTTGGTGACTAGACCAAATTTCAAGTGCTCAAAATTAGGTCCAGATATCTAAACGAGCTCAGCTCCCTCTGGGTTTCTAAATAAGGGCTTGATTTTCAGAAATGCTCAGTAGCTCCCATATACAGACAGATTTTTTTTTTTTAAAGAGTCTGTGCCCAGGGTGCTGAGCTCTTCTGGAAACCCAGCCATTTACTTTAGGGCTGAAATGGGTACTGAACTCTCTTGACAATCTGGCCCCACTGGTTGTATTGAGCTCTTCTGAAAAGTCTGGCCAATAGGGTTTGAGGAAGCTCGGTAGCTGGCGTGAAGGAAACCTCTGAAGTACCAGACTTGCAGTCCAATCTATGCACTGCTCCCTAGTGCTGTCACGGAGTCCTATTGGACCCAATGGTGCTTTATATGGCTGCAGGAAGCCACCCAGACTATTGGATCTGGAACTAAGATTAAACATGGTCATTTGTCTTCAGACAGGGCTTGTCTGTTCTGACACTTGGTTTACAGCAAGCTGGGGTGTAAATCTACCCCATGCTACCTTGCCACACTTGCCATGTGGACCTGGCTGCTATGTACTTAACATTTCCCTAGTGCACTTTATTCTCCCAAATGGGAGTAGATTAAAGCGCACAAGGGAATTTCTAGCACATAACAGCAGTACTCGGGGACACTGTGGCAGGATTGTGTGGGGTAGCTTCACACCCCAGCTTGCTGTGCACTGACTGTGTATGTAGATAGCGCTCACTAAAGGCAGGACTGTGGGATTCTCTTTGTCTAGAAGAAAATGAGTGTGACTTCTTTCATTTGATATTGGTAGAGCGGGATGCAAAATGAAAACGCTTCTTTGAAAATATTCATGAAAAAGGATATTGCTGTTTTGGGGAAGGATGAGGGGGGGACTGAAAATTGAAAATTTTTGAGCATCTCAAGTCTTTTGCCTTTGAGCTTTATTTTGCATTTGTTTTATTACTAGTGAAATATTCTACCTGGAAGGAATCCTGGTGAAAGAGAAACAGAGAAGATACAAAAATCTTCTTATGTCTACTTTAATACCCTTGTTAAGGGGATGCAGTACCATGGTGATGGATACATGCTGAGAATTTAGATCTCATCTCTCATTACTGTGGTGTGACCTGGATTGTTGGGAACGAGACATGAGACAACTAGTAAATCTGCTTAAACATGGTGTCTGGAAGGCATTTTCTCTGATTGCTTTTCCTCCTCCATTTCTCTGCTGACACTTGACTTTCCATGGTGTTTGAGGATTGAAAAGCTCTTCCTTCATTTGAGCTATATTATACAATGTGCTCCCTGTGGCCCTTTCTTTTTATCCTAAACTAAAGTGATTTCTTCTGTTTTTCTTCTGCATCAGTCATGGTCTCAATTAGGGCCTCATCCTTCAAGGTGAGGATGTCTGGAATTAAGACAACTTAGCATCTCTCAGAATTGGGGCACAAATTCTTAACATCACCTCTTTGAGCCTGTATGTAGTATATTGAAACTGTTAACTTTCCAACATCCTGTACACTTGCTGCAGTTCTCTAGAAATACCGCATGCACGTGAAATCTTGCAATTAATCCTGATCATGCCTTTTATTTTGTGGTAAATTTTATTCTGACTCTTAAGAGAAAGGAAGAAATATCTAAATGCATTTTGGACGCTTACAAATCATAGGCAAAATAGAAATCCTCAGTCTCTGCCAATCACTCAGATGGGGCCAGATCCTCAGCTCATGTAAAAACAATTTCAAATCATGTTACCCATAAATTGCCTCCAAAACTTCATTCCGTCATCTTCACTTATGTCCAAGACCTAGAATTATAATCAGCACTACATTGTGACTGGGATTATATTCCATGGTTGCTTAAATTCCTTTTCTTTCTGAATTTTCATTTCATACCCTTTCTTTTCACAGCATTCTCTGTGTAGTGATCAAATATACTCACATTGCTGGAGGCTGAATATCAGTTTCTCTAATACAATTTAGTGGGATTTCCTTTTCTTCTGTAATCCCACAAAAGTAGAAATACTACTGGATAAAATAACACATGAATGTTACTGGAATTTTGCTCCATATAAAAAATATGATCTTATCAATGCTTGACCTAACTAATTTAAGGAAAAGACACAGACGTTAAAGCTGAGATCCCTTCCTTTTAAACTCTGGATTGCTGACGATTGCGTATTTGGATCGCAAACTGTTGACCATTACACCTTGAAAAGTTCCAATAACTTTTGAACTAGTAAAATTGTTTGGTTGTCAAAACTGAGGTCATTACTTCACTTTCTCCTTCTTCGATATCTGACTACAAATCTGAACTGTGGCTTACAAGGAAAAGACGAGCCTGTCCGTATTCAATTGAACTACCTTTTTCCATTTGAAAAATGGAAGACTTTATTACATTTTGCTGAATGTAATTTTAGTGTTTAAATGATATATTAATGGGATATCCTGCAGGCACCTTGTATGCAGTAGATGCATAAATATCAAGGCTTACCACAGGCTGGATCCAGGCCTTATGGCTGTAAGCCTAAATGGCAAATAGCTGGATGTGCGTTCCATAGGAGATCCTATGTGAGATCCAGCTTCTTTTGCTGAGGGGGTGTTAACTATAAGACCTCTCAAGAAAAGGAGGATACTACACTCAGGCTGTCTACACTGCCACTGGCACAGCCAGTAGTGCAGGATCGTGCTTTTTTTTTTTTTTGCGGGTTCGATTGAGCCTCCCCCATTATGTCTCTTACACACCCCCTCTTCCCCCAAAGGCAAGTGCCAGCACTGTTATGTTTCGGACCCTTGGATGTGCGTGCACACATGCACGCAAGCACCTCTTATCTGGGATTTCCACTTCATGCATCTGACACAGTGGGTTGCAGCCCACAAAAGTTTATGCCCGCAGAAATTTGTTCGTCTTTAAGGTGCTACAGGACTCTCGTTGTTAGTCTGTATACAGGAAAGACACGGCTACCCCTCTGGAACTTTTCACCAATATTCCTTGCACTTTATGGTGGCTTCATTTGGATGGGATTTAAATGAAGAGACGGTTACAAAGTGTAACTGCTAACTTGACCAGCCTGGAACCACTTGTGTGTGTCCTTTTTAAAATGCAAAGACTGAACTTACTAATCAGGCTGGGTTTCACAAGTTCTAACAATTCTGCTAAGTCCAAGAATATTAAGGTGCATAAACTCGTGGCTAGATTTGTACTTCAGTGTTTTCTGTGGCTCTGCTCTTGCACTCCTTAATAAGGTGAGACTGCTTTAGCTACAGCTGTGAACAAGGGGCAGTGTGGGGATGTACCACCCCCAGGAGAAGACCAGGAGGCAGACAGCATCAGAGACATCCCCCAGAGGCACAGTTCTTCCACTGCAGCGTGAGCAAATTATTGGCTACAGACCTCCCCGCTCCTCTCAAAAACAGTGAGCCCCTTCTCCTGCACTGCAGGTCAACATACTGGGGGAGGAGGGGATGGAGGGTGAAGTTATGGCGGTGCTTTGCCAGGCTGACTTCCTGCCCACTTGTTCCCTAAAGCCTATTCATGTCAAGATTGAAATTTCCATTCATTTAAATAGTGCAAGATCAAGTCCCCTGATGGGTGCTCCCCAATACTCAGTATAAACCCTACGTAGCCCAGCAAGGTGGGAAAAGATTTCGTTGTCCCCTTCTTCCTATATGGCTATCCAAATCTAGCCTGTAGGAAAAAAATCTTGGAGTCGATTGGATATTTTTGTCTGAGTAAGGACTGCACTTTTCTAAAGGGACCGATGGCAAATCTCATGAAGTGTAATGAATGAAATCCTGGACACACTGAGTTCCAGTGGGAGTTCTTCCATTGAGTTCAGTGGGGCCAGGATTTCACCCAGTAGGAGCTGAGCACCAAGTATTTTAAAACTCCAAGCCCACGGGATGTAATTGATCAAACGGGTGCACATTTTCCCCCTTCAAAAGTCCCTTGATGACATTTGCTGTAGCAACAGAAGGAGTTAAATAAAACTAATTAGCCTGAGTTTACGGATGTGCTTGAACATGATAAAAGCAATGCTCGTAAATGTGGGGAAACCCTGTCAGCGGCTGTTTAAAAGTGACTAATATAATCGTTCTAATTTGCGTCTTGGTGTGTTATAGATCACAATAAGGTTATGGTGACAGAACCATCAAGCATAGTAAATGTTCCAAGTACTGTATGTTGCTAATTCTACAGCAATTTAACAACAATATACACAGAGAGGGCTATTTTATCCTCTAATTCATCACCATTAATTTAATTGTACACAAGAAATAAATGGCAAAACATTTTCAGTAAGGACTAAAAGGACAGACAGCAGATCTGATTCTCCATTGCCTTGCACCATTGTAGTAAATGGAGTGCAGAATGCTACCAGATCAGAATGGTAGTATTCATCACCCCTTTGCCCAATACAAGGTGCAGGGCAAGAGAAAATTAGGCCCACTGAGTCTGATTCTTAGGGCTCATCTACATGGTGGGGTAATGTGCATTATGGAGGTGTGATTTCGAACATGTTGCACGTTAAAGGTCTATGGCGGCCCTGCTGGTATGCTCTAAAAGTTCCTTAATGTGCTTTAATGTAATGCTGTCTGAAAACGTTTTGGGATCACTATCTTATTTTGTGTTTGTTCAGCATCTAGCACAGTTGGGTCCTGGTCTATGGCTGGGAGTCCTAAGGGCTACACCAACACTTATTATTCGTGCTGCTCTTGGGAGTTGTCATTCTTGCCACACAGAAAAATTATGAATTTCTTCTTCCTCTTCCCCCTAATTTTATTCTATATTTATACAAAACTAAACATACAGGGCCAAACTCATCCCTGGTGAAACTTAGTGCCAATGGCATTACACTAAGGATCGGTTTGGTCCACTTACGATGGTCATGCTTCACTTCCAGTACTAGCTGATGAATTTAAAAAAAAAATTTATGTATGAACAAAAAGGCATAACTCTTCATAAACTCTATGAACCTATGAGGAAAGTTGATGCGCTGCAGTTTTGCCTATGTCAATAGCAAGTCATGCTTCCTGCAGAGTGTATTTTGTGCACCGTTTTGAAAGAATTTAAAGTAAAATATCTTTTTAAACAATTATATAGTGTAATGATTGCCTTTCATCAGTAGCATCAATTACAAGTAGCAAAGGGGCTTTGTAAAATACTCTTAACTTGTTAACTACCACTTCTATGCACAAATATACATGTAAAGAAACAAATAGCTAAACAGACATAAAGCCCAGGCATTTAAATACTGAGGTATGGGGCAGTGGAGCCACAAGGGGGAGTAGTGGGAAGGATTCTACAGCAGGAGGCCTAAATCCTGTCTCTGCTCCCTGTTGCACTTTTTGAGATCATTAAATCTTTGTTCAACATTGGTGCATGATGAATGAGAAATGCATGCTTAAATGCAGCATCAGGTTGAACTCTACTTATAAGAAAAGCATCTAACAAGCTAGAGGGGTGATGGGCAGAGTGGAGAATAAAGAAAGAGAAGCCTCTTTCCTAAGCCATTATTTCCTGGATGGAGCAAGCTATAAAAGGGAACATGTTAGGTTGCGGTGTAAAGAAAATGTAACTAGTAAAGGCACAGGTTCAAAATGTTATAGAGAACATGGCATCTTCCTACACTGCATGCAAGGTTTTATAAGCCACTGGTGGATGAGGGAGGTGGAAAACATGAAGGGCCTAATTCTCCAGTTCCCTGCATCGTTGACACTACTGCTACAAAATAAGAGGACAGAGGAATGGTGGCAATCGAATGGAATGTTCTGTCTTTGCGGCTCGCTCACTTTTCTGGCGCAACAGGGAGCAGATACAAGATTTAGGCCTCCTGATGTAGACCCCTTCCCGATTTGTTCTGCTGCACCATGCCCCAGTGTTTAAATGCCCATGCTTTGAGTCCGTTTTAGCCATTTGTTTCTTTATATGTATATTGGTGCATACAAGTGATTAGTTTATTTTTAATCTTTTGGCCAGTGAATAGTGATTAAAAGAAAAATGTCAGAACCATCACATGGGAGAAGCTGGCTGGCTGGCCATGACAGGGAACTGTGGAGCAACTCTGAAGGAACACACAATGGCATAGACTTGTTGACTTTGGACCTTTTTGGTGCAGTGGCTGGTCCCTTCACATGGGAGAGATTCCGCTCTAGTGCATGTTGTATGTGGAATCACTCCCCACTCCAACCTTTATGCAAATAGTGAGAGAAGACAGTAGGATCTAGTCCAATGTTGTTTTATCGGCCTGTCATAAAACTATTACCAAAATACCTATTCTAATGCACGCGTGTGCGCGCGCACACACACACCCCCCCACACACACCTCTTATACATACACTTCTTGCTTCTACGGTGACCTGATGTCCTGATTTTATACGGATGGTCCTGATGATATTCTGGGCTTTTTCCTTATATAGGTGTCTATTACCCCCCTCCCACCCACCCCGTCCTGAATTTTCACACCTTGCTATCTGGTCACCCTCTTACTTCCTGTTTAGGGTAATCTTGTAAACTGCCTGTTCACTGTAAAGAATGAATTACACAAAGGGTTATCTTTTGAATAATGCAAGAACCTTGTAAACTTGGAAAATGTGGTGCCATTGATAACTCTGTAGCAGCTGTATCTGAAACCAAGATGAAAGAACAAACTTTTAATATAAAATGACTCCAGCCTCCTATCCAGGGTGAATAAATAATTCCAAATGTAGCTTTGCAGAGAGTGTAATTATACTTCCATTGAGCACTCTTATTAAGGAGTAAACTAACATCTCCACTAGTGTACTGGTAAAGAGTCAGGCCTGTCCGTACACAGGCTTGAACCAAGTGAACTTAATATATGTTTGCAAACTGACATAGTTAAACCGTTACACATTTGTGTGCTTAGCTTGGTTTGAGTGTTTTAATTCCGTTTGAGTTTAGGGTTTACATACATTCCGGGTTGTACCAACAGAATTTAAGATGTGATTTTTTTTTTAAAACTGATTTAATTAAACCAGAGTAAATATCTCTATGGACAATCTTATTTTGGATTAAAAGTGGCTTATTTTAGTTTTAGCTGAAGTTGATTAGGAGCAGGTTTCAGCCAAACTGAAAGAAGACACTTTTAAATTGAAATGAAGATGTTCATAGAGGGGTTTGCACGAATTTAATTAAACTGGCTTCAGTTTGTACATTCCTAATTCAGGGAAGGAACTGATTAACCTAAACTCAAATACACCTTCTGCTAAAGCAACTGCCAGTTGTAAGACCTTTGTACGTACATGTGCGTTCAATCTCTACCTTGTGGCAGTGACCACATAAGCATCTGATCCAAAGTTCAGTGTCCGTGGAAGACTCCCACTTCTAATGCCTTGAAAATACCAACTTGAGAACAGTACACAGTGCTTTGTTTAAAATAAACAATGGAATGGTAAATGCAAATTGGCTGTTGGTAAATGCAATTAATAAATACTCATTGCTAAGTTATTCATTATTTGGCATTCATTGGCTGTTTGGTATTAAACTACAGCACCTACCCATTGCTAAGGGCTTGGTTCAGCAGACGATCGCCATTCAGCAAAGCGCTTGATTTTAGGCACATGCTTAAGTGTTTTGCTGAACAGTGGCCAAAGTGTGTCTGTTTGTTTAGAACACTTAAAATCATTCAAGAAGTTGCATTTGCATATTAAACACCTAGCAAAAATTATACAAGCTTTTATATTTTCCAAATGATTCTAAAGTCTCTATTTCTGAAGGAGGGGGCAAAAGGGAATTTTGAGAACAATTGGAGAACAAATTTATGATTATCTCCTGTTTCTCTTTCTTGCGTGCACACAGGTAAGCTGGTGTGATGCAGTTTACCAATTAGTGATGATTAATCTTGTATTTCTTATGTACCCGGCATAGGAACCCAGAGCGAAAGCATTTGCCTGAGCTTTTCAATCAGCTCTGAGCTTGCGATTAATACATAAGTGGGTAGCAGATTAGACCTATGCTATGGATTTTCCAGGGGGCAGGTTTGGCTCGGTTTTCTTTGTTCAGCAATATGGTGTTGTCACTCATAATAATTACTAGTAGAATTATTCAGTGTGGAGATAGATATGCAGAGATACTAATATTCTGTGTGGCTGATTTTTATTGCAGGGGGAAAAAAAAAAGGAATGAAGGATGACAAGCCATAGAAAGGTGCTTGATATTGCATTTCGTGCTGGAGTGAGGCTTGTAGTTTTTAGGTATTGCAGAAACCCACTGTCTTGGACTAGGCCCCACCCCAAGAACCGTCCTCTTGCATAAACAAAACTGACCCTTCCAGGAGACAGTTGCATTGTGCCAGAAGAATGGAGCTGTTAACAGCTATAAGAAATCTTTGAGGTATCTTGGGCCCAAATCATTAAGCGCCTTAAATATAAAGACTGAGGGCCAGATTCTCACTTACACCAAAGTCCCTTTTAATTGCCAGAGCGATTTAAAGAGTCCTTACTGTAAACGGCCCTGAGACCTTGAGTGTGAGTTTATTTTCTGTGGGGAGCCCATGTGGCTGAGGCGTTGCACGGCCCTGTTTATATAGCGTTAATTGTCGTCATCTCAATCCACTCTCCCTGAGGTAAAGACCAAAACACCCATTGACAGCAGGTGGGTGCAGGATTGGGCCCCACATTGATCAGGCTTGACAATCCACTGCCTGAACCTCATACGTTTACCCCAATGCAAAGTGAGTGTAAAATGCTGCCACTCTGATTAGCATGTTACCCCATGTGGGAAGTGGGTGTAAGTAACTGCACAAGGAAGAGGCAAGGGAGAATCGAGCCCTGCATGCTTGTTTTTTTTTTTTAAAGACTATATCATTTTATTCCTGTGTCATTGTAAGGATGGCCCTTCAAACAGTGAACAACACATCTATAGATATTGGTTGCCTAAGGAACAGCATTTTGTGAGCGGAAATGCTGTCTTTAAGGAGTGAGAAACTGAATGTCAAATTTTCACATAGTCTGAATCAGCTGGGCCCTCGCAAGAAGGGTGGTATTGATGCAAAGGGCAAATACAGGTTCTTCAGCTTTCGCTATTTTAATTACATGCATATAATAGCTAAGAGATTATATGTGCATGTTAAAGAGAAAAGCTGAGCAGTCAAACATGAGGCAACAACTTGGATTGGGCACAATCACCTGTGGGGTTTTGCATATCATCCAGATGCATTTCACAGCTGCTAATCCTTTTACCAAGTCAGTCACGGAAGCCACGTCTGATATGATGGTGCATGATTGTAAGCCATTTAACAGGATCTCTGTAGAGTGGGGTTTGTTTTTATTTTGGGGGGTACAAAATCAGTGTGTATCTCTGCATGTTACATGCTCAGAATAATTCGGTAGAGCACGTGATAAAGCTGTGAGAATTACTTCAGAATCTGAGCCGATAGAAGACCTTTAATTTCAGTTAGTTAATTTTCAAGTAAGGCTGTTCTTTCAGTTTTTACCAGTTTTTTTTTTTTTTTACACCAGTCCCTCTGATAAAACTCTATTAAAGAACATGAAAAACAGCCCCTCTAGACATCCTAAATGAAATCACCTACAGTGAAATTCATCCCTGTGCAGAGGATCAGCATAAGATCGATATTCCACTTAAGTCTCTCTTTTTTAAATCCTACATTGAAGGCTTAAATTGGGCTTAAGTGGTGCATAGGGCCTTGGACAGGTCCAGTGCTCAGAGCTGCATTTCATGCCTGGAGAAGCTACTTACGGAACCAGTTACTCAGTTAATGTAAATCAACCTGTAATTCCCTGCTGTGCCTCAGATTTCCTGAGAGTTTGGGAGAGTCACTTAGCATGAGGTGGTAAACCTATGCTGCACACTAAGCCTGGGTGTGTGGGACATGGGCTTGTGGACTGGCTGTGTCTAAGTCCGTGCTTGAGCATCCACACTGCATCATAAACCTGGGTTACGTGTCCACACTGCACTACCCAGACCTTCTGACTCGGGTCTGAGGATTGATCTACAGCTGTACTTCAAAATGAAGGGCTTGGACCGCAGTGGGACTCCGGCTCTGACCCACCCCTCAACCAGATCCTGTGATATGGGAACTGGAGTCAAACTGATTTGTGTGTTGACGGAATAGGGGCTTCCAGGCTTAGTGAGCAGAGTAGACACCCACTCTGTGCCTCTATCCATCTGTAAAACGGGGATAACAGCGCTTCTCACCTCAAAAAGGGGTTGAGGATAAAGACATTAAAGATTGTAAGGTGCTCAGATACTATGGTAATGGGAATCAGTGTTGCCTAATGGATAGAGCACTGGACAGTGACCCAAGAAAACTGGGTTCTATTCCCTGCCCAGCCACTGGCTTTTTGGGTTACCTTGGGCAAGTCACTTCACCTCCCTGTGCCTCAGTTTCTGCATCTATAAAAGTAGGAATAATGATGCCTATCTGCTTTGTAAAGTGCTAAGAGATCTACAGATGAAAATGACTCAGTGAGCCACGGCTGCTTGTTAGTAGTATCACGGATAGATAGATAGATAGTTCTATCTATCATGGATAGATAGAACCATTGACTTCAGTGGTTGGTAGATATCTCAGACTTGAAACATTTACTGAATCCCTAATAAGAAACCATTCCTTTGAATATTCAGGCTAAACGTCTCCTTCACCCTCTTCAGACGGCTTAGGTGACGCTGAATCCTTCATCGGTATGAATTAAGCGAAGTCTATTTATCTGATATTTGGTGTCTTAGCACTGCCAGTATTTGTCAGCTGAGCCAAGTCACATGAGTTCATGATTCCTCTGTTATACTCATGGCTTTCTTATCTCTCACCATTGAGAATCGGGAGTAGCTTTACATCAGTATGGAACAAGTAATTGAGTTCCAAATCAGTTCTTCTGATACTTCATGAAAATTAATATTTTCCTCTTTATCAGGGGAACCAGGGGAAAAATGAGGAGTGCTTTCCCAATCTCCACTTATAAACCAAGCTCTACCTACGTGTGGTACCAAAATGTCAATACGCCATTCACAGTAGGATATGCCATCTTCATAATATGATTTGTGCTTTAATCAGCAGCGAAATGGTTAACACCGACCTTTAAATTATCGTTAGTTAAAGTCAGCACACCAGTCCGATGCTATGGAAGCAGTTTGCGTTTTCTGGAGCTGCCATTTTAGCTTTTCTGCAGACTCAGGCAGACATAATTGCACTGGAGACGTTTTGGATCCTATTCTGCATGTTTGTTGTGCCCATTTTTTTAACTTTTTTCCCCTTGAAAAAAGGGAGCCTTTTTTCTTGACCCTCCCATTCTTCCTCTGGTACACAGACTTCACCTAATAAAATGCAAAACAGTTGAATTTCAAGTAGTTGTGCATTAATAGTCTGTGTCCTTCCATTTACAGACTAATCACCACTAGTATTTCTTTTTTTAAATCCAGCCCTAGTCAGTATAAAGTCTTTATTCAATAGTATCCCAAGGGAAGAGCATATCTCCTTCACTTGGCGTTTGTTATGGTGTGCCACGACTTTCATATTATTTCAACGTAGGTATATTCTCACTTTCTCTAATATATCTATTATTCTGCAAAAATTCTATGAATGACCTACTTAGTCTATGGCAGACTGCCTACTAATTTAAGATCAAGCAGATGAAAGTAAGTACAAAGAAGGCAATTTATTTTTTTTAATGGGAATTCCTCTCAAGTTTTGTTTAGATAATCATTTATCAGAATTGGTGTTTGGTTTTTTTTGTTTGTTTGTTTTTAAGTAATGCGAACCTTGCTGTTGGTAGAACTGCACTAAAGTGACCGCTTAAAAATAGTGCAAAATCCCCCTAAAAAAGCAATGTGATGTGAAATCTGATGCACAGTATATAATCTAATATAATAATCTAAGATTTTTTAGAGGAAAAAACTCCTGTGCTTTGACTTCCATTCACCTGAATTCATATTAGGCAAAAGTCCAGTAAAACAAAAAACAGTGGATATGATTCTCCATTTGTGCTAGTCAGCATAACACCACTGAAATCATAGTGGATCAGACCCAAGGTCCACCTAGTCCAGTATCCTGTTTCTGACGGTGACCAGCTGGACCAGATACTTCAGAGCAAGGTTTAAGAACCTCGCAGCAGGCAGATTTCAGATAAGTCAGTGGAGCTAGGCTGATTTACCCCAGCTGAGGAGCTGTCTCCCAGTGTCAAATACATCATGCAATGACAGAAAGAGAGGTATATAATATGCCATATAAAATGACAAATTGCATTTTATCCAACAAAACTTTATATTTTCTATTCACTTTTACAATGTCAAAAGCAATGTGCATAGCAAGCAATAAAAGCTTAGTCGGGCTACCATGCTGGGGAGCAATATAGTATCTGTTTGAGAACCTGAAAAACAAAACCAAATATTTGGAGGGCTATAAACCTTTGAAGCTAATAGGTTCCTATGACAATGTCAAAAAATCAGGTTGTTCTTTTAAAACTATGGAAAACAATATCTGCTTGGAATTCAAAACACAAATGTTGCTATTGTAACTACTGAACTACTGAAAATACATCTATCAGTAGTTTATACAATCCCCAAGTGTTACAGCCTTCAGCGTATGCAGTAACATACAGTGTTCAGAGTATCATGCTGGAGTTTATGGATTGCACCAAACAGATTACAAGGCACTTATTAAAATTCTGATCACTTTTATTAGGTGAATGTTCTGCTAATGAAAAAGCAGCTTGAGTACTTTCAACATTTTGAATTTTTTCCTCTCCTGAATCATGACAAAAAATTGAAATTGTGGAAAATTTTTGCATAGTGAATATAAAAATGATTACGGTCAGACATTTCATTTTGATCAATTCTGAAAGTTTCAATTTCAACTTTTTTAGTGCAAATTTACAAAAACGTCAAGTCATTTCAGCTTGAAAAAGTGAAACTTTGTTTCAACAATTTTGAAACTTTTTTCAGCCACACTTTATTTATCTAGTTTTAAGTATTTTGTCAAACCTAATGCTATTTTGCTAACAGTTTTAGTTTTGACAAATTGCCATTTCCCTATGAAAAAATATTTAAGCAGAAAATTCCCGATCCCCTGCAATCATTAGTGAGAGAGAGCCATATCTTCGGATAGTATAAATTAGCATGGCTCTTCTGAAGTCAGAGGCAGATCCTCAGTTGGTGCCAATTGTCTTAGGATCTACCCTACTGAATCCAGCTGAGGATCTGGTTTACTCTTCACTAACCATAGTAATGGTCTTCTATATACAATAGTGCCGTTTCACTTTCCAGACATGGAAGGATTACTGTCCCTGCTCCAAGGAGTTTGCAGTCTAATGATAAAGAAGGGTCATTAACAGAAAAAAAGATGAGAACAAACATTCAAAGTAAACTTCAGAGTTAACTACAAATGGGATGAACTATGGTAGCACTTCTTTGGGACCTTACTGTAACTCAAAGATGTTCTTGAACTGCTCTTAATGTTAATAGAGAGGGTGCACAAGGTCCATGAGAATTAGGCACCTGAAACTTCTCTGGGTGGACTGCCAATGCAAGTGCCCCCGTTTCTGTGTTCTGGCATCTGCCTACATGGGAATAGGGCCTGCAACAGCTTCCTACATGACTAACCTTAACCTAAGAAAGAGATTTGTAATTGGAACAGAGCATGGATGGTTAGACAAAGTCTTGGCTTCGTGAGTAGGTAGGTATTCTTGTATTTTGGGTCCTTGGGCTTTCCATAGTTTTCTTTTATCTGCCTCCTGTTTTCAGCTGTCAAGGCCTGGCTATTTTAATCATAATCTTCTCTTCCAACAGTGCTTTGAATCATTGTCTCTCGTTTGAGTATCTCATCTTGCTCTTTTCTCTTTCTTTATTTCTAGTTAATTATTTCTTGACCTCCTTAAGCCCCCTCCAGTTTGCTCACTTCAGTATAAAATTCATTGATGGGCGCACATTCTAAATCACAGCTGTTAATTTCAGAGATGTATGTGTGAGATCATTAGTAAATTCAGACCCGTTGCTCATCTCTCCACTGGAGTCTTGAGTTTGCAGGATGCACTTTGTGTCTGGTGGTATATTTGCATATTTCACTGACTACAAAATTCTTAAAGAGAAAAAACACAAAATTCTAAGGTCAGAAGACACCATTATGATGGTATTCTCATCTGACCTCCTAGCTAATACAAACCATGGATCCTCACCCAGTTTGTGCTTATAACTTTTTAGCACCATAGCATATCTATTCGAAAGACATGCAGTCTTGATTTGACATGGTCCTGACTCTTGAGCTCATTATGATTTTTCATGTTCTTTCACTGCTCATCATCCTTTTATTGTCTATGCACATTTCTTAATACTCCTTCCTTGCTATTTAAGGATCATCAGATTCACACTGGAGACTAGGGGAATGTTGGCCAGAGAGAGCAACTCGGGCGCATCTGGAACTAAAAGCTCATGTGTTATAAGGTGGTTTTTAATATGCTCAGCAGGAAGTCTTGTCTGGGGTTAGAACAAGGATTGGGCTTCACGTGTCCTGGATTTCATTCTTACCTCTGTAATGGCCTTGCTGTGTGACCTTGGGTCAGTCCTTAACCACATATGCCTCAATTTATACATCATTGACAAGGGCTTTAGCCCAGTGCCCTCTTTTATAATCCATGGGACATCTGTGAGCTAGATGGACACACAAGCAAATGGGAGTTGCTTGGATAGGTAATCATGGGAGTCAAGAAAGCAATGCTTAATGGAGGAAGCCTTCCTTCAGTAGTGGACTGATGGCTGATTAAAGAAGTATGTAGTTAAGTACTTTGTTGGATCAGGGCCTTGGTGCAATAAATTAACATTTATGTGAAAGTAACGGGGCCAGGAAGTCTCAGGGGATCACCCATGGGATTCTCAGCCATAGCATTTGAAATTAAACCTGTTCTACCAAACGGTCATGTTTAATTGGTTATAATAATCTTGCCCTAGACATCACCTATACGAGAAGTTTCAGTGCTATTGTGGTTTGGGGGCTAGACCCTCTGCTGATTTATACCAGCTGAGGATCTGGCCTTAAAGGATCTGTAGCGAACTTGGTCTAGTTCATTCTAGCATGTTGCCTGCTTTAGGACTGTCAGGCTTGCTGGCAGCTTTTGAATTTGTGCTTCCCGGGGCCGTCTTGCATCTAGTGAGTGGGTGTCTGTCTATATCGTATTTATTCCAACCATGGTCTCTTGTGGATTTTAATAAATGCTCATTTGACTTTGTCTCGGTTAGAGTTCCGCAGGGTTCTCATAGAGGCCCTATGCTCTACAGTAACTGCTTCCTTTAGTGCTTTTCTTTGCTTGCAGCAGTGTGAATTATGACTGTTTATGCTGATGACATTCAGATCTGTTTTGCTCTGTAAGCTGCTCCTGCTGTGCAACCTCAGTCCTGTCATTATGCTTGGCTGAAATGCAAGTCTCGATGTCACACAGTTTGTATTGCATCTGAATGCTGGGGGGGACAGAAATGTTGAAAATTGCCTCCTTTAATTGATGATCTTCCTGAGGAGAGGTTTTCTTTTTGCTTTGCTTTTCTTTTTTGTTAATTTTTTTTGTTTATTGGTAGTAATTAGACAAACACTTCCACAAAAGCTAGAAATGTAGATCTGTAAATGAAATAAAATTAAGTCCATGTTCCTCTTAGTAACACTGTTCTTCCCTGTCTTTGCCACTTCAAAAATGCTGGTCAGTTGCTACATTTTTTTTTTAGCGTGACAGGCTGCAGTATATGGTTGTTATATGTCTGATGTATACTTTGGAAAGATGAGTTCCACAAGTTTGCCCACTGCTTTGACCCAAAATAAAACATTTCAATCTACTTGAAACAAATTTGTATTTTTTTTTTTTCCATTTCAGTAAGAAGCTAAAAAATTTCTGTTTCTGGCTGACCTGAAATGAAACTACTTTTCAGTTCAGCCACCAAACTGAAAAATCAACTATTTGACTACCTCTAGCACTGTGCCCTTTTGAAAACCCAACTCGGAGATAAGAAGCACAAAGTGCATAAAACAAACAACTTTAAAAGTACAGTGTATGCATGGTCCTTTCGATGTGATGAGCTTCTCATTGGTGCTTTGGTGGGTTTTTTCTTTGTTGAAGAGGCAACAAGATTATTGCAGGAAAAGCACCGTAGCACTCCCCTTGTTGCTATTATGCTTCTAGCTTTTTAAATAGTGAGTTTTTTGTGTTTTGATCAAATGTGCATTGAAACACGTGTTCCACAGAAACTCTCGTTCACTAAAGAAAAAATGACATTCAGAACATTTAGATCCTTGTTCTGGTGATCTGGGCTTTAAGCTGTGAAGAGGACATTTGTTCCTGTATCTTTCAATGTCTAGAAGGGGATGTGACACTGGCAGACCAGGTGCCAGCTCGTGCCAAGGCCTGTAGGCCTCACTGAGCAATGCATAGCTGAAAACAAGTCTGCTCATCCATGTGTTGGCTTTTTTAAAAAAGATGTTAAATTGATGATGTGTTTAGCTTTTAAACTTGATGAATTGCTTGTAGGATGCTGCGTGTATTGATTCTATTTATAATCTCTGTAGCCCATGGTATTAAGTTACGTTGAGTGTTTGTTTGCATTGTAAACCTCTGTAACTGTGTAACTCATTAAACAAGAAAGAAGTATTAATTACTGTAAACTGCTGGTCCTGCCCTCAAGAAAGCCCATTGAAACCAAATGAGCCATTGTGAAGCACTAAAGGACAATTGCTTTGTTTGCTCCCCCCTCCCTGTCACTCCCCCTTGAAAAAGAGGCAGTTCCTGGTGATTGTTCCATTAGTTTGAACACGTTTTTAATAAAAATCCCAGACCAGAAGGAACTGTATCACTATGCTGCCTGGAATTTGGAGATGCAAACATTTCTAAGCATAAGCAAGGGATCCCCACGTTGTTTGACTTGGGTTAGCTCTAAAGGACATAGGAAGCTTCCGTTATCTTTTGTTCCACTGGGGGACAGAATTTATCTTGCACTCTTTCTGCAGAACACAGTTCTTTCTGCTTTTGTACTGATAAAATCTTATATATCTTACTTTTATGATTATGTATAATCTTACTTTTCACAGCACAGTCAGATGTGGATATAAATACACAGGGCAAAAGGCTACAGTGATATATGTGGCTCATTGCTTTCACCACCAGTGGTACCTGCTAGCTGAGTAAAGGATCCAATTTCATTTCTTTCTGCGTTAACAATATCCAGTGTTCTCTTTACATTCCAGCGTAGTTGGTACAGTGAGTGGACTGGTATTGTCACAGCACAAAACAAATTGTTGAATTTCATACCATACTAATTTCTTTATGTTCTCTCATTTCATTCTACTATTCTGAATTGTAAAATTCAGTACCAGGCCTAAATGCTGTCCTCTCTTTGGACGGATCTCTTCTCCTTTAAGCAAAAGCAAATGTCAGGGAAATGACATGTTGTATCAAATGCACCTCCCCCTCCCCAACTTACTGGAAGGGAAGTATTGAATAAAATGCCTGCTAAGCACTTGAACCTCAATTCCTCATCTCTGGCAATGATTGTGACTTTTCCTGCTTGTCCGTAATCATTTGGCATTGAGCTTGCAGAATGAAAGTTATGGGAAGCTTTTGTAACGTAGCCGATAACCAGGCAAAGCCAAGTTCCAGGAGCAGCTTGCTGAAAATATAACATGCCATACAGCTACTGTACAGTTTGCTCCTGTGTTTCTAAGCTCTCTGTGCCCTTAAGCTTTCAAAAACATTGACGGATAATGTACTAATGCACTGGTTTGAATCCACATCTGTGATTAAAAATGAGTTCAGAGTCCCTCCCCTTTGGTAATAGAATCATTTGACCTTCAGAGATTCTGCTTCCTTAAAGGTGGCCAAGGGGTGAATGGCTTCACTAGAACTTCTGGTCATAATCTATTAAAAGCACCAACGTCAACCTTTAAAATTTTTGCTGAGAGGTGCCATTTGCTGTGTGTTTTCAGAATGCCCTGGTCTGTTAATCTCACACACCTTCTTGCCTTGCGGATGATCAGCAGCCAGGCCAGGCCAGTGGTTCAGACATTTTTTGTATTAGTGACCCTTTTCATGCAGCAAGCCTCTGAGCGTGGACCCTGTGCCCCTAGGGTGCCTGCCCTGGCCCCTGTGGGCTCCCAACTCCTGCACTGGGCCCTCTTCATCCTGCACCTCTCCCCACACCTGTGCTCACCTGGGGAACCAGACCTGCATGCATGGACAGCCTGGCATTGCTGCTTGCTCCCACCTCAACAGCTGTTCCTCCATGCACACCTAGGGGCTTGTGAGTGGCAAAGCATGGAGCAAAGTCAGGGCTCCCTGCATCAGGGTCACTTCCCCCTTGGGCTGCATAAGGGGAGGGCAGAGAGCAGCTGCTCTTGATGGTGGCCTCACAGCACTGCTCAGGTGGAAAAAGTGACCTGAATGTAGGGCGCTCTGCTCTTGTCTCCCTTTCCTGCCCCTGCGCACACACAGTCTCCTAGGCCCCAAGTGCCCCCCAAATCCATCTCTCTGAGTTCGTAACTCCCAGACATTGACTTTCCATCTCTGGTTCTTCACCCTCGAAGGCATGAACCCTGCCCCCAATTACTAGTTCACCTGGGTGCACGTGCTCCACGCAGGCTGCTCAAGACAGACCCCTGCTTGAGGTAAAAATAAACTAAAAATAAAAAGAAGCTTCTTTAGTAGAATAATCATAGATTCAAAGAACAAAGAGTAAGGAAAAGCAAATGCATGCAACTTACACAGAGAATAAACATGAAGATGCAATTTCAAGCTGTACCCTTCTCTATTCGCTAAGTTCCCTTTTCTAATACGTTACCTATTGCTCTGAACCATTTCCCAGCGTGCCCTCTGTCCTAGAGGGGATCCGTGCTTCACAGACAGACAGCACCTGACCCCACTTAGTTGCTGATTCTCAGTTTCTGGATACCAAACCCAAGCCTATTTTTAAAAGGTTTTTGCTCTTCCTCCTACCCCCACCCCCTTTTTCTCCTGGCATTATGCTCACAGTTGTAGGGAAATCTCCCTTCTGTCCAAGATAGGAGTTTTCTTTTCAGCTTCAATGTCTTTGCATTGGCTTTAATAGTTTACCATCCTGTCTTCCTGCCTGGAAGATTGATGGGTGCTTTAAGTTGGTTTCATGTAAACAAATAGCCTGGGACCCTTCCCTGCCTGGTTACTTCACCCCCTGTTAAAGGATGCTGTAGTTGCGGTACAATTAAAATGGTCTTCACATATATTCGCCTGCTTACGTTCATAACCAGAACCTATATACCAATCTTCTGATATGGAGAATGGCTAATACCTACTTCGAATCAAAGCTTTGTTTGTTTCTTCCTACCCATATTTTCACTGATAATTATCTTGCCAATTAGAATTTCCAGTTAATGGAATCAGTGGTTGTTTGTCAGTGACCTGTTAACCCACATTAAAAAGAAAGGATCTATTATAATATTCTCTTTGATATTCTGCTTCTAGCTACATTAAGCCCTATTATAATTACTCTAATTCCAATGCCACCTCTGAAAAGCACTTGAAACTTTATACGTGCAGATGGAATAAAGAAGCCATGTTTCATCTTCAGCACATCTATATTAAAAAAATGAATAGTTAAAGAAAACAAATTTGGGGACTCTTGTTAGAAGGAAACATTAGAATAAAATGAAATAATCAAAGACAAATATGGAATCTTTGTTACAATTTGACAAATGGTTTAGGCTTTTTACTGTGATCAAGAGAGTGGCAGCTACAGCTGGGAAAGTTTCCTCATCCTATGAAAATTTTATGGATTTCAAAACCTCCCAAATCAAGACACAGCTGAAATGTCAAATTTCTCTCACGTATGCACACCAACCCCATGCACAAAGATTTGGGTAAAACAAAATGTTTTGTATTTGTTTTGATTTTGATCACTTTAAATTTTTACTATAATTAGCTTACTTTCTAAACAGTCCTTTCAAAACAGAATTTTTCCTTTAAATGTTTCCCTTTGCCAATTTTCAAAAAAAACTTGAGTAGAAAAAAATTACTCAAAATGGATCTTTTCTTGTAAAATGTTTCTTTGCTTTTGACAAATTTGACATTTTCCAATAAGTTTTGATGAAAAATTCCCCAAAATTCTTACTGCAATTCTTAGCCATGGTATGGAGGAGTTCTCGTCTAAAGATTCTGGCCCCTTTAATTTGACTTACTTGGGACACAAGCACAAATTTAACTTTAAGCATGTGCTTAAAGTGCTTTGCTGAATCAAGGTCCCTCCCTATAGCGTAGTGGTTCCCAAACTTTCAGTCATGCTTCCCCTTACCTGCTCCATGCCTCCTGGGGGCAGGGCAAAGACTGGGGCTGGGTGGGCTTCCTCACTGCCCCCCGTGGGGCTGGCCCAGGTGTTATCTCACCCCCTCAAACATTCCTCCCTGCCCCACAGTTTGGGGGACCTCTTCTATGGTGTATTTGTGCTGGCCTTACATGCAGCTGGACATGCTTACAGGGGTTGATCTTGCTGCCATTTAAAACAAAGGGGAAAACTCCAATGGAGTTGAAGGGTGCTGGGATCAAGCCTGTAATGTCTAGAAGTGGCTGGTCAGGGGCTATCTTAGGTGGAGAGAGATCACTGTCTTGCTCTGGTTTTGTACCAGATCTCAGTCCAAGATCTAGGACTGATTCCAATTTACTACAGCCATGGCTGTGAACACTGGCGTACAAAAAGAGACCATTTAGATGGAAGTTGGTAAGGACAAGTGTGGAATTTCACGTAGAATCCTCTGAGGAAGAGGAACAGGAAAGTAAACCTATAAGGAGGAGTGACAGACTACTGCTGACGGGGAAACCTTAATTAACTTACAACTAACTGCCGCTCCGCGCACACAGTGAGCTAGTATTTCCCCAAGAGAAAAGGCAACACTTAGTCCAAGAGCCTAATACAAAGAAACAACAGCAAGAGCATGAGAGCCAGATAGTATGGTGAGTTCAATATCCAGTGGCCAAAACAAATAGTTGAGGAGAAAAACAAAAATGGATGGATTTCAGACATGGAAAATATACTAAAAAAAAAGCTGTGCTATCTGCTACCTATCAGATGCTATGATTCTTTTAATATTGAAACCAGTTCTGCTAATAAAAAGTCATAATATATTATAGTGCATTGCCTGGAATATGATTTCATATGTTTGTGTTCATTTAAAATCAGTTTAGGTGAAATCTTGGGCCCACTGAAGTCACTGGCAAAACTCCCATTGACATCAGGCTGTTTACCCTCACATTTACCGTTTTGGCTATTACAGCAATGACATACACATTTTAAATATCTTTAAATAGCTAGCTTCAAGCAACAAGAAACGGCAACAATTAATCCCTCCTGTAACACATCTACTGCATGCAAATAAGTCACTTATACATGTGCGTACATTCTTTAACTATTCTAAATGGAAGAACTTTCAGAAATGATGCCCATGTAGGATAGAAAAATAATCAAGGCATTCAAAAACTGGATCTCAAAGGGTATTCAGTTCATGGATTTTCTGAAGAATCTAGTAGCAAGTCAGTATTTCTCTTATATACATAACTGTTTGCACTTTTCCTTATTTAAAAAAAAAAAGACCTAGATTCACCTGTCCTTATGGACTTACAGGATCAGGTCCTAAATAAAGATTTAGAAGCCAACTTTACATTCTTATTTGTAAATCTAGGCCAGCAGCATAGAATTATATTAGACTTGGTGTATATAATAATGATCTAGAGCAGATATAGCCTATGTTAAAAAGGGAGGCACTGGGTACCTCACCTGAATAAATAGCCTATGCATATGTTGGACTATATGGCCCTGATCCTTCGAACATTCACACAGATACATACTTAACTCTACTACTACAGGTAGTCCCACTGATTTTCAGGGGGGGGACTTAAAATACCATCTTAAAAAAAAAAAAAGATGGATCAAACAAACTATATATTGAATTCTGTATGATAAGTCACTGCATGAAAATCATCCTTTTATGCTTCTGTACAGTGTTTGCAATTTAGGGTTCTCTTGTCTCTTCTACATGGACTTGCTGGAATTTAAGCAAGGTTCCATAGCTGTCAACATACGACAAGAAGGTATCATTTTCCTTGGGTGAGGAATTGTTAGGATCTGTTGCTCAAAACAAACAAAAGCATCTGGCTAGCACTAAATGAAGCTTCAAAATGTCCTCTTCAGCTACCGAGTCTGAAGCCCACAGAGCCCAAGTGGGAGCACATAATGGGTTTTTAGTTTAAAGTTACATTCAGAGAAAACTGAAGTGATCGTTTTCAGACCCAGAAAGGTCAGTTTGTACTGCTGCTGCTTTGCTGTTGCCTCTTAATGGCTGTTATGTTGTTTCAGTTTCCATTAATGTCCCAGAGTGGTTCTTGAGCCAAAGCTTTCCTGCTCAGGAGCATACTTAAATGTATTTTCAAGTGCTTCTTTTCCCCTTTTTAGGATCATTGTCAGCCTGTCCTTTTGCTTCCTCTGGGGTCCTCAGTCCATGCCATATTGGCTCTAATCTGAGCTAATAGAATCACCTTTTTGTAAGCCTCTTGGCTCTTTCCCAAAACCTATTCAGGGTGAACACGCTTGACTCTTGTTGGAAATCCAACTTGATCATCTCCTGTGTTTTGGAGTCTTTCCATACCTACTTCAAGCTTGTTTTATTGATTTTTTTTTTTTAAATTAAAGAAGCATGCTCGTGACTCTTAAAGCTATGTGTTCCTCATTAAAAGTTATTTCATTCAAGTTTTGACGACGACTGCTGAGGGTGCTGCAGTGTTACTCAGATCCTGCATGCGGTACAAACACGACTAAATCGGGTCTGTATGGAAAAGCAGTCTAAGTCCTGATCATGCAAAGACTTATGCCTGTACTTTATTATTACATACTTGCAGTATTCCCACTGAAGTCAGCGAGACTCCCCATGTACCTAAAATTAAGCTTGTGCATGAGTCTTTACCAGACTGGGGTGGAAAGGGCTTGATCCAGCAGGGACTTAGCACTTAGCCTAAGGGTAGCTCTCCACCTGTTGCAGGATCCAGAGCCCAGGCTGCAGCCTGAGTCTGAATGTCTACACCCGCGAGCCGGAGTCATCTGGCACGGGCTAGTGGCAGGCTTTTAATTGCAGTGTAGACATACTTTTAATCACATACTCTAAGTGCCTGAATAATATCATTGACTTTTGTGTGCTTCAGGGTGTTAGTACCCAGCATACCTTGCAGGATCACGTCCTAAATAACGATCACCAGGTTGAGAATTTTCAAATGAGCTCATCATGTTGGGTGTTCAGCTCTTATGAGATTTCTGGATGCCATCTGTAGGCTCTGTGTACTTGACTAGGGTCAGATTTTTCTAGACCTGGGTGGGAAAAGTTCTTCCTGTCCTTTGAATTTTTGCAAATTTGAAATTTTTCCATACATGACAGGGGGAGGTGAAATCTTGAATATTTTCACAAATGGACAAATAACAAAAATGGTTTGTCAATCCAAAATGTCTTGTTTGATCACTTCAAAACACTGTTTCAGTTTTGACTTTTTGTCTTTTAATCTTAATTTAAAATTTCTAATTAAAAAGTTGAAGGACAAAAAACTGAAATTTTCCTGTTTAAAAATGCCAAAAAGGGACATTGCAACAACTCTGAAACTTTGTTTTTCCCCTTAAAAACATTTGAGTTTGGACATGTCTTGAAACCGAGCCTGTTTTTGCAAACAGTCCAGGTTTTGACATATTGGTATTTTTCAGAAACAAAAACATTATTGAAGAATTCCCAAACAGCTCTACTGTGACTCTTTGAAAATATGTCCTGGAAAGACCAAAATTCGGGGAGATAACAATTTTCATGTGAGCTTTATTTTCATCTTTGATAGCAGGTTTCCTGGTTAAAGCTTGTTTTTACTCTTTCTACTTAAATAAAAAACAAACAACCAAACAAATGGTGCAAAAGCACAAGATGATGAATCATGATCTTTTTTGTACCATCTTGTTTTATTTTGTACAGTAAACAGCAATCAAATCAGATACAAAGCATTGTTCTGTAAAGAAATCAGCAGGAGAACCTCTTGACTGGAGCACAGCTATAGAAGATTAATGAATTAGTAGCACAATGGAGAAATGAACACATGCACCAAAGCCAGAAAGAGGTTGAATGTCTCTTTACTGTTAGATTTATAAAGAGACTACATGGTTCTTTCCTGAGTGATTTCCTAAAAAGAATGAATTGGTTTAACCAATTCAGAAAATTCAAAATGACATATTTAATTTAAGGGAAAATGTAGCTATGTGACAGCTCATCTTACGTTTGTTTAAAAAAGTTGAAATGTTTTCTTCTTTTCCTTAGTCACAGCTGTTTTGGTTTGCATACAGTGCGTCATTATTAGAAAGGGGCCAGAACCGAAACTCAGATTTTGAATTTGAATTTGAGTTGAATTAGATCAGAATCCACCTCAACAATTTTCATTGAGAGTGGCTCAGAATTACAAGGGATCTCTTTTTCAGATCCAAAGTGCATTTTTCAATACCTCCTAACATGAATATTTCAAAGTTTTCTAGTTGAAAATTGCATCCTGGAACTGAAAATTGCAACTTGTATGTAGTGGCCGGCGGGGGAGGAGCTCGTTCTAGTTTTTGGAGTTGGCCCACCCAATTGTGGTGAAACATGAATTCTGAGCACTCACAGATAAAGCCAGATTTTCATAAAAGCTCAGCACCTAACGTGGCATTCAGTGGGACTTGAGCTTTCAAGTTATTCAGATGCTTTTGATAATCTCATCCATAATCCATAAGAGTGGGTGATTTTGTGATTTTCCCCCCTCCCCCTCAAGTTGGAAGACAGCTAATGGTACTGCCTGATCCGTCAAAACTATCTTTCAATGGAAAATTGGGTTTTCAGCTAAGCAAATTATTTTACAAGGCATCTGCTTCCTGTGGAAAAATCTAGATTATTTTTCATCAAAAAGCAGAATTATTTTGCCTTCAAATGCTATGCCAGCAAAGTGCCTCATGAGAGCTATCATTGGAGACCTCGTGCCCCCATTCTGGTCTATGTGCTAAGCTCCATTGGATGGAAGTCCTCTCCCATGAGTCGCCAGGGTGGTTTACCCGCCCCCTCCCACCAACATGCCGGGGGGGGGAAGAGACCCATAATGGCATCATGGGTGGTGCAGTCTTACCAGTGAGCCCTGCCTAAGGAGGAGAATGGGTACCGTGAGGAATTACAATTCTCTGGAGGCCCTGTGGTAGCACTTTCAGAAGTGAAAGATTTGCAATTTTAGATTTTTCATGGAACCCCCTCTCCCGTTTTGGGAGTTCCTGCTTCAGCTGGTGCCCAAGACCCTACAAAGCAGACTGTTGGATGAAGACTGCATCTCCTGAGCCAGCACGTCTGCTAGCTGGACTAAGCATGTTCCCTCCTGTCACTTCAAACCTATGGAAGAGTTACAGGTGTCTGCATGCCCCTGTGAGCAGGCCATCTGCCCTCAATCTTTCTGGCTGGTAGAAGCAGTCATATCCCTGAGCTTAATGGAGCCCATACAATCACTGGCAGTTACTAAATCAAGTACCAGGGCTGCTTTTAAAAGGAAGCTGGGTAATTGGATAATCAAGGGCAATCGAACAATATAGATGTTCTGGATGCTAAGAATCTCAAGCCTTCAGATGTAAACTGATTGCCATAGGGAAGACATTTTTTGCTTCCTTATGTTCAGTCTGTAGACTTGATATACAAACCAATGATCTTTATACAGTAGGGCAGGTCCTCCCTCCCTAAACAATGTCATCTTAATTTAGCTGCTGGAATCACAGGCTAGATCCTCAGCTGGTGTAAATCAATGTAGCTCTACTGCAGTCACTGGAGAACCACAAATGGTTTGGTTTTTTTTTCCTATTCTAATCATTCCAAGATCTGAGGCTCCCTGCATGCCCTAACTCAGGAAACAAGAGTAAATAGTTTGATAAATGAGACCTGCACTAAACGAGAAATACAAGAACACTATATCTCACATTTAATCAATGGAGCTTCCCAAAGAATCTGTGAGTAAAGCATTCTCGTTTGGTTTGACTTTTAACTGAAGGAAAGCTTGTAGCCGGAACAGAGGTCAAGACTTAATAGGGAAGGATAACAAACTTTTTAATAATCTTTGGTGCCAAGAAATCAATGCTTAGAGATGGTTATTTTAGAAAAAGAAATTAAAAACTGCCTTTTACTCTCACTCTTGGGGCTGGCTCAGTCACATGATTTGCTAGCTGTTGATTTTTAACGCTGAGGACAGTAAGTCAATAGTCCCTGTTTGAAAACTGCAAGCCCTGCTTGCTAAAAAAAGTAGGCCATCAGAATTGCATCTTCTTGAGGGACTGTATTCAGTGATTGGTCTACATCATTTGGAATAATTTATCAGGGTACTTAGGAGAGCTGTCCTGATGTATATGTGCTGCCTTCTACACAGTGATGAAATTTATTGTTAATATTTCTTAAGGAGAAGTATAGCAGTGTGGATCAATTTTATATCCTTCACAAGTACTGAGGATGTTTATAATGTGATTAGCAGGCCAGAACTCTTACGATGGGTATGAATTTAATCAGCTCTTTATATCTATATTTAAAAATATGCTTAGTCTATTTGAAATGGAAGGAAATAATATTGGCGCATGGTTTACTGTACAATTAAGTGCATAATTTCAGTATCTATCTTGGGTTTGTTTGATGTTGTATGTTCCCCTTTAAAAATGTTGACTGAGAACCTTCTGGGGCATTATTTACATCCCTTTGGAAGCCTCATGTTAATATTTAAATTGCTTCGTATTTTAATTGATATATTTACTTTAGGGAAGGTGAGAAAACCAGGCATTACTTGCAATCTACATGGCATAGACACAGCTACCCTTAGTGATAAATACCAACTTGAGGAAAAATAAATATGTAGAAGTATTTCCCCTTGAGGTTTGGCAATGAGGAAACAGTGGCAAATTAAAATGTTTCTTAGTTACGTATTGGAAAATTAGCAAGAGCCTGCATTAATTGAGATTCAGTTCTCTATGTATATCAATTCCTTCTTAACCTTCTGGGACTTGCAGCAGTGAGAGAAACACAGAGCAACAGATTAATCCAAATGTTGGCAGTGACAAAGATAAATGGAGGGTTTAAAGCCTACATTGAGATAAATTACCATTAAAAACCTGTTCACTCTTCTTACTTGATTTCTAATAAGAACAGGAATTTGTAAAGAAATATATTCATTGTTTGTAGACTAAGTTACTGTAGCTGGAAAAGGCAATTAAAGGATTTTATGTCTGATCTAAAGCCAAAAATTTCAAACTAACACCTTCTCGCTGCTCTTCACATGTGGGAGCAGCACCTCATAAAACATTTGTGAAGATACTTCATGGTGTTTCAGATCCATTCTTAAAACTCTCCTTCTGAGGTTATGCCTACAAAATATTTGACAATAGCTAGGCAGCTGGTGTGTGAAGTTAGGAGGAGCCATGCCCACCAAGGGGCCCCTGCAGGTCTTTGGGTGGAAGAAAACACTACTGCAGTAGCTCACTGCAAAAGAGGAAATGGTCTCATTAAAGTGAATGGAAGACCCCTGGAAATGATTGAGCCTAAAACTCTGCAGTAAAAACTGCTTGAATCTGTTCTTCTCCTGGGCAAGGAACGCTTTGCTGCTGTTGACATCAGAGTCCGTGTTAAGGGTGGTGGCCATGTAAGACAAATCTATGCAGTTTGTCAATCTATTTCCAAAGCATTGGTGGCTTACTATCAAAATATGTTGATGAAGCTTCCAAGAAGGAAATCAAGAACATCTTAATCCAGTATGATAGGACTCTGCTGGTTACAGATCCTCATCGTTGCAAGTCCAAAAAGTTTGGAGGACCTGGAGCTTGTGTACGCTACCAGAAGTCTTACTGTTAAAATTGTTCTTTACCATTGTATCTTGTAATAAATGAGGAAAAGTTAATAAATATTTCAAATTTCTAAATCTAAAAAAAAAAAAGTTTACTAATGATTGTTTCCTTACGCTTCCCCATCTATCTATCTGTAATAAGCTATTGTCTCTGAAATTACAGTTTAGATTGTGCAGAGACTGTCTTTGTTCTGGGCCTAGCACTCTGGGGTCCTGGTCTATGGCTACGGTTCCTAGGTGCAACCACAATAGAAATAATTAAAAATTATAATATTGAAGTCAGTGGAAAGAATTTTATTGACTTTCAGTAGGTTTTGGATCAGGCCAAGTATGCCTTTGGAGTGATTTTTCAAGTTTCTGCATATTAAGATGTGAAATCATTTTAATGAATTTTTCACTATTGCTGGCCACATTTACAAGAAATTCTCGATGGGTTTGGTAGGTAATTGTGCCATCTCACTGCAATGCTCTTTCTTTTTTACTTAAACCTTTGAATCTAATACAAAACCATATAAGGTTGCTTATCATTAGAGAAATGTAGCGTTTTAGCCTAAAGATATGGAATCACAGTAACTTTGAATATTTTATCAGGGGCTTTTTACGGCATTTGACAATTTCAGCACGCTGCCAATACCCTGAAAACGGTCTAATGAGCATGTGCATGATATTTTTGTTTCTAATTTAAACATGTGAGCCATTTGAAGACCTAGAAACAGACTCACTGGAAACCAAAGGGGTGCTTTGTGCTACTTTTGGAGATGCAAAGCAGCGTAACTGGCCAATTAAACTGGATTTTTGTTTGTTTTGGGTGATTAAATGGGCACAAAGCAGGGAAGACCTTAGCCAACAAAGTACCAATCGAAGGACCAAATATTTGTTTTTGTTTGTTAGCATTCGATGGTTATCCTGTACTATTAGAGTTATGACAAGTACGGAGAGAAGACAGGCCAGATTCTCAGCTGGTATAAATTTGCTTCAAGTAGTTGATTTCAACTGAGCTATGCTGATTTGCACAAGCTGAAAATCTACCTTGGTTCATCTGTGTTGATAGTACTGAAGAGGCCGGAGAGATGAGAAATGCTGTGTGGCATTGAAGACCCCATGAGATTGGAGTTCCTTATTCAACCATGGAAGAACACAGGAGAAGACTAAACTCCTTCAACTTGCCACATGAACGTGCCTCTAGCCTGACATTGTGGAACCATTACTTGCAGGGAAAGGAAAATGTAGTTTCTATGTCCTTTTTTTGTGTCCTTGACCTTTCATCAGAGACTGTCTACATGGTCAGTGCTAAGTAGGCGGTGACTGTGTTTGTGATGTGGACTCTTACCCCTTAAAAACTGGACTGAGACCTTTCAAACGCATTTAATAAAGCTGCCAAATAGCCATAATTTGTAAGATGAAGCTGAAATGATAAACTGTGTGCCAACAGTAATTGAGAAAATATATGCTTAATAAATTGGTGTCTGATTCACTAATATATTATTCCACATCCCCAATTTTGCATTGGTATATCTTCAACTGTTGTACAACTTGAATAACATAGTGGTGAATCCATTCCTAGATTTAGAATGGAAACTCTGTACAAGTTTTTTTTTTTATTTTGTTCCATTGTTAGAACTACCTGTCTTTTTCCAATAATCTTTTAAGATAGTTAGACTTCGTGTGTACTCTTCATGGTGGTTACTTATATTAGTTTCTTAAAATTAACACATTACAAGGTAAAATATGAGACTGCGAGATTTCAGCAGATGAGGAGTATGGAATTGTTTAAGTCTTTCATCCCATCCTGATATTGATTTAATATTCCGGACTAAGTAGCACTTTGGAGGTTCATTAGTTTTCTGGGTACCATTTTCAGAAACCAATACAGTCTTCTACTGAATGAAGATCTTCATAAGCTTGGAGATAGCTAATTTCATCTTATTTGTTTAAATATCTCTTACTATGACAGTGAGCTAGATCTTTCCCCATCTCATAGTTATTGCTTGCTTTTCATTGGCAAAATGCATGTTGTGTACCACTATGAGTCAAGTGTGTCATTTTTGACATGAGCTATGCCACAGCTGCCCAGCACAGGCAAAAGAGTTCTGTTAAATTTATTGACATAAAATACCAAAGTGAACTTAGCCTAGAGCTAAAGCCAGAATTAGGCTAAATAAGGGGCAGTGTATAACTGCTCTGACCAAGGAACAGCCCCAGGAAGGAAAGTGAATCAGCTCAGTTCCTTTCTTGCTGCCTGGGAGAAGTAAATGATGGGACTGGAGCCGTCGAATCAGCCCACCTTATCTGTCTAACCTTATGCCTGGTCAGTTCTTCTCATCAATACGACTGTGGAGCACAGCCAAACTTCCCCCCTTCCGCACTATCCCCTATGAGTAAGAGTGTCACTGTTAGAGCTGTTGTTTCCTGTGGGAGCTCTGCCTCTTGTAGAATTGAGCTGAACTCGGCCAGATATTTACATGGTTAAAAATTGTCCAAAATTAGCCACACCAAATGTTTAATCAAATATGTGATAGCATTGGGCCTTCTCTGTCAGCATCTAGAACTCACCTCTAGAATGATTTCAGAATTAACATTGTGTCTACATTTCTAACTAAGCAGTTGTTGCTAAATGTGTTCAAATATTCAATTAGTTCCATTCCAAGAGTTTCTAATCAATATTGCATTCCAGCAGCAAAATAATGCAATGAAAACCATTATTAGGATAATTTTGTGCTCTGTTATCCTTGACTGCTAGCTAATCTTTAGCTAATATTTGAGATATTAGTTAAATAGAAGCTATTCATATTTTTTGGTGTAGATTTTTTTCCCTATCTGTGTAGATTAAATGGGGAGGGTTACCAGACATTTATGTTCTAATACTTAACTTTAAAGTTTATTGCTTACACCTTTTCCCCACTGAAATGCTTTGGTTTTTTTCCCGTGTAGCCGGTTCACTACTACAAAGAAAAATGAAATGAATTGGTATTGTATGAAATGCAATAAGAAGTCATAATATTTTCCAAAACATCATTACATTTCTATTTTTCAGGACTTGAAGATAACTTAAAAGTATGCAAATGATCTAGTGATTTCTACTTTGCTAATATGTAAATATAGAGTATGTTCCATGGTACCAAAGCTGAAATTCTGCATTTTAACTTGAAGAAATATGCTGATGCTAGTGAGAGTCAAGTCATGGTTTTTCTAGATAACTCTGAATTTCCCTCCCTTCATCCTCTGTAACTCAGAGGATCTTGGCTTTGGGACATGACATCTTCTTCATCATGTCTATCATGCCCTTTGACATCACCATAAATGCCATTGTCCTCCCTAGAAGTAGCAAATGTATGAATTAACTGCACACTACTACATTGTGAAGATGGTCTTGGGTTTAGGATACTCCACTAGGCCTGAGGTGATCTACGACTAATTACCAGCTCTGGCACAGACTTCCCCTGTAGCCCTAGGCAAATCACTAAATCTCTCTATGCCTTAGTTTACCATCTGTAAAGTGGGTAAATTAAGTTGCTTGGAGTTGCCTGGTGATTGGAGCTATAACGCCAACACTGAGTAAACAAAATTGCATTCCCCATGTTTCTGTATCAGTTCAGGTAGCATGGCCAGATCTTACACCTACTACCTATAATCCCAGGGAAACCACATGTAGAAGTAACCTTCAATCCCGCATAATAGGCCTGGTCTCAGAAGTATCCATTTTTCCGCAAATCTATCCCATGTTGTTTTAAGTGCACACCCCCAAATTGGAGCAGTATGTCCAGCTGCGAGTACCACACATTTTAAGAAAGATGTGAACAAACTGGAGAACTTCCAGCCCAGAGCAACAACAGTAACCTTTAGAAAACATGACCAGGGAGGAAAGGTTTAAAAATGGGCAGGTTTAGGCTTGAGAAAAAAAGACTGAGGTGGGATCTCATAACTGTCTTCAGCTACGTTCAGGGCTGGTATAACCAGGACAGTGATCAATTGCTGTTAATGTTCATAGAAGGTAGGATAAAATACAATCAGATTAATCTCCAGCAAGGAAGATTTAGGTTACAGTTAGATTTTCTACTCTAAGGATCGTTAAATACTGGCATAGGTTACCAGCACTGATTGTGGAATCCACGTCACTGGAAGTTTTAAAGAACAGATTAGACAAACGGGTCAGGGATGGTCTGGGCAGATTTGGTCCTGCTTCAGCATGAGGAAGATGAACTATAAAACCTATTACAGTCCCTTCCAGCCTTATGTTTTTATGACTATATGATTAACCAGCCCCAGGAAGAGTTTAATAGCATTCTGATTTCACCTAAACATATCCCTCAAATGAGTGTGCTTTCAGTGGAAAATTTCCAAAATCTAATAAGATTTTACATATAATGTGCAAGATAGTTTAGGAAGTTGTTGTGGGTTCAACTTTCACTTCTACCTTTGGATGGATTAGACATGAATAATACCTAGTCTGCATTGCTCAAGTTGTTCCAGAAAATGTGCTTGCTTTCCCCTTCCAATAAAATAAACACCGAAGATACTGGTGCAGCTCTCCAGCTGCTGTAAATCACTGTAGCTTCACTGACTTTCATTGTACTCCAGCTGAAATATGTAGCCAGGTGCACAGAAGCCTAGAGACCCTTAACTATCAAATACAAGCCCTTTTGTGGACCACGAAATTAACTTTGTTGGGATTGAAGATTTGGGTCCTTACCTCATAATTTATACCTAATCAGATACAATAGATAGCAATAAATTACTGCAGTTTAAAAAGTCCACCATTACACAGCTATCCGTAGGGGCTGATTGGAAACAAGAACTGCCAGAAGTTTAGTGACAGTCCATGCTTGTAAGGTTTGTGGCCATAAGCTATGGATAAAGTTCCTGAGTTTATTCAAGCCAGTTCAACCCCTGATTCACCTGTCCCTGAGGCCGACCACACTGCTGCCCAATTATCCAGAAGCGGGGAAACCACCTCACTCCTTGTCAGGACTTATTTATGGCAATATGATTCCAGCTGTGTCCGCTACAAGCCTTCCACATACTCCAAGCTAAGCCTCTGCTGTGGGGTGCCAGCTGTCTCCTCATGAACATAACCACCCGTCCACAGGAAAGATAAGCTACCATCAGGTTAGCAGGTTTCTGAGCGTGCAGGGCTATTTACTGAAATATCTCAGTTTGGAGCTAGCCTTTCATTTTGTACTGTACAACTGTCCTCTTGTCAAGTGCCTCTGTCAGAGAGGGAATTAGCAACTCACTTGGCCATATGTGGTCTTCCTGTATGTAATATACACTCCTTTATTTGTCAGTATCTATATCTAGTCTATATAGGGACATATTTCTATGTAAATAAAATAAGGGACTTTCACATTTTTTCCTAGGGCTGAAAAAATGTACCAGACACAAAGGGCAGCATCTTTTATCAATTCACATGCTGACCTTCCGATATGGAGGAAACTCCTCTTAGGACCGAGACAGTAGTTCACTCTGTATTCAGTCTCTTGTGTTTCTACTAAAAGGTGCAGCTGCTTGGAATGTTTTCAGCTACATATGCTGTTTTGCTGAAGCTATATTGGTTTTGACGGGGAGAGAGATTCTCTCAAACTCTATTGTCCAGGGTGCCAGAGACGCAGGTTCAAATCTCGCCTCTGCCTGAGGCAGAGTGATAGGCTGTGAAAAATTGCTTTTCTGAATCAGGCAGAGCAGGTCTTGTCCCTGGGTGTCCCACAGGCCAGGCCAGCCCCCTAACCACAAAGAGAGAGAGATTCAAAAAGCTCAACTTTCCACCTGGCAACTGCCATTTTGACATGAAATAAAATTGGCGTCCACCAGATCGACACACTGAAAGAGGCAAAAAGGCTTCCCAGTGTAGTAGTGTCAAATGAAGTGAGATGTGTAACTTAGGTTACATCTACACTATACAACACGGGGAGCGGTGAGTAGCTACACAGGGCCGTGAAACAAGCTGCAGTCTGTAGCTCCATGTGTCGATGAATGTAGCAAGGAAAGACTCTGGCAGGGAGGAGGCAGCAGGGAAGGGCCCCCGGAGCGGGGAGGTGCTGGGAGTTTACACTGCTAAAAATAGCAATGGAGACAGGGAGGCACTGCGTGGGTGAGTAGAGAGCTACAGAACGTATCTACCCAGGTACATATCCACAGGTGTGTCTTTCCTTGACTAAGCCATGGCTCATCCTCTGCAGTGCTACTTAAACCCGTCTGGGGTCTCCCTGTGCCACTGAAAGAAGCATGCAGTGTAGATGCACCCGTAGGTACATATATGGCACCCCACTACTGTAGCATCTGAACCCCTCACACTCTCCCACAAAGTCCACCAAACCACTTTTGCTCCCTGCTGACCTTGGCTGGAGTTATCAATCACCTCAACTGTCCTCCTCCATTTCCCTCTCCCACCAAGTTTTTTTCTTTAACCTTTTCTTTTAAAAAAAATAAAATCTCAAGCACAATGTGCAATTTCTCCCTTTTCTGTAGGTCAACATCCAAAATCCCTGATTCATGCTCTTTGACCTCTATAGGTTCCCACACCCAGTCATCTCCTGTATGAGTATTTTTGCAGGGAGCCAGGTGCAGACAACAGAGATTCCCAACATGCTGTTCATTATAATCTGTGGTTTTGTAACATGGTGGTCTGCCCCATTAAGGATTTGGGGCCAGTCAGCCCTAGTCAGTTATCAGATCCAGCTGGGAAGGCATTAAGTGATTATAAAAGCCAGCAAGTAACTCAGCTGAGGGGGGTGGTGTTTGTTTGTAGTGGGTGTTGAAGATAGCTGAAAGGAAGGGTGTCTTGGCTGTTCTAGGCAAGGAGGAAAGCCTTTGGGAGCTGGTGAGTAGAAGAACTGTTTTATTTTAATGATTTGCCTGAGTTTTATGTTTAGAGATTGGAGTGTGCCCTGAGAAAAGAGCCTAAAAGAGATGTGGGTGTGATATTAGTTTTTTCATGGGCTGGGGAAACAGCTCAGTAGGCTACAGTCTTATTTCGGTAATTGTCCCCACAAATTATGCAGTAATCCTACTGAAAATGACCATTTAGATTTAGAGCCTGCTGGGAGTAGATAATATAAACTGGGAAATGTTGGTCTAAATTATATTTGAAGAGGAAACAAAAATAATTTAAGGGGATTGTGACAAACCTAAAAGGTCAAATAATTTCATAGATGAGTATGTATCTTCAGCAGAGATGGGTAGGGAAATCTGTCCTGTCCTGTCCTGTGAGATTTTTTTCAAGATGGGGTGGAGGGGGAAAGGTAAAAAATGTTCATGATTTGATATATTTATTCAAAGTGGGTTAATCAAAATATTTCATTCTGATGTTGTTTATCATTTTAATAAACTAAAACTTTTAAACCAATCATTTCTAACTGAATAATGAACACACTTGCTTAGAAAATCCTGAAATAGGATGGTCAGACAGCTTTTTTCAAAAATTCTCCAAATCAGCAGACATATTGAAACTGACCCTTTTGCACAAACAATTTTGGTTTCAACAAATAGGCATTTTCCAATTAAACCCTGCCTTCCCCCCTCCCCCCCCCAAAAAAAACAAAAAACAAAAAACACATGGTTCAAGACTTCTGAACCTACCTACCTGTTCAACTGGTACATTTAAAAAGAGACTGAACCAGAGAAGGGAGAACTGAAGTTGCCATGATGTCTATAGGAGACATTAGTGAAGGACACCAGCACAAAACCTTAAGATAAATTTGCACAAAGCATTAGAAAATATCCTGTAGGCTAAGAGGAACATCTTGCATTATCAAGTTGCTGTACTAGATGGCCTATCAGGATGTCTATCACCAGCAAATCTTAGTCTCAGCTTGAATTCTTGAATATTTGTCAAAAGGAACTCTCATGTCTATATACATCTAATATGATATATTTAGAGCCTGGCAGTGAATTTCTTGCTGAGCAGGGAGACTTCCCCAGATAAGGACTTCATGATGAGGCCCTCGCAAAGAGAAGGTTCTCAACTGCTACACAAGTTTCTTATCAGGTTCAATCCTGGCCTTAACTCACTGTGAGTTTTTGTACATTCAAGCTAGCAAATTTTTATTTGTGGCAAGGATTGCTTATTTATGACAGGTTTTTACTCATGTTGATTACCACCTTATTCCATGAGTGGTGCCATGGGTTTTGCAACCCACTGGGTAAGGTACTACTGAATTTGAAAAAAGACATTGAAATCTGGCCCTGTGTGCTTGGACATACAATGTGAGTGGAACTCAGCAATGAAATGTTAGCACTTACGGTACTGCCATGGTTTCACATGCCAGCGCCAAAGAAAAGACTGGGTTTTTTTTTAACAGGAGAAGGGCCAATGCTGTTCTGCTTCACCTTATTTTCTTGTAGTATTTGAGAATGGGAGTTTCCTGAGGTCCTTCCGTATCATTTTAATGCAGTTTTTCTGCTTTGTGTATGTTTAACAGAGAGACTGTTCTAGTCCGATCTATGGCTGGGAGACCCCCTTACCCCAATTCGAACTTCTGAAACTATACATGTCTGTAATTACTATTTTGCTGTCCTGCTCTGATCCTAGCTAGTGTAGGTACGGCTGAAAATATGGCACTACTTTGACATTACATACAGAGTATTATTCCTGTGCTTATTTTTACTCCTAAACCATGACCATTTTAATAGGAAGCTGTTTGTACCACTTTGCCTGCTGATCCATTTTTTTAAACTACTCAGAATGGCCATTAGGTGAGAACTCAAGCTGCTGTGGAGAGAATATGCTAGGAAGTGTGTGCTAAATTTCATCCTGGAAGTTGAAAATTCATCATGCTTAATTTTAACATAATCTCACTGTAAACTCCCCAATCAAAAGGTTCATGAGTTAAAGCTCTCTCAGAAACCTCCCACTTTCTTAGCAGTAAGGCACAGAATAATAGAATTGTAGGGCTGGAAGGGACCTCAACAAGACATCTAGTCCATCCTCTGCCCCCTCCCCACACACACTGAGGTAGGACCAAGTACACCTAGACCAGACTGACAGATATTTGTGTAACCTGTTCTTAAAACCATCCAGTGAGGAAATTCCACAACCTTTGGAAGCCTATTCCAGTGCTTAATTTATCTTGTAGTTAGAAAGTTTTTCCTAATACCTAAACCTCCCATGTGTCAGATTAAGCCAATTACTACTTATCCTACCTTCAGTGGATATGGAGAATAATTGATTACCATCTTTTTTTGTACCAGCACTTAAAGTATTTGAAGAATGTTATCAAGGGCCCCCTCATATGTCTTTTCTCAAGACTAAATATGCTTTGTTTTTTAACCTTTTCTCAGAGGTCTGGTTTTCTAAACCTTTTATCATTTTTATTACTCTTCTCTGGACATTCTCCAGTTTTTCTCTCTCCGAATCTTTCTTACAGTGTGGTGCCCAGAACTGGACATAGTACTCCACCTGAGCAGAGCAACACAATCGCCTCTCATGTCTTCCATACAAGACTCCTGTTAATATGCCTCAGGATATTAGCCTGTTTTGCAACAGCATCTGTTGTTGACTCATACAATTTATGATCCACTATAATCCCCAGATCCTTTCCTGCAGTACTACTGCCTAACGAGTCATTCCCCATTTTGAACTTGTGCGTTTGTTGTTTTTCCACCCTAAGTGTAGTACTTTGTACTTGTCTCTGAATTTAATTTTTTTGATTTCTGGACCAGTTCTCCAATTTGTCAAGGCTGTGCTGCACTCTAATTCTGTCCTCGCAAGTGCTAGAAATGCCTCCCCCCCCATCCCTCACTCCCCAGCTTCTCTGCAAATTTTATATGCATATTCTCCATTCAAGTAACTATTAAAAGTATTGAATAGTATCAGTCCCTGTGGAACCCCACTAGGTACACTTCCTCCACCACCCACTTTGACAGCAAACCAATTATAACTGCTCTTCAAGTATGGTTTGTCAGTTTTACACCGAAGTTACAGTAACTTCATCTAAACTACATTTCTTTGGTTTGCTTATGAAAATATCATAATGGTCTGTGTCAAAAGCTTTGATAAAATCAAGAGGTATCATGTCAACTGCTTCTCTCCAGTAGGCCAGTAACCTCGTGGAAAAAAAGAGAATTTAGGTTGGTTTGGTATGATTTGTTCTTTACAAATCCACGTTTTCACCCTAATATCCTCTAGGGGCTTACAAATTGTGTTTAATTTTTCCAATGTCTTCCCGGATATTGAAGTTGGGCTGACTGGCCTATGGTTCCCTGGGGACTCTTCATACCTGTCTCTAAAACAGGGAACAATGTTTGTCCTCCTCCAGTCTTCTGGGACCTCACCTGTCCCCTGAGTTTTCAAAGATAATCGCTAATGCTTCTCAGATTGTCCCCTTATTCTTTGAGTACCCAAGGGTGAATTTCATCAGGCTATGCTCACTTGAATACATCTCACTAATATAAATTCTTTGACCTATTCTTTTCCTATTTTGGCTTTCATTCCTTCCCCATTGTTGTTACTCAATACAATTAATATTATCTGGTCACAATTTCACTTTTTTGTGAAGACTGAAGCAAAATAGACTTTAAATACCTTGGCCTTCTTGATATCCATGATTAGCTCTCCTTTCCCAGTAAGTAGAGGAGCTACACTTACCTTCATCGTTCTCTTGTTTCTAATGAATGATCTTTCACACGATATCATGTCTTTCACATGAAATCACTGTCTAGTCTGAGCCATATTATACAGGAGCAGAGACCCTTGGACTTAAAGAGCAAAGACTTCTTGAGAGGTATTGACAATGGGTTAATCAAATCTATCTAGTCCAGGGTGAGGTGGCCTGGCTTTTGATGTTACTATGGTTTATATGTACGTACTGGCACAGCATGTGTCACATGGCCCAGCTTAGGGATAACAATTTACTATTGCTGTCAGCTAATGGAGTTATTCCTTTAGCTCTGATGGCACAGGAGTGTGCTGTGGGCAGAAAGTCCATCTTCAAATCCTGTTGACCCAAGCAGGAGGTCCCTTACATATGAAAACTCACACATCAAGATATAGACAAATGAAGACAGTATTTTCCTACTTTTTTCAAAAAGCAAGTCAGGGAAGATCTTCCTAAATATCTAGAAAGGAAAGTGAGTGTGCCAATTGCATTTTAAATCTTGTACCATGTGCTTTCAGAAGGATTTTACCTGTAAATGTTACTGCAGGTTGAAGTGCTGTACTGCCTAAATTCCGCTTGACATGCTACTGAGCCCTCTCTTCCCAACAGCAATGGGTCTCTTGATAACTTGGGTTACTGCTGCGATGTTTTTTGTGACTGCAGTGTGGTAGGGAGAACTGCTTTTTGTGCTGGAGTCTAATGCATTACAAATCGACTTGTCAGTAGAATTTTTGCTGGCCCTCTGCAGCACTTTAATCTTCAGAATAGTGCTTAATTGGGACTTGTTCTGCTTGGGAGGGTGAATTTCATCCCGAACAGTTTACTACATAAAGCCTCAGCATAACTCTATTGAAATCAATTGTGCAAATCAGAACCGCTCCATTGAGGGTCTGATCAGTAATGCATTTCTTAGACTGTCTGTCAGTTTTCTAATTTGGTGGTGACTTTCTTTTTTTGTTTTCCTTTTTCTGCCTTTCCTTCCCCCTCCTCCCCTCAAAATATGTGATGTCTCTGGTAGAATCAAAATATGATCCAAGTATTGCTATAACTTTTATCATTCTCTCATGCTAACCTCACTAAACGCACAAAGTCATTCTCCAGGGAGTTGGAAGTTTCTGTTTATAGTTTGCAGCTGAAAGGTTGCTTTTTCTCTTTCAGCTTGCAATGGAGCATTGTGGTCTTCAAAAACAATACAGCTTGAGAGTATCAGTCAGAAGGTAAGTCTCCTCCTCTCACACTTGGTTTTATACTTGGGTTCTTCAACTGACTTCTTATTCAGTCATGCTGATTTACACTAACATCATCAAGCGTAAAGTTGGGTCCTATAACGTTAATGCACCAAATGGATTAGGCTGTGAGTAATCCAATAACCATTAAAATCTGTGAAAGGACTACCATTGCTATGGATCAAACCCAGTATGCATAAAATGTTTGGGTTTGCTTTATTCCTTTCGTATTTGCAGTATTTTCTTTGTGTCAAACAGAGAATTGGGAAGTTAAGCATACCTTTGACAGTATATTGTCTGCTCTGTAATACTTATCAAACTCCAGGATATTAAACACAGTTTATTGTCACTGAAAGCGGCTGAAAAAGATGTTATCTAGAATGGCACCCAGCAAGATATATTAATCAAGTAATGAATACTTTGTTCACCCCTCCATCTCTACTGTTGAACCAATAGTTTCAACATGTCTTGAAACAAAATGAATGTATCAGTAAGAGATGCTGCCACCTCTTCCACCACAATATATTATGAGAATCATGAAGTATGACTGAAGTGACTTGGGAATGCTATGTGGCACTCCCCTGTCACATAACACTCGCTTTTCACTACCTCCTGGAAGCAATGCAAGCCTATTCCTGTGAAGTGTTACTCATGTGACTGGTCCTTGCTATTCTATTCAGATTCTCATACTGTGTCCGTCACCATGGTATCTGAGTGCCTGCCAATGAACTGTTGACTTCAATTGAACAACTAACTGAGGACCGCTCATGTAAATAAGGGTCTGCAGTATTGAATTTCAATGTGCTAATTCATTTTTCTCTCCATAACTATATCTAGAGAGAATAAATTTACCTACACAATGCACTCTTGTAACATTTATTTCTACTGCCCCAATATCAAGCAAGTCAATGTTTTATCAGTAGGCTATTTGTTGATGAACCCATAGCCATATTGGGAAGCTTAAATGAATCTCCTGTTTCTATGTGGAAGGTAGTTGGCACACACACCACGTCTACAGTATATGGAAAGGCAAACTTAAATTAGTCTAGGCTCATGAATGTAGGATATTTCCCAGGTGCATCTTGGTGGTTGTTGTCATAAAAAAAAAACCAAAAAACTCTCATTTTTATAATTTGTACAAATTGTAATGATTCCCCTTGAAGGCTAAAACCTCCTTCTTCCCAATCCCCTCAGACTGTAACCATGACAGGAAAAATATAACCACCTGATCTTTTTTGCAGCCTAAATATTTATTAAATGGTAATCCAACTGCTGTACAAAATTCTAATGGATTTTTAATGTTTTGTTCCCCCCCACACGCTTCACACACTTTTGTTAGATTTTTTTTTTAACACAGATTTATAGCTCCAGGTTTTTCAAGCAGTTTTTATATCTTTGATATGGGGGGAAATATGCTTTTTAGGTCACTTTTTCATCATTAATATTCACGAAGAAAGATTCAGTGTCAGAATATTAAATAAGTGTGACCTGTGAAGGAAAGGAGTTTTTACTTTAACCTTTTAGAAACCATATTTACATGTTGTACTATTATGAATAATGCATAAAGTTAGGTATTAAGGTTATTTTCAAAGTCAGACATTTTGGGATCAGGCTATAGAAAACAAAGAAAGAAAAGAAGAGCTGTTTTTCTTATTCTTTTTTAAACTCCCTACATTCAGGAAATAGCACTGAAGTTTTATGCCAATGGGATTTCTCAACAAACTTCAAAACTTAGTTTAGACTCTGTTGGAATGAAAAGAAGCATAAAACAGGCATAGTGGAATCCATTTAAATGAATGACTGCAAAAGAGATACTTTGCTATGCAGAACACTTGTTTTCTTGGAAATTGTATTACCAAAAAAACCCTCCCCAAAATCACTGTGCAGCATAACCATTGCTAAAATACAGCAATCTGTATGTCCTTTTGTCAGCAGAATTGTTTGAAGGCCTTTTGGATTATGCAAGCTCTGGAAACAAGGCTGACCAATGTGCTTGAGTTAAGGGGGTGAGGAACTGATAGAGATGGAAAACATATATCTATTCTATGGGGAAGGCACCCTGAATTTTCTGGTTTTGATGAATGACTAGGGACTTAAGAAACCACATATTAATACACAAAGACTTCATTTTAGGGCATGGGAATAGAATCCACTTCTCTGTTTTGCCATTGGCCTGTGGAATGACCTTGGAAGATTGATCCTTCTGTCAGGTTCGGACCCCAGTTCATTGTGCATGGGGTGTGTGTGTGTGTGTGTGTGATGCTGTCTGGTATAGGAGTAACCATTTATAATGTTGTTGATATCAATATTGCAAAATTACAACAAATCTTGTGAAATAGGCTATGTCAGGTATCATTGGAAAAGTTCTGACTTACTGAATATGATATGCTCATCTGTATGTGTGCTTCATCTTTATAGCGTAAGGTATGGATATGTGTGATATTTGTGTCCAATAACTTGTGCTGTGGTGCCCTCAAGAAATTAGCACCAGCATTGTCCAGCCTGATTGACGGCCAGTCAAGGGCCGCCGTCTATACAGTGAGCGCAGGGAAGAGACACCAGGGGCCTTGCCTATGAAACATCAGGACATGTAGGGACATGCCTGTGGCTAGGAACTGCAAGTGCTTTTCCATGCCATGTGCTGCGTGACTGTGTTTGGAACAAAGGAAGTACAAGCCTCATGGAAGAAACTATAAAAAGGCTGCTTCACCCTCCATTTTGTCTTCATTCCTGCTTTCTACCTTTGAATCAACTGATTTAAAATGGAAGCTGTGAAACAAAGGACTGAGACTCATCCAGGTACTGGATGTTCTCCAGAGGCACTGCACAATACTGCAAACAATCTGATACGTATGGTTTGTGAAGTCCATTTGTATGTATCGGGTTGCTTTGACCATTTAACATCTCTCGTCCAATTTGTTTCTTTCCCTTCATAATAATAAGCCTTTTTTTAGTTTTTTGTTTCCAAAGGATAGGCTGGCAGTAGGGTAAGATCCAAACCACTATTGACCTGGCAATGTGGCTGACCCTCTGAGGATCAGGAGAACATTTTGGTAAAGTGAATGGAGTCTTTAAATACTCTTTTCTGGACCTAGTTACTGATTGGAAACCAGAGACTGAAATGTAATACAGAGGGCTGGGTATTTCTTATTTTAGCTTCTTGATAACCAGTGCTGGGAATCAAGAGCACTGTTAGATTCACCGACCAGTCACAATCTTCAGTGTTAGTCACTAGCTTTTGGGAGAATCTGCTCTCCTTTTTCGGAGCCTGCCCTGACATTGGCATTTTCAGGTGGCTATTCTAGGCACAGACAGGTCACAGTATTCTTTAAGAGAACAGTTCTCCACACTTGGCGCAGCTCTGCTGCCAATCCTTAAACTCAGTACCAGGAGCTGTGGCCCCTTTTCTAAATGGACAGGAAGGGCTAGACTGTTCTGCCAGCTTCAGGAATGGGCTGGGTCTACAAATGACAGCCTTGTATCATTATAGGGCAAGACTCCTCACAGGTGTAAATCCATTTACTGAAGTTGTTACACCAGGAATGAATGTGACTCATCATGTCAGTCCCTTTCACAAGGGATAAAGATACGGTTAAAGAAAATGTGTGCGCACACATGCCTTTAAACATTTTCCAGAATGTCGTTTTAATAAAGTAGGCCAGCATGCACGATCTAGTTTATTTTCCGGCATATTTGATGCTTCATGAAGGATGGAGTTTTACTTCATGTCAATTAAATGTTCTTGTCATTGGTAAGGTGCTTCCTTTAAATCATTTCCCTATCTGTTTTCTTATCCATTGTGACATGAACGTCTTTTGCTATCAAATGAGCTGTATAATTTGACTAAGAAAATGCGAAGTGCTTCATTTTAGAAACATTATAGGTTAATGCGCAAAAAAAGGAGAGAGAGGGAAACCAGGATTGTTTCTTCATCTTTGCAGTGATTTTATGGGAACTGGTTATAATCCAGTCCTTCTATAAAAAATGCCCCCGTTCTGGAGTATTTCTCCTCACATACCACACTGATGGAAGAGTGACTATGAAAGTTCTCTTCACTTAGGTTGGCATGAAACAATTTTGCTCCCTTTCAATAACTGTTTGCAATTACATAGCAGTCTTCAGGATGAAAGGGGCTAAGTGCTTTACAAACAGCACCACCAAAATGCAGCTGCAACCAGGTGGGCAACCAGATACAATCATACTGCAGTGGCATGGGAGGAGGAGGAGTTCTGGCCATTGGCAAGGTTTTAATTTTAGGAAAACTATCGTGGTCTCTTGTATCAACCTACCCAAAGTGAACAAGAACTGGGTGCCTGATTCTCACCTTACACTAGTTTTACAGGAGCAGAACTCCATTGAGTCCAGCGAAGTTACTTCTGACTTACAGCAGATCAAAATGATACCTTGTGCTTTCACGGTTTCATCTGAAAAAATACCATTCCTCCTGCCAGTACAATAAACCACAGGGGATTAGGTGGCTGAAGGGCTCTTGACTTTCCAGTGATATTAAACGGATTCCAGGGAGTCTGGATTTTCACACCCAGCAGATACAATGTTGAACAAAAGTTCATTTACCAGCAGTCTTCCCCACTGGCCCTAGGACTGAGTTGTTTCAGGTTAGGTTTTGCTGAACATAACTGGGTTTAGAACAAGCTGACCAATTGTTTTTAGGCTTTTTAAGTCCATGCAAACTGCACAGTCTGTCAATAACTAGTTTAAATTTAAATGGGTTTCTCTTTGAATTTGCTATATGAGTGGTCTAAAATAACTCAAACATTTTCTTAGTATTTACCAGGTGGGTATATGCAAGTGTTCAAATAGAAATGGTGACTTCTTGTGTGTGCTTCATAATGCACTAGAGCTACACACACACAGCCTTCCTACCAGGAACAGGGGAAAAAATTTTTTTTTGATTGAATAGTAAATTCACAGAAAAACTCTTCTGGGTGCACAAAACTCTTTACAATGTCTGGTCAAATTTGATGAGTAGTTTTGGCCACATATGGTATGTGGTGGTCTTTGTTTTTTGGGTTTTAATTTTCCCCCCTGAAAAAGTCAAAATGGTTCATTTAAACTATTTTGAAATTAAACTTTTTGTTTAGACATTTAGCTATCTTTAACATCATCCCCTTCTCCCCCCCCCCAAGATTCGATAACAATTACAAAAAAAGAAGTTCTAGTATCTTTTTTTTATCTACAACAAAATTTATTTTTGTTATGGTGAGCAAAGTTTTAGTTTGAAACAAACCAATTTGTTTGACTTTCTTGGTTTCCTCCTCAAATTGGGGGGAGGTGGGGGGAACCAACACGATTCATTCAGCTCTAACTTGTGCACAGTTTCCTTTACCAAGTCCATGGAACACTTGTGAATCTGTAGCTTTCACTGTTTGTCTGCGATGAATCCCTTATGGGAACGTCACATTAGCTGCTTCGATGCACATAGTTGGGTTGTTTTAATTTTTTGGCTTTCTTCCTCCCCTTACAGAATGTGGTTCCCTCATCACATGAGGGGACATTCATCCCAGTGCAAAGCACAAAAGCCTTTGCACTTAACGTAAGGCCTACTTTGGATGCTGAAGTGTTGCATACACCTTTGTGTTGCTCCTTTGAACAGGGATTAATTTTACCCATAAGGAATCTTCAGTCTCATGTTGTCTGTCTTTCTCTCTTCTGCATAAGGTAGGGCAGCACATGGCTCAAATAAGAGAACAGGCAAATCTTGGAGGTTTAAATAAGATGTGAAAAAAGTGGTGGTGTGGGGGAGGAATCCTATTAATTCAAATATTTTTAAAAACTTTGGATCTGTAACAGTTCTGTTGCATAAAACATTTCATTTTAATAATGCACTTTAATTGCCTATCATTTCATTTATGTGAAAAATTCTTCTATTTGCTGTTCTTAGGGGTAGATGTAATATGCCTTGGACAAAAATATGGATCCATTAACAGTGATCATGCCAAACATTTAGAAATGATTTAACTTCTGATGTGGTTCTCTCACTTTCATGGACCCATACTGTGAAAGTTACTCTATTAGTAAAATGGCATTAGAGAGCAACTTAATAGATAGAAATGGACTACACTGCGTAAATCCAGACTGGAGTACTGATCTGTGAACAAGTCCTGACGCAAGAAACCATTTAATTAAGAATAAATAGAATATATTTTACAGGTGCCATAAGGGGAGGCGGGGAGAACAAATGTGCAGATATAAATGCTTCACTAATCCTGAATGTGAAGAAGGTTCAAACAAGTATATTGGCCTTTGTCATATTGTATTTTGAGGGGGGGAAATTGAATTAAAATCCTTATAGAATTTGTATGTCTGAAAATTTGTTACAGTAATTAAATGCTAATAAAATAAGGGAGATTAAAAGGATAGCTTCCTTTGAAAGACTACTCTCAACTACCAAGGTTAAAAGTAAAGGATCATTCTAGCTGGATAAATGTCATAACTGAAACAAGCAGTAACTCAATTTTCTATATTTGAACATCTCATTATAATCCATGCCATTGAAAGACATATTAGGTTCCAGAGAGGTGACACAAGGTCTCCTGCTGAAAATTCAGCCTTTAATTATTTTATGGAGGTTAATGTGGCTATAGTGGAGTAGAAGCTTGGTCTTAACAGTGAATAATAGATTTCAATAGAAAGGAGTTTAATGGAAAATTAATAAGGCAGCACAGAACAGTTGGAATTAAATATGAAGGCTGGCGATGAGCGGAGTGAGGAGAAGGTCTTGAAGCTCAAAGTGTGCTGTGTCTTCCCAAAGGTCACATTTTTCAGGTGGTTTCCAAGAGGTTGCACCAGAGTCCATGGCAGGATGCAACTAGCATCATACAGATAGGTAAGACCCATATTTCTGAATGGAACAGAAGTGCTCTCCTTTCTCTGCCTCCTCTGCAGCTTTGTCATACTCAGGTTAGCGTTGTCAAAAAACGACATTGCAAAACTGACCTGGCTTTCCTTCCGTAAGGATTGTGGCAAGGAGTGCTCGTCCTTGAGGGGAAGTTATAGGCCAAGTACTGCCCTGGTCCCGGTTGAGCCCCAAGCAGAGGGATTCTTGGGAAGTGTAGTGCACAGAAGTCCAGCTATCCAGTTCTGCCCTCCCACCCATAGAATGATGGTGTTCCAGGGCAGTGTGTTAGCAGGTAGAAAGTCATATATGGGGTAGACCATTTCCTGTTTTCCCCACAGGAAGTGCCATACTGAAATACACATAATAAAACTCAAGCTAAACAATATTCACTTGATTTGGAACTACATTAAATGCTTGAGGATCGGCCTGGGTCCATCCAAAGGCTTGATCTTTCAAGCAAACCTCAGCCAGGTCTGGCGAGACCTTGGCTTGACTGTCATTGTCTGCAGCTTAAAACTGGAGTTCAGCCTGGTTGGACCAGCCACTGAGGTAGCTGCAGTGTTGCAACCCTCAATTGTAGAATCCATTTGCACTGGTGGCGCTTACCTTTGTTTCAATACACCGGTGCAAGTATCCGCTATGTCAGTCTATGCTACGGTGAGAGTGTGTCAGGTATCAGAGCCTGCAGCCGACCCTTTCCAGGCAGCCAATGAGAGACATTGGCTTGCAATAGGCTGATAGCCCCTGTCTCAGGCCAAGCCTTGCCTCTGCCTTGCTTCATTTCAGGTAACCCAGCTCTGACCCTCCACTCCAATTCCTGACTCTGGCCTTTGGCTCCTATTCCTGGCTACTGGCTCTGCTCCCTCCATTGGAGGTGCAGCCAACCACATCCCTGGTCTCTGTTAACGTGTGACTGGCCAGCAATGGCTGTATTGGGGCCAGCGTGCTGCCGAGACAAAGCCTAAATCACGAGAAACTTGCAAAGTCATGTAAACCTTAATAGTTTTGGCTGGAATTTTGCTTGTAGTTTTGGGTCCATCTGAAATACTGATGAAAATGGGGGAACTGTGATCCCATGTGAAATGAAAACACTCAAACAGATGTGAAACAAACCCTTCACCCCTCTACTTCCACACTAAACTGAATTTTAACAGAGGAATGGGCAAAATGGTGTAATTTGACTGAAGAAGCTTAATGTGAAAGCATTTATGGCTACAACTTCTTGTTTAAATTAAAATTTAAACTTTTTTCCTTTCAAATAAAGCTTCTGTTTACTTTTCTGCTTATGAATCATCATAGCTTTAACTTCCTGAAGAAAATTGAGAGCTTGGGGAATTGCATGCATGTTGCTATTTCTAATATGCTGCTTTTGAATGCATAATAGGAAAGAATATGCGTCGTGAACATCAGCATAGTTTTTAATGGCATAATCACATAGTTTTCTGACTAAAACATCCTGTGTAATTAAGGCCCAACACGATAAGCCTAGAGCTTGGAAGGAATGGGAGAACCTGCCTTGTAGAGTCGCTTCCTGCTTTCTAAAATAGAACAGACAGTTCTTCTTTGTCAGGTTCATGAAGGAAAACAAATGAAGAAATTCAAATGCAGGTCCGAAGCACCAAAATACTCTGGCTGCTTTGCATCACTCCAGTGCCCCATATTTCGGAATATGGGGTGCATTTGTATGGGTAATTGGATTCTGTTGCTGAGTTTAGGTTTTAGTGCATTGCTTTGCATTCCTGATGGCAAACTGACAGTTGCACATGCATGGTTTTCAGAAACCCCATCCCTTTTTGGTAATACTCGTGTCACCTTTGAGAGGGCGCTCTGAACTTTCTCGATGACCCTTGAGCCAAGTCTGTGCGTGGCTGGGGCGTGGCAGTGAGAAGCAATGCAGGAGACAACTGTATATGATGCAGCTATTTGGTTTGAGTCCTACAAGGTAAACTCGGGGGTTGTGCCGTACGACTGGAGAATTGCTAACGTAGTTCCTATTTTTAAGAAAGGGAATAAAAGTGATCCGGGTAATTATAGGCCTGTTAGCTTGACGTCTGTCGTGTGTAAGGTCTTGGAAAAAATTTTAAGGGAGAAAGTAGTTAAGGACATGGAGGTCAATGGTAATTGGGACAAATTGCAACATGGATTTACTAAAGGTAGATCGTGCCAAACCAACCTGATCTCCTTCTTTGAGAAGGTGACGGATTACTTAGACAAGGGCAATGCGGTAGATCTAATTTACCTCGACTTCAGTAAGGCGTTTGACACGGTTCCGCATGGGGAACTGTTAGTTAAATTGGAAAAGATGGGGATGAATGTGAAAGTTGTAAGGTGGATAAGGAACTGGTTAAAAGGGAGACTACAGCGTGTCGTGCTGAAGGGTGAACTGTCAGGCTGGAAGGAGGTTACTAGCGGAGTCCCTCAAGGATCGGTTCTTGGACCGACCTTATTTAACCTTTTTATAACTGATCTTGACACAAAGAGCGAGAATGTGTTAATAAAATTTGCGGATGATACGAAGCTGGGGGGTATTGCTAACACGGAGAAGGACCGGGATGCTATTCAGGAAAATCTGGACTACCTTGTATACTGGAGCAATAGTAATCGGATGAAATATAATAGTGAAAAGTGCAAGGTCATGCACTTAGGGATTAATAATAAGAATTTTACATATACGTTGGGGATGCATCAGTTGGAAACGACGGAGGAGGAGAAGGACCTTGGGGTATTGGTTGATAACAGGATGACTATGAGCCGCCAATGTGATATGGCTGTTAAAAAAGCAAATGCGGTTTTAGGATGCATCAGGCGAGGTATTTCCAGCAAGGAGAAGGAGGTGTTAGTGCCGTTATATACGGCGCTGGTGAGACCCCACCTGGAATATTGTGTGCAGTTCTGGTGTCCCATGTTTAAGAAGGATGAATTCAAACTGGAACAGGTTCAGAGACGGGCTACTAGGATGATCCGAGGAATGGAAAATCTGCCTTATGAAAGGAGACTCAAAGAGCTTGGCTTGTTTAGCCTGGCCAAAAGAAGGCTCCGGGGGATATGCTTGCTCTATATAAATATATCAGGGGGATTAACGTTAGGGAGGGAGAGGAATTATTTAAGTTTAGTACTAATATAGGCACGAGGACGAACGGGTACAAATTGGATATTAGGAAATTTAGACTAGAAATTAGACGAAGGTTTCTAACCATTAGGGGAGTGAAGTTCTGGAATAGCCTTCCGAGGGAAGTAGTGGGGGCAAATGACTTATCTGGCTTTAAGACTAAGCTTGATAAGTATATGGAGGGGATGTTATGATGGGATAGTTTAATTTGAGCAATTGATTTTGGATTATCGGCAGATAAGTCTGCTCAATGGTCTGTGGGAATGCTGGATGGGATGGGAACTGAGTTACTGCAGAGAATTCCTTTTTGGGTGCTGGCTGGTGAGTCTTGCCCACATGCTCAGGGTTTAGCTGATCGCCATATTTGGGGTCGGGAAGGAATTTTCCTCCAGGGCGGATTGGCAGGGGCCACGGAGGTTTTTCGCCTTCCTCTGCAGCATGGGGCATGAGTCGCTTGCTGGTGGATTCCCTGCAGCTTGAGGTCTTCAAATCTCACTTTTGAGGATTTCAATAACTCAGTCATGGGTTCGGGGTTGTTATAAATGTGTATGGGTAGGGTTTTGTGGCCTGCCTTGTGCGGGAGGTCAGACTAGATGATCATATTGGTCCCTTCTGACCTATGAGTCTATGAGTCTGAGTCTATAAGTCCTGATCCAAAGCCCATTGAAGTCAATGGGAATCTGTCCATTGCCTGGATCATTTCTCCCCGTCCCCCGCCCCCTCTGTAGTGTGCACTGAGTTGCTGTATTCTGATTCTATTTACACCTATGTATGTTATGCATTCATGTTACTTGAGTAATAAATTGTCTGGCTTATTGATCACCTATCCCCCTTGTTAGTTGCTTTCTCAATTGCTGGCCTTACTGATTTTAATTTAAAAAAAAAAATCTCTACCAGCCCTGAGGTCTGAGAAAACCATAACCCTAGGTCAAGGAGAGGAAGGCCGGGTTAACCTGAAGGCCTTATTCATCTCTTCTGATTTACAACAGTTTTATGCCAGCATAACCTGGTTGGGCTCAATTCTCTGTTGCCCCACATGTTGGGTAGTCATTCACATCAGTGCAAAATGCCAGCATGCTAAGTTGATGGTGTTTTATACTCTGCAATGGTGTACATGATTGCATGAAGTGCAGGGCACTAGTGAATTGGGCCTACTTGATTCCACAGAGCTACTTCTGATTCACACCTGAGTTAGAGGAGAATCAAGCCCATGCTTTTTCTTTTGAATCTTATGCACACCTAGGTTTGCTAGAGTTTACTGGAGAAACTAAGGAAGGTGCATCATTTCATTAGAAATGGTGGCTGTCAGATTCTACGGAGCAGTCTTAATACCTGTGAGTAATTTCACAGCACATAATGCTGTTGTGAAAAATACAAGTGTGTGATACCCTTGTTCAACACTGTCTGAGATGCATGAATGCATCAACCCATTGAAAAGCTTGAGAAATCCCTGGCTGCTGCTAATTTAAAAAACAAAAAACCAGTAAGAACCAGGGCCTCTGGGTCCTTCCAGCTTCATTAACTCATAAATTTTAGTTGGAGACTGACAAATAACATCCTAGCTGCCTGTGTGAAATGTATTTTTGTGCAGGATCAATCCGTTATCTTTCCAAATATTCTTAACTCCTTTTGCGTAAATAACTTAAACACTGTAATATGAAATATGCAGAATGCATTATATCTGCCTATTTAGGAAATTTTAATTTAGGAAAATTAAACCAGAATAAGGTGTGGTATTAGTCTAAAGAAGATTAACAATTTGTGACTGATACGTGTGGATGCTCTTATTCTAGAAAACTGCCTCACTCTGAAGCAGTTTAACCCATTTCCAAAGAGCATTCACAGATTGTTAATCAGGAACAACTCCCTGTATAGACAAGCCATCAGTTAGCTAGTGTTACTTTTAGAAAACAAACCCACTTTGGCATGCAAGATGCTACTGCATATTCAGACTCTTTAAGATCTAATTTTAGTCAGCTTCACACTTCATTACAAGATGCTCACATAATTGAACAGCTTCCTTCTAAGAGTTTTTGAACTGTCCTATTATTCTTCCTCGCTTGCACAGAATTGAAATGATCCAAACGCTTTTCAATTTTTTTTAAAAAAAGTATGCACAGCTAGAGAAGGAATCCACTAAAATTTAACGTCACACCCTATCTTAAAATATAGTGGTGGCCCAGTTTTCCAAATTTTAACCTGCAATCGGCAACTGCTAACACATACAAGTAACTTTTTATATATGAGTAGTCCTCTCTGCACAAGTTTTGTATGGGTGGGGGCTGAAGTTTAATGAGTAAATCCCATTTATTGATGCCCAAAAATAGTTATCAGTGGGTGCCCAAATTTTCATTTGGGTACTTAGGTGGTGGTTTTGCCTCTTCATGTGTGACTTCAACCAATGATAAAGGGAAAAATCCAAAATTAAAGTTCCTATTTCATACCCAAATAATTTATCCTGTGCACCTAAGTATTTATGCTACATATACACTTGTGCAAAAATTGACGTGACTCTTTTTTTTCTTTGCTTTGTTAGTGGTAGCAAAATCATGGAGGAAAATATTGAAAATAAAGACTAAAGTGCTTTTTATAACTAACAATCCCACCCACTTACCTCCAATCTTCAAAACTTCCATTGGCCATTTATGTGATACTGTCTGTATTAGGAATGGCCATTTATGATATTACTGATAGCTCTTGCAAATCTGTAATATTGGTATCGTATAGGCTATGCCATGCAAGGTCCTGATGGAAAAGTCATGATTGGCTAAGATTGATAAATACGTTTATATGTATGTATCAGTTTTGTATTACAAATATATCATAAATATTTAGAATTTATAATACAAACTTCTGGGTGAGACTCCCAGACAGGATGGCAGCAGCACTAAGCCTGCTTAATGGCCCATCAAGATAACTCAAATGTACAATGAATCCAGAATGATGAGTCACCAGGACATGTAGGAACATGCTCAGGGGACTCCGCATCTTTTCCGTGCCAAGTGCTGTGTGGCTGTGTTTGGGACAAAGGAAGTACAAGCCTCATGGCACAAACTATAAAATGCAGCAGCTCCATCTGGTCTTCATTCCTGTTTCCACCTCTGGATCAACTATTCTACACCTGAAGCTGTGAGACAAAGGACTTAGATCCATCCAGGTACTTGATGTACACCAGAGGCACTGTACAAACCTGCAAACTCCACAATTCTGCTGAGAATCTGATACATGCAGATGACTTCACAGTCCCTATATGGCTGATTGCTTTGACCATTTAACATTGCTCCTCTTGTTTGTTTCTTTCCTTTTATTAAAAAAAAAAATCTTTGGTTTTAGTTACTAAAGGAGTAGCTGGCAGTAGGATATTTTGGGTAAGATCCAAACTTATATTGATCTGGCAGTGTGGCTGACCTTCTGGGGATCAGGAGAACATTTTGGTAAAGGGATTCGTTTAAATAACTTCCCTTTACTGGACCTAGTTCCTGATAGGGAGCCAGAGACTGAAATGCCATAAAGTGGGCTATGTATTTCTTGTTGTAGCTTCTTGATAATCAGGAGCTTTGTCTGTGACTGGTCCAGGAATCTAACTTCAGTGTTACCCACTAGTCTTGAGAGATTCTGCAATCCTTGTGCAGCCTGCCCTGACCTTGGCATTTTCAGGTGCTACTCTAGGCATGGACCAGTCACAATTTATTGGCCTTTTTATGTTGCCAGAGTTGTAAAGGGGCTTTAGTGTCAATGAGAATCAGGCCTGGAGTATAAACAAGAATAGAACCCATGGTTCTTATCTCCTCCTGAGTGGAATCATTACACTGTAAGGACCTGATCCGGCAAGCTGCCTCACATAGTGAGTACAGCTTTATAACAGTCATCAGTAGATTTCAAAGTGCTTTACACTTCCATGATCTCCATTTGACAGCTGTGGGAACTGAGGCGAAAGAAGGGGATGTGACTTACCCAAGCTCACACATCAGGCCACTGGTAGACCTAGGAAGAGAACCCAGGCTTCCTGTGTTCCAATCCATTGCTTTTTCCACTTGTCAACATTGAAGTCAAGGGCCTTATGTGGGCACAGGGGTCTTTCTGGGCAGACCAGCTTGCAGAATTGTGTCCTAACCAGTTATGGACCGCATTCTTTACTGCCCTGCACCGTGGGCATAAAATGGCACTCTTCTGACTTCTTAGTCTTAACATCCACTTTGCATTGGCACAAATGATGACACACAAGATCTCTGGGGAATGTGGCCTGCTAAATCAATATCCCTGTATAGTGTTCATATTTCTAAAAAGTTATAAACCTCTTCTAGAATTATGTGGAATCCATGTTTCTCATAACCAACACATTTTAAATCAGTCTCCTATTATTGCTTCTAGGTTCATTACTTCTCTTGTATTCTTTTGCCCTAATGTTAAATAAAATAACTGTTATAAGCTATTAAAAACACGGCTTATAGAACAAATACTGAAGTCTTAATTAAAATGATGCTCCCAGGCCCCTCAATTTAAAAAAAATTAGAGTAACTTTCCTACATTACTCCTGTCTGAGTAAACTCCACTCCAGCTAAAAAGTTACATAGGTGATGAACATAGAAGGTTTAGGGTTTCTGAAGTAAAATGGGACTACAGACGGACTTTTGATCTATGAAGACAATCCTCAATAATGTCTGGGACTTGTGCACACAGACTGACCTATTTGTACTTAGTATGCATAACTGCTTCCCATTCTTGATTTGCATCAACAGTATTGGTTGCCACTGCTTGAAACGACTTAATAGGTGGCGAGTGTGGCTGTGGATGTTTGAGGGTTTGATCCACTGAGAACTGAAATCAAAAAATAACCTTGGGCAAGTGCCACAATCTGTGTCTCTCCGTTCTCCATCCCTACATTGTGCTGATAGATAACTAAACCAGTAGTCCCCGAACTGTGGGGTGCACCTCCTCGGGGTGTGTGTGGAAGAACATGTGGTGAGGTCATGGCAGGACCCAGGCCAGCCCCATGTGGAGCAGGGAGGAGGCACCACCCAATTTCCCTCTGCCTCCAGATCACTGCTGCACTACTGGCCCCGCTTCCAGCCTGAAGTTCTAGCCCCTGGCTCATTGGAGGAGTGTGCACAAAAAAAGTTTGGGGGCCTCTGGGCTAAACTGGAAACTCTCTCACGCTGGAAGTAAATGGGCGTTACACTAGTGCAAGCTGGAGTAACAGAGTAGAGAACCGGGAGCAGGGTGGGTATTTTTCTCCATTTTATACCAGAATGTGTCTCCTTACTCAAGCAAAAACGTTTCCATCCATTTTGGTTCCAGCGGAGAGGGGATTATTATGTTGTTAGTTTCATGATATGGAGCAGTTCTTCAGAGGAAGGAAGAAAGAAACAAGACCATTGAATGCAGAGCACAAACAAGGAAAGCGTATAAAAGAGACAGACCAGAGTGTGCTTGATTTACTATATTTTTCAAAGCATCAATGGTACATACTCAAAGGAGGTCCAGCTCCCTTCATATAAATGGTTTTATTTTTTTATTAAAACTAATATTCCCTTGGGGTCTTTGGGATGGGGATGGGGGGGAGAATTTTTTAAAAGTTAACATGAACAAATGCACTATAAAGTAATACAGCCTTCCAGGCCCAATCCCAAAGCGCGTCAGTTTAGATAATGTCTCTGAGCTTCATATTTGTCTCCTGCTTTCACCAAGGACATCTCTCTTAGAGTGAGGCTCATTCTTATTTGAATGCACACACCTAAGCAGTGTCGTGTGACCGCATGTGTCCAGGAATGGAATGGGAAGGGATGCATAATGGAATAACACCCCCATCCGACCTGCCTAATCATCCATCTTTCAGTGCACAGCCACCATAGTTACATACTTGGACCTATGTTAGCTCAAAGGAAAAGTTACTTCACCATTAATTCTAAATAACAGCCCTTAAGGGGTAAGGGAGAATGCTGGAGATGGCTCCTGAGGACAACAGCGCGTCGCTTAAGTCTTTAACTAAAGAGCGTAGATGTTTGGAAGGGGTGAATCTATGTAGAAATACGTTTTGTCTGTAAAGAGGCCAGCCTCTTCACTCACCATCTCGCCGAGGGCCACTGCATACCCATAGGGCTTCTGTTCTCACAAGGTTGCCTCTGCTCCATTTCCCAAGCCTCTCACTCGCTAATTTTAATCCTCTTGACAGTGGCTACTGTCCTTGCAGTAACAAAGCCCTTTCTTGACTCTTCAGCACTATACAAAGCTTGGCTCTTGTTTGGGCCCAAATGGCAGGACCCACTGTAGAGACAGTAAACTTAAAGACAAAGGATTCTCACTCAGGTATGAGTATCCTGGTAACAGAAATGAAATGCTTTGTTCTTCTCTTGCTCTCATCACCCTTCCCCAACTGAGCAAGGATATAATATACAATGAGGCCTTTACCTGAGGTATATTTCTGAATTTGGGGCTGGTTTGAGTGGGGTGATATCATGGAGCTTTTACCCATCTCTTTATAGTGAATCATCATTTTCTCCTGTGGGGAATTTTTTTTTTCCCTTGCTCAGGCATGCAGCTATATGTCCTAGCACCAAAGGAGAGCCATCACTTTCTTTGATTCAAGCCCAGAGAGGTTGCAAGCTCGAGACCAGATGGACCTCCTTTCTGGAGATTATATTAATATCTCCTCTGGCACGTGTTTTGAGTCCATATTACGACGAAGACCCAAGGTCAGTCTTGAATCAGACTGAAAACGTTTCTGAGAAGTCAGTGGACCAGCCCAAGCTTCGGTTTTTAAGGTGAACCTTAGACAAGGTTTGTCTAACAGTTCATGTGTCTCTGGAACTGTTTGCTGCATGTATATTTCTATCGCTGCCCTGTACACCAACAAAAGTCTAGTCTGAGGATGTTGGGGGGGGGGTGGATGGCAACCAGAGAATTTAGGAGAAGAGGGGGGAAAACATTAAGAAAAAAGCAACTAACTTCCTTAAATGCTTGGATGAAAAGATTTATCAGTGTTGAGGATTTTCCATACAGATGTATGATGAATTTCCAACTCAAGCACTGCGAAATCTCAAGCTATTCTTGACAGGTATTGCTAGTAGGCAGTAAGGATGAGAAGGAACCCTTTTCCAGAATTAGCAGTGCACAGCTGTTAAATTTGTAGCCATTTATATAGAGAAGGACACAATAGGCAGACACAAATAGCTTTTTCCTTGGTTTATAACCCAATTTCCATCCTTCATTGCTTGCCTTTTGAAGCACTTAGTGCCTCTGAAGAACATCCAAGAGTGGAGAGAATTTTCATTTCTCAGCAGACTCCACAAATATCTTTTGCTTTTGCTGCTATAAAGCTCTGGTCTTGTATTTATTTATTTATTTTTTATTTTATTTTAAAAACATAGCTAATTGCTATTGGGAGATCATCTTGGCACATACTCTCTTGGAAGCCCTGTCAGGTTTCTTCTTTTCAGAGCTTCATCCACAGTCAGGATGTATCTGTTGATAAGATCTTTCATTTCCTGTGTGAACGGCTCAAAATCTTTCTGCTTAGTACCTGACCGCTTGAAATTCCCATCTCTGTTGTTTTCAACACAGAGCAGCCGGTCCTCTGTCACGGTCATGTTTAGGAACTCCACCATTTCTTTCAGCTTAGGGATGAGGTTCTGTTTTAAGTCTTCATAGTGAATAACAAGAAGATGCTTTCCATATTTTAACCAGTCTAAGACGTGAGAGGCCCACCATGAGGCATAGCTGTTTACAAAGTCTGGCCATTCTAAACATTGGGAAAAGAAATGGGGGGAGGAAAATATTATATGACCTTATCCATACCGTGTTTTAATCATTTCCCAAACATTCTCCAGCAGTAGAATGGGGCAAATTGTGATCTTGCTGAATGGGGGAAAGTATCATTTGAAGCAGCGCTTGTTCTGTTTGTTAGGGACAGCTTGCTTCCTTTTGCCTAATTTGGACCTAAACCTGGTGAGATTTCTTTTTCCCAAATATTTGAAATTTCAATGCATTTTTTCCACCAAAAATGTTAAACTTTTCAGTGGAAAATGTTCCATTTTTAAAATCTGCTCTAGTTTGAACCCCTACTAACACCGTGTGTTGGTCTGAATATGAAAGTTGCTGAGTTTGCATGTTGCTTAGAAAACACATTGAAAAAGAGGCATGTTGCTGGAGCGGGGGCGGGAAATCTATAAAAGATTTGCTAAGCAAAGGGATGATTATGATCATCAAGTCATCGTGTCTAACTCCCCCCCCCCAGCCGGTATAACACAAGCTACAGGACTTCCCTGAATTAATTCCTGCTTGAACTAGAGAGCCTTTGCCTAATTCTTCGCAAGTCAGACATTGGTATATTGAAATCACTGGTGTAAACCTGCTGTTCAGGTATGTTCTCAATTGCTAAAAGGGAAGAGAGATTGTAATAGAGTGAAGGGGCACTGGACTGTGGGTCATGAGATATGTGTTTGAATCCCTACCACTGACCTGTGTGATCTTGGTCAGCTGCTTTCACCCAGTGCCTCCACTCCACTCCTACCCTGGGTCTGTCTTCTTTGTTTAGATTGCAAACTGACTTGGAGCAGGGGCTGTTTCTAACTACGTGTTTGTATAACACCTAGCACAATGGGGTCCCAATCTCAGCTGGGGCCTCTAGGTGCACTCTAATACAAATTGATAAGCATCTATTCTACATATAGAGAATCCACCTTTCAGGTGCGGGGTGGGGTGAGAATTCTTTTGTCCCTTATGCTAACGGAAACTCTACTCTATATAACAATCATTTTCTTAAATAAAAGAAAAATGGTTCTTGGTTGTGGGGGATAAGGGGAGCCACAGGTTCAGGATAGAAATATACTATCTTGGTGAACCTGAAAAAGAGCTTGTGCAGTTTGCCCATCCCTAATTGTAATGCTTAGGATATACCAAAGGAGAAGCTTGTGCTGAATTCCTTAGCGTTGTAAAGTATGGATGCAGCAATGCATTCAGTGGGGCGCACACCCTTGATTTAAACCTATCCGTCTAATAGCTCTTGCCTGTTCAATGTTGCGGGGGGAGGGGAGCGCAAATTCTCACCACAGCACGCAATCTGGTTAAATGGGTTGTGAGCTGGGGTACTTTGCAAAGAGAGAGAGTCTCTCTACCCGGCTGCTTCTCCTTAATGCCTACTGGAACATTAGTGCTGTGGTCATCCTGGTGCTGTACTCCCTTTCTGTGACTGGTGATGTGATTCAAGACTCTGACTACCCCCAAAATTCAGACCTGAGGTTTCTAGGGGCCTCCCGCTGCCTAGGGCCTGATCCAAAGCCCACTGACGTCAATGGTAAAACTCCCATGGACTTTAATGAGCTTTGGACCAGGCCCTCAGTGCATTGCCCTCCCAGCAACACCCATAACATCCCACTTGAGAGATTCAGACTTATTGTTTGAAGGCCTTTTTAGACACTGATTGGTTAGCAATGGGCTTGGCACCTTACCTTTGCTCTTCCAGTTCCTATCTGTTGCATATCCCAAGTGGCCAGCACACTTCCTGTTGAATTCTGCCATCAGAGATTTGTATGGGTTCCTTATCAACAAGATGGCGGAGTCAAACATTTCAATCTCTCTCTTGCCGCTTTCATGTGTTTTCACACAGATAGTTCTCCTGCTTCTCCAGTGATCTTTTTCTCCTTTGAAACCTGTTTTAAAATGTGAGGGATTAGTTGTTCTTAAACATTCAGGTTTCTCTTTATAAACAAGATTCTCTAATGGTGTAAAATTCAAACAACTGCAAGAGGCAAAGTAACTTAGTGGATAGAGCCACTGGACTAGGGTTCAAGAGGTCTGGATTCTATTCCTGATTCTCTCAATGACTAGCCATGTGCCTATTAATTCTTAATTTTACTTGGCCAGTAAACTCTTTGGTGCAGGAACCATCTTCCCACCTTCCCCCCGAGTTTGTACAGCTCTTAGCACAATAGGGTCCTGGTCTATGCCTTGGGCTACCACAAGATTAGTAATAACTGTAAATAAATGAGACTTGGATAAGCAATCTCGGAACAGTTAGCGATTATCTTCAAGAATTCATGGAGAATGGGTAGGTCCCAGAGAACTGGAGCAGAGCTAATATAGAACCAATTTGTAAAAAGAGGAACAAAGGATACCCAGGGAATTCTACACCAGTCAGCCTGACTTTGATACCTGGAAAGATCCTGGAACAAATTATTATTCAATTTGTAAGCACATAGAAGATCATAGGGTTATAAGGAATAGCCAGCATGGACATGTCAAGAACAAATCATGCCAAACCAACCTCGTTTCCTTCTTTAACACAGTTACTGGCCTAGTGTGTGTGTGTGTATGTGGGTGTGGGTGTGTCGGGGGGGAAGGGGGGGCGGGCGGGACACGACTAGTAGCCATCAGATATCCTGATTTTTAGTAGGGCTTTTGGCCCAATCTCACATGACAGTCTCAGAGGAAAATGAAGGAAATGTGGTCTAGATAAAATTATTATAAGATGGATGCAAAACTGCTTGCAAGACAGTACTTGATTCGTATATCTAACGGGGATCACTCCTGACTGGACCTCTGCTGGAACACTGTGTCCAATTCTGGGTGCCATGCTTGAAGAAGGATGTGGACAACTTGGAGAGAATCCAGAGAAGAGCAACAAAAATGAGGAAAGGTTTAGAAAACTGGGCCTATGAGGAAAGGTTAAAAAAAAAAAAAAAAGGGGGGGGGGGGGGGGAAATAAATCCTTTAGGAAAAAGAAGACTGAGGGGGGACCTGATAATAGCCTGCAGAGATGTTAAGGGCTGTTATAAAGAAGACAGGGATCAATTGTTCTCAGTGTCCACTGAAGGTAGGACAAGAAGTAATGGGCTTAATCTGCAGCAAGGAAGTTTTAAGTTAGCTATTAGGGAAAAACTCTACAGGTAATTAAGCACTGGTATAGGCTTCCATGGGAGACTGTAGAATTCCCATAATTGGAATTTTTTTAAAACAGGCTGGATGAACAACTGTCAGAGATGTTCTGGGTATACTAGGTCCTGCCTCAGTGCAGTAAGCTGGACTTGATGACCTTTCGAGGTCCCTTTCAGGCCTACATTTCTCTGATTTTTCTAAACTGATTAGTGATTTTTGGGTGCCCATCTGAGAAACCTTAAAGGGGCTTGACTTTTAGAGGGCAAGTGCTCAGAACTTTCTAAAAATCAGGACCCTTAATTTGTCTCTCCTAGGACCCACAGCCACTAATCGGTTTGGAAAATCTTGGCCCAGATTCTGTAGGCGCCTTTGAAAACCTCAGCCTAAGAATCTAGCTCACCTTTTTTTTTTTTTTTGCTTACAAAGTTCTTTGAGCCAGTTCTGAGGATGGGATGAAGGGGGAAGAAAAAGGAGTGTTTAGAGAGAGACGGACCAAGATAATAATAGATGCTCAATTTTGCACAGTTTACCTAATGTGACCCCACAAATCAGAGCACGTTTTTACTCATGAAAATTTTTGTGAATCACTTTATGTATGCTATTCAACCAGTCTCTGTACACTGTCCTATACATGTGAAAGGCTGGTACTCGCATTCCCAAGAGGTATTTATTTTTTAGCACGGGTGTTTATAATATTGACAGACTTATTCACTCCAAACAAGCAAATTTCAAGACAAGTAAACATACATTCATGTTTAAAGATGATTTTGTGTTTTCACATGTCTCCGGCAACAATACCTTTGTTATACAGGGTTCCATCAAAGTAATAGCTTCCAGTGTAGTATCCAGTGGCATGTTCTATTAAATGACGAGCCCAGGTATTCCCAGCCCCAGGAAAACTAGACAAAGCAACAAACACTTTGGATTTGGTAGTGAGGAATTTCCTATCTGTGCATCGGGTGTCTGTAAATACAGAAGATATTTCATTGTAAGCGTAGTGGTTTCTTAATAACTGCTTTCTTAATACTGCTTACAGGGTTTATTGCTTTCATTTTTCGATTTATATCATAGGATATCAGTTTGTGTCCAGTTGTAATTCAGACCCTTTCCAAAACTAATTCAGCCTTAAAAGGCCGAGGAGTTAATCCTTAGAGGAGGTGTTCAAGAGACTGACATCATGGTAGGCTATGCTTTATTATTAGAACTGCAGCAAATTATTGCATCTACCTGCAAGTTTTGATAAAAGCCCCTTGATGTATGTTTGTTAACTGCTATTTACCTGGCAGGCTGGCTGTGAGTGTGCCATTAGACTTGTGAATCAAGTGTCTTATAGGAAATCCTCCTACGACGAGTTAGAGTTCAATTCAACCTCTTAGGTTGGGATTTTCAAAAGTAAAACAATATTCCATGAGCTGAAGGCCCTTCTTAGTTGCAAAAGCAGTGCTAAAGTATTGCAAACAGAAGACAGATTGCATATGCTGTGTTTTTAAAAATATGATTGCTGTTAAGGACAGCCACAGTCATTCTTTTTGCATCTGTGTAAATGTCATCTAGCTGACAATTGCTGGCTATCGTGTCCATTTACAGAAGAATCTGCACATTTCCATACAGAGAAAAAAAGATGGAGGTACATTTTGGGGGGAAGAGGGAATCAGGACCCCTGCTTGAGAAGAAGTGTCGCTAAAAATCAGCAGCACCAGCAGCAGATGTAGTTCTTTCTGTTTACAGAAGCAGGTTCAGCATTACAGAATGATGCATCCTTGGCCCTTACTCCTCCAACAGTCTAATGTTGAGCAGCATCTGTGCATGCTTGCTGACCTACAGTATACGGGCCAGATCCCCCGCTGGGGTAACCCAGCGCGGCACCAGACAAAAATGGAACTGTGCCAGTTTATACCAGCTGAAGATCTGGCCCTACATATGTAATTGTATCTCAGAGACCTTTGCTACCCGCAGAAGGCAATAGGAAAATTTCCATCCTGAAATCCTGGAGTCTCCTCCAAATTAACTGGAACTTCCAAACCTCTTGAAATGTGCGCAAGTGAACCTTTGGATTTTCAGATCAGTTCAGAGGGCTGGAGTCCAGTAGGTGTTTGCATCAACAAATGCTCGGAAGGGGGCACTTACCTACTCTACTTCGAATCTAATCTGTTGGCGAGAATGGGCAATGAGCAGCACTTTAGGCCCCTGTCCAGCAAGGCACTTAGAGATGTGCTCAGCTTCCTTCATCTTAGTAGTCCCTCGGAGATCAGTGAAACTATTCATGTGCACAAGTATCCAGTTCATTTTAAGGGCTTTGCTGTACTGGGTTGCTGCCAGATTGTCAACATCACCACCCTGTTTCTAGCTGCTTAGCAAGATGGGCATTTAGCTGAAGATGTCTACAGTAAATTAGAAATGCAGGTAGCACTGGTATTAATGCAGCTATAACTGTGGTATGGGTGAGCCAGAGAGAGCATGGTCTGTGGTTAAAGCACCGAACTAACTGTCTAGGTTCTATTTTTGATTGTCACATAGTTGCTGTTACATGCACATAGTCGTTTGGCTCTGGGCATGTGTGGGGTGATTGGGTGCAGGACCTAGGTGATGGTGCAGGTCTGTGATATACCGGGTGTCACTCCTTCTGGCCTCAGTCGTGGAGTATAAGTGACATCAAAGCTCTGTGCCTCTATTTCCCCACCTACAAAATAGTTAGTTACACTGACTGGGGTTTTGTGAGGCTTAATTCACTGTTTGTAAAAAATACCTTGAATTTCTCCTTTGAAAGGAGGTTTATTGAAGTGCAACACGTTATCAGTGAAGTTTAATTTAGGGTGAAGGAAAAGTTCTCATTTGTATAGATAAAGGAGTTGGAAAAATCTAAAGCCCATGAAACTGAACCCACACCATCATATTTTAAGGCTGGGAGTTTCCAAAACCCACTACTTTATTAATGTTGTATACATAATATCTTGTTTTGCTTGCATGACTATTTTACTCTTATAAACATCATACACATGTTAATTTCTATATTACATTTATCTACAATGTGTGCATATAACACATGTATTAATGTTACCTAACACATAAATTCACATAGATACACATCAAAGAATCCTACAGCACTGTACTGATTGTGTATTTATATATCCAGAAACCACTTTATCTGCCATTGAAATGCTACCATCTCTGGGCTGGAAAACAATCCTTTTTCAACAATGCCTGAAAAAATCACATCAGTTTAGTAAAGGAAAGGAAAGACTGTCACCTACAACTGAAGCTGTGTGGGGAATTTAGGGTTAGGCAGACTTCAAAGATCCAAATCAGAATTTGGCCTGGACATTCTATGGCGAGGTGTTCCCTTGGTGCAAATGGGCATAGCTTCATTGACTTTGGGAAGCTCTTGTTGAGTTGCACCATTTACCTTGTACTGGAGTCTCATAGACATGATAGTAATTGTCCTCTCTTGGTACCTCAGCCGTACTACTGACATTCTGCAGTTTGCTGCAGAACAACCGGTTCACGCTGTCATGAAGAGTGAAATGCATTGTGGGATAGCCACAGTAGCATTCTGGTCCTCCGATGACTGCCAAGGGAAATTCCTATCCAAGAGAAAAAAAACCGATCAGATTGCAAATGCCATGGCCTCAACAATCCTTAGAGGATGCTCCTAATATAAAAGGAAAAAATATATCTTCCAAGGTCCAACTGACAGGATCAGAGCACTGTACTGTTTTGATTGAAAAATCTCATACCTGTGTCGCTATTAGAACCGGTGTCCATTTCTCAGGACAAATCTTTTTCTGATTGTTTTGCTGAGAACTCAAAGATTCAAAACACTTTCCATCTCTTCTTCTAATTCATGGAATTTAAGGCCAGAAGAAACCCCTATTGTCACCCACTCTAACTTTCAGTGGAACACAGGCCATACAGTTCCATCTGGTAATGCCTGCAGTGGAGGATGTTGGTTTTTCTTTACTAATGATAGGCAACATTACTAATCCCAATAATTTGTTGCTGACCTGGAGTATAATTTTTACAAAGATATCCTCCCTCAATTTAAAGACTTCAAAGGCCATGTCCTCAGCTGTTTACAAAAGCAATGGAAGACCACAAAGAATGGAATATCCCCTATTCTGACTCATTCACACCCCTGAGTGACCAAACAGTGGTGGTGGTTTTTAAGAATTTATTTTGTATGTCTTTCAGAAGGAATCTCCCAAGATGATGAATCATGAGCAGAAAACAATTATTTAAAAACAAAGCCAATCAGTTTTACACTAAACTCTCTATTAAAAATATAGTAGGAAGAAATGTTATCCATTTTAGACAAAGAGACTGAAATAACAGAACATATGGACCTTCATCAGGGTTTCCAGACGCAGAGGGAGATCGATAGTACCATATGCACAGCAATATGAAGTCACTACAGAGTGGAGTTAAAGAAGCTCCTGCTTCCTTTGTGTCTTTGGCTATGTCTACACTTACAATATTACACTAGCACAGCTGTGCTGCTCTAGCATGTCACTTACTACAGAGATGGGAGAGGTTCTTCACCTCCCCATCAGGCAAAGACAGAAGAGTTTTTCTGTTGATCTAGCGCTGTCTACACCCGGGGTTAGGTCGGCTTAACTATGTCTCTCAGGGGAGTGGAGTTTTCAAACCCTTGAGAGATGTTGTTATGCAAATGTAACTTTTCAGTGCAGACTAGCCCTTAGTAGTTTATGCTGCAAGTTTACTTTATGGCTCTCTTAAAGTATACCTACTAGATGGGGGTGCCAAAGGCAATATGAGCAGGGGAATGCCTTGTTTGTGAATCTCACAGGAGTTTAGATATGAGCTAGGTAGTATTTAGATATTGAGCTGTTGGTAGTATTGGAAGACTGCGCATGGCCAGCTGTTGAAATTTAGATACCTCAGGGACTTTAATGTTGGAAACCTCAGCATGTAGGGTGGGATTCACAAGAGAGACTAACATTTAGGCACAACAGGCATTCACAAAACTCCTGCTCAGCTGCTGCCGCCTCACCTGGGGAGGGGCAGGGGGAAGGGGGTGCCTAAACTCTACAGGCACCTAGGTCATTTTGAAAAATGGGGCTGTGACTCCTAGGTGACGTGGGAACTTTTGAAAATATTGCACTACATGGCTCACAGGGTCACAGCCTACCAGGCTGCTATCAAAGGCCCACTCCTATTGCCACTGAAATGTGACTGGGATATCTAAAATTAAACAAAACACCCAGACACTCGGAACCAGATTTTCAAAAGAGCTCAGACTAAGCATATCTGCAACTGAGGGCAGATTTGCAAGAGTTCAGCTCCTCTTTAGGATTGAAAACAAAGGTCCCACTTTCAAAAGTTCTCAGCCCCCCAGGAGCTCCTGGGTTGATGTTGAGGGACAAAATTTTCAAGAGTTCAGCTCTTTGAGAATGTGCCCGTTTGTTTAGGTGCCTTCCTGGGAGGTGAGCTCTCTTGAAAACCTGACTCCAGTTGCGGGTGCTGAGCACCTAAAAGTCTGTCCCTGAGGTCTGTTGAAGCTCCGGACCGATATCATCTTTCCCTTCTGTTTGACAGCACATTTTGGGATGGAGTCAATTTTGAATCAGGTCTTAGACTTCAATGGAATTACTAGAATGAGGCAGGCTTGCTTCACTGCACAGGGCTAGTGCAGCCCAGTGATGTGTATTTTCATGCTTTAAGTACGCTATTGGGAAGGGTTATAACAACATGATTTATTTTTGGATGTGTGAATGGCGCAGAAGGATTGGGAGTGCTTGGAACATTGTAAGTTCTCTCCATTTAAACAACATACCCATTTTTGCTCCTTTTAAAAATATCATTCTTTTGGACTCTTATTTATAAAATAACTCCTCAGTCTTAAGACTGGACATTTCTTTTCCCTTACGGACCTTTTCCTTTGTCATACACATTTGGGACGGAAATGCTAGGAACTTTTATGGAGAGGGACTGTGGTGTAGGAACTGGCGCACAGGTTTGCGTGTGGCGTCTTTGGGGTTCTATTCCTGACTCTACCACTTGATACGCTGTGCTTAGGTCTGCAGGTAACATAGCATGGGTGAAAGCCTATGGTCTGATTTATACAGGAAGTCTGACTAGATGATCATAATGATCTCTTCTAGCCTTACAACCTATAAATCTATGAACATCAACTGTGCTCCTATTTGTAAAATGGGTCTAATACTAGTGTTATATGGAATACTGTGGCTATACTAATTAGTGAGTGTAATACATTTTCTGATCTTCAGGTCACAGGCACTTTGCAAGGACAAGCTTTGTATTGTGGCAAGGTTGCACTGGGGGATTGGCAAACTTCTGGTTTTGCATATTTTATTTTAGATATGAGAATGGTGGTGGGGGGAAGAACTGCATAGTGTTTGTCAATAAATACAAGACCAGGAACCTAAATAATTAAGTGTCCCGCTTGTATGCTTAGCACTTTTGAAAATGGGGCCCTTATTTGGGTATCTAAAAGGGAGAGGAATTCTTCTGGAAATCTGTCTCAATGAAATCCAGTTGCTTCTGGGCATGAGGGTGAACACTTGCCATTTAGATGCTAATACAACCTGTTGGAGTATAGTTGTGAATGTCTCTCACTGTTACAAGGATGGAAATCTTTTCATTCCTGAAATGAGGAATTAAGCCAATGTTTGCCTCAGAAAACATGAATGAAACTGATACGGTGTTTTTTAACATCTGCAATGTTAAGAAGAAGCTCCTATCATAAAATTTCTCTGCAAATTGCTTCTCTTTCTGAGGGGGAGCTCACAGCCTTTTGAAAAAATGGATTCAAATAGGCCAGATGTGATGAGTCATGTGACATGCAACAGCAAATGCTGGCTTTTTGCTCTGTATTAAACCCAACATTTTCATTAGGAAAAAAAAGGCAATTACAGTTGGCTGAAAAATTTTTCTGAACACATAATTTTGAAGAAAAATGTCTTTTACCTTAAAAGACAAACATTTTCATGGGAAAATTACATTTTTATGCCATTTTCCAGTTTTTCAATGAAAAACACTGAAACCCAAAACTTTTGATCCTCCCCCATTATGAAACATTTTAACCAAAATCCATTTTCAAAAACATGTCAGTTTTTAGCTTCAGTTTTTCACCCAAAAATTGGAAAGAATATGTAGGAAATCTCAATGAAAAAGAGAGAATGTTTCCCTATGGAACTTTTCAGTTAAAAACTGGAATTTTTACACTGTTAGCATAGCAATCTATCTTGGGAATTGGGGAAACCAGATGAAATGCTGCAAAGCTTAACCTGTAGATTGAGCAGAAAGGGAAAGCAGCATGGATGGCTTCTTACTGTGTCATGCAATGGGAAGGGCAAGAAGCAGGGGCAATAGGACTAGCACTAGGTTTTCAGATCTGAAGAAGCAGATTCCTCTTTCCCAAAGGAAATACTGTCCAAAAGAGTCTGGAAGAAATAAAGAATCTGGTGGGCCAGATTATTCTTCTCCACTGATGTAAATCAGGAGTAAAACACTGACCCCAATGAATTTACACTGGAATAAAGCTGGTGCACTAGACTGGCTATGTGTACATTGTGTCCTCCTTTCAACAAGGCATCTAAGCCTGGGTTTATGTTATGTTGCAGGGCTAAAGCTGGGGCTTAAAGTGAAACACATGCTTATGTTCTTTTCTGAATAAGGATGTGATTACTTATGTGCTTAAAGTGAAGTACAGTATGTGCTTAAGTGCTTTGCTGAACCTGGGCCTATGGAATCCAAATGGCTGAAATCTGTGAGTTTTTTTCCTTTTTGCCACAGAAAAGCAATGATGTGAATATTTTTAAAGACAGGACCCCAATAAATGTTGGCATGAAATGTGGGTGTGTTTTGCATGTAGCGGGGAAACTAAATGTTCATGACCAACTGTTTAAAAGAAGCTCAAAGGGTTGCTCAAGCTTAAGGAGGGTTGAATTCCACTGAATCTATTTGAACGGCTTGCTAAGCTGCCTCTATCTTCCCACTCTTAGTAAATGCCTTTTTAAAAATCTTCATGATTCTCATCTATGGAAGCACGTGACAAAACTGCTGAGTGGCTTATCTCTTGCTCTACCCCAGTGCTTTGCCTCTGATAAGGAGATGAGATGTGTGCATCATTTGTACCCAAACTACCAACATTTGCGTACTGAGTCAGATACGAGATTTGTCAAAAAGTACTTGCAGATTCGATCCAAGGGCATAATGGTCCCATTTCTGCTTGCAAACATAGCTGCAATTTATCAGCATAAGTAAATTCATAAATCTCCCCTGCAAATTTGGCTTAGAATAAAATGTTGCCATTTTCTTAACACGATGGCAGCTATAGAAAGCTTGCAAAAGTGTAGGCAAAGCTAAGCAAATGGGCCTGATTCTCCTTCTTTTGTAAATTGTGCAGTCATTTCCACCAGCACAAAATGAGTGTGAAATGCTGCCCCTCTGATCTGGTGTGTAAGATATGGCATGGTGGAGAGTTAGGTTCAATGTTTTAAACTTGTGCAAGGTATGAAAAGTCCAATTCAACTCTTGCTTAGCTTCATGTTGGTCAGACTTAGGGTGACCAGCCAGCAAGTGTGAAAAATTGTGATGGTGCGGGGGGAGCTGGTGCTTATATAAGACAAAGCCCCAAATATCAGGACTGTCCCTATAAAATTGGGTCAACTGGTCACCCTAGTTAGACTCCACCGACCTCAGGAGCAATTTCTTGTGGCTGTTTCTATTCTGTACTGTTTTTTGGTGCCTTTCCCAGAGTTCTCTACTGTCAGTAGAGCCTTGGCCTCCGCAAACAAGTGGTAGAACTTGGAACTCATCTGTATGTCCCGTGGATGAATGTACCTGGTACCTCCACTAGATGTGTCTTGTGAATGGGCAAAATTCTAGCATATTGCTAGCATAGCGTAAACACCCATCAGAGAATTCATATCCAGCAAGTGGAGGAGGGGAGTGGAAACTTTCTTTTCAAACCCTAAATCCTCAGGGAGAAACCATTCTAAAGGCTTGCAACCAAAGGAGCTATCTGGAGCAGTGCCGAGTTCACGAGAGTTACGATCTCTTTTTATACACATACCCTACTTGATCCAGATACAACACCAAGATATACGCCTCCATGCCTATTATTTGTGTGCCTAACAGGAATAGTCTGTGGTGTATAAGCATAGGTGCCATCTTGAGGGAAGATGGAGGACATGTGCCCCCCATCTCTTTAATATCATGGGGATATCACCCAGTGCAGCTGTTGTGTTAATGCATTCTCACTCCTGGTGGCACCAATATTTTTCTGTGGTTGCATCACTGTGTGAGGATGGGGTATCCAGTGCTTTCCCACTGGCTGGAATGCAGATGCCCATTTACTTGAACTCTGTTTTTGAAGTTAACAAAAATGCCCATTTTGGGTGTAGAATTTGGCTCCCTGGGAAGGTTATTCCCAGATAAACCACAAGCACGGTTTTACTCTCCCATCCCTACTTCATTCTGTGGGCTAGCATGTCAGCCCCGATGAGGACTGTAAACAAGTGGAAAACCTGTCAAGCCATTCAATTACCTCATTTCAGGAAATGCTCCCCCAACAACATTAAATGTCAGCTGCCTTGCTCAGCCTCCGAACATGCTTTAGTCCCAACTTAGGCTCCGCACACAGAGTGCATTTTTCACTAACGCGCCAAATCCTTGCACATTTGCCAGCCACAGAGAGAACACAAGATAATAAGAGTTCCTTCTCCATGCCTTCAGTGCCAGTGATTTTAATACGTTGGCAATTTTTAAATCAGAGGAAGATCTCCCCTTCAACTGCTTGAACTGTTTTGTTTCATCAAGTATATTAAACTGTCACATCTCTGTACATTTTCAAAATGACTGGAGAATTTCAGATAATACTGTTACTTTATTTACCACATTAAGGTTTCTGCAACATGACTTTAATTCTGAAAATGCAGAGCAATTTTCAATCCTGGAGGGAATTTCTAAGAGCTTAATTTCCATAAAAATTAAATATATCTATCTGTGTTCCTTTTTTGGCTTCAACATGTGTTGGAGAAGGGAAAAAACAGGGAGCTGGCTTCATCAGTGAACAATTTTCAGCAAATATACTGCACTCGTTGAGAGCACGACAACAGTTCTGGGAAACAGCAGGAGTCCAAGCACTGGTGCGAAGCACTGAAACTCTTTATGTTCAGCCCTCTGATTATTCAGATTTTGTACATATCTTATGCAGAAAATGGAATGATTGCAAAATAATATATTCAGCCATGATTTCTCTTTACTATTTAATCAACAACTACAATCCATTCACATTCTGTCAATCTCATCTCCAGTAGTGATCCAGCAAAGGACATAAGCACATGCATTAACTTAAGCATGTGAATATTCAGTTCAGTGGGCCTAATTCTCTACTGCTTTTCTCCAGTTCTATGGCAGTGTAGCTCCACTGAGGCCAGAGGGGCTACTCGCATACTTAAAGTTAGGCATGTGCTTAAGTGCTCTGCTGGATCCAGCCTGATTGCATACACAATCCTACTAAAACAAATGGGACTTCTTGCGGTACCTGGGGTGAAATCCTGGCTCTGTTGACATCAGTGGGAGTTTTTCCATTGAATTCAATGGAGCAAGTGTTTCCTGTGTGGAGTAAGTTACTACTTGACACGCCCCAAAATGGCAGACTCTAGCATCTTATGTCCAGTTCCTACATGTGTAAGCATTTGCAGGAGGAGGGCCTGCAAGCCCTCACTACTCACATGAATAGCTCTTACTCACACCAGTAGTCCCGTTGATATCAGTGCCCATGCACTTTAACATCGGGTTTGAAGTTAACGCAAACACATAATATAGGGTTACTAACCATTCTTTTTGTTTGCCTTCCTAACAGTGTTTTATTTAATACTTACATAAATGCGTCCTAACCCTAGACTGTAAAACTCTTCTTATTATGAGCCCATTCAATTAATGAATTACCAATAGATCAAAAACATATGTAATTAGTTCAACTTTGATCGCTGCTAAGCCTTTGATGCAGCTTTCCTTAAGGCAGGGATAAAGCTAAGACTGACTAGAAACTAAGGGACAAAACAAAGACTGTCAAAGCTAAAAACCACAGAGAGGTGCAAAGAAAGGCAGTGCCAGTCATCGGAAAAAAAGATACTCCGTCAAGTGATGATGGCAATTTGAGGTTTGCTTGAAAATAAGCATGTGCATTTTGCAACAAAGTAAAATATTATTGATCAATGTGACTGTTCTAAAAGGAAAACACCTTGACATTAGCTCTCTCCTTGAAATAAAAATCTCTACTTATTTTACACTGCAAGCTGCTTGGGGCAGGGAGCAATTCATATGTTTGTAGAGTGTGTAATATAATGGGGCTGTGATCCTGAATGGGTTCTCGAGGTGCTACTGGGATATAAATAAAGCTAATGGAGTTATGATGATTTACACAGGTGAAAATCTGTTGATATTTGACTGAGTTAACACAAGTTCCAATTTCCAAGTAAGTCAATGGAGAGCCTCCCATATTCTTCAATGGTAGTTAGATCTGGTCCCTAAGGGCCTTGCCTTCATCAGTACTCATAAATTAGCTTCATTATGAATCCATAATTGCTGTCCACTTTGGAAGTAGGAAGTTTGGCATATTCCTGAGGAAAAAGGTATCTGGCACAGAAATGTATTCATGGCTCTAGTATTGGGTGGTTGTGGGTTGCTATTAATCCATTTCATATCCATTTCTATATAATGAAACTGATAATGATATTTTGCATGTTTCACCTATATTTGTTACCTTAGGGTATGTCTACACTGACGGCAGCAAAGTTGCTGCTGTCAAATTGACCTATCAGGGTTGATTGAGCAGTCAGTGTAGACCCACTCAGTCAATCCAGAAGTCGACATTGGTAAACCTCCCCTTCAAGTGGCGTAGCATTGCATCGACAGGAACGCAGTTCCTGTCAGCGCAGTGCAGTGAAGACGCCATGCAGAAGGGAAGAACAGGCATCAATGGGAGTTACGCAAGCTACTCTGCATAACTTGCATAACTCCTCTTGACTGCCGCCGAATCGCCTGGTAAGTGTAGACCAGGGCTGAGACTCGTGTCTAAAATGTTTCTGAAGGCTGGATCTATCATTTCAGTTGCTCAATGCAAACTGTGAGGCTAACCGATAAATTCCGGGCTTCATTTGCTCTTCTTCTAGCCTCCAATTCAGCAAGAGCCTTACGTTCATGCCTAATTTTAACCATGCGAGTAGTACCACTGAAAGACTGGTCTCCTAACCAGCACAACTAGAGAGGAGCCATTACGTTCACGAAGCAAGTCTGTTTTATTATTTTTTAAGGATAATGGGCCAGTTTTTCAGCTGTTGTGAAATGGCAGAACTTTATTGATCTCAATGGAGTTGTGTTGATTTACACCAGCTGAGAACCTGCCAATGTTATTTCACAGAATCACAGCCACAATAAAGAAAAGTTTAAAAATATTGTGCTAAACTCTGTCTTGGCTCCTCTACTTGAGGCTCAAAATCATCTTTCTGGACATATTCTAAATTTCCATTCATTGAAGTCATTGTGTGACTGAGAGTGAGGACTTTGCTCTTCTTCTTCTTCTAATATCTTATTTTAAATTTTGTCCTGTATTTCCTTTCCCATAGTTGCTGATTTTGAAGCTATTCAGGCCTGATTTTTCCCCATTATTTATACAAGCCTAAACTACATACACTAAAAGTGTATGTAATTACCTTCATAGAAAACTGTTTTGAGATCTAGAACCAGCCCATTTGGGTCCAAGAAGGATTCTCCTTTTCTACTCAAGTGTTTGCAGAAAGTAAATACAAAAAGTCCTTCTCCTTCCTCTGTCTGCCCGCCCACCCACAAGAAGTAGTAATAATATGTAGCAACAAGAGGCCGGGGCTCCATAATGCGAGGCTGTGGGCAAACACATAATAAAACAAGGTCCCTGCCACAAGGAACATGCAGAGTAATTCATTCAGGATTCATTGAAAAAACCCAAACTGATATCTTTGCGAGTTCCCCCCTTCGTTCCCCCCAGCGTTATTTAGCTGCTCCTAATAATGCTCAGCTTTCTGTATTCTCATCAGCTGAACCCAACAAAAAATGGCACAGTTACTACTGAGATGCTTCAGGAAATAGGGGAAGCTAGCTAAGGAAAAAGGCAAAATTGTAAATGTGTAATTCTGTTGTTTCTTGTGTCAAGTAGCATTTTGCTCAAAGGTGTAAAGCAGTATTACTATATAAAAAAATTGACTGCTCTGATATTCCAAATAGCATGTACCAAGTGGTATCCTGGATTTGTGATTGTGCTTTGTCAGTTGACCGAATGTAGGCTTTGTTGGTCTTTCTGCAGACTTTCTTTGCAAATTAGAATTTGTCACTTTATGTAGGAGAATGCTAAGTACTAAAGGAAAAGGCATAAAAAGAGTTAACCTCCTTCTTATTTCTTCTTTCTTTAAACCTGGACAAAAGGTATTCCTTTTCTTCATCTTTCTTTGGCATTGAGATCACATTCGAGGCAGCTGGACTGCAGTGTGTGAAAGGCAGGGCTGTGTTTGCTTTGTGGCGGTCACCAAAGAACGAACGTGGGGTCAAGCGTTCCTGGTGGGTGTAGTACGAGTGCAATGCTTCTTTCAAGGTTTATTCCCTGTGGACTGGATTGTGCCTGTAGATGCTGCCATGAGCAAGGGGTGTTCTGTGAGCTGCAAAACCCTGGGAGTAGCCTCAGGAGGCATTGAGCTTTAGAGACACATCTGCGGCACAGTTCGCTCTCTGCTTTCTCCGTTGCTGTAGGGTTAGTAACTGGCCGCTTGCCTTAACTAGTAGCAAACTGTGACTATCCCTTTTCTGGCTTGGCTGCACAGGCCAATGTTTAAATAAGGCAGGGCCAAAGTTTGGCCCATTGCACTCCCTCTCCCCACCAACCAAAAACACTGAAGAAAAAAGATAGTGGGAGTTAAGTACCCACCAGTGCTTAATTTGTGCCAGGGCTAAGCCCTTGTACCTCTAGGCTTGGCAGGTCATAACCCCGGCACCTCCGGGCTTGCTGTTATGAATGTAAAAAATTGCTTGAGCCCCGGCACCTCTTTAATTACAAATTAACCACTGGTATCCACTCCTTAGCCTATGAGCTAAGACCACAGACTTGTATAACTTGCACATGGATTAACATTCTTATCCCTCAGCATTCCCTTGCATGGCATATAGTCCAAATCACAATCAACCCTGTCCTTTGTCAATGTTTTGGTTTTTTATTTTTCCTCCTGTGATAAGGTGGCCTTGAGGGTGGGTTTCAGCTTTTATGACTCTCCTTGAGGGTGGGCCTTAGCCTTTATAACTCTCTCCTACAATCTTTTCTTGTTGCTCACTTCTCTTCCTGTTCCTTCACATTTAGTTTTTATTTGTTTGCGCGGTTGTTTGTTTGTTTTTTTTCTTTCATTTTTATACAAGAACATAGGCCCAATCATGACTGCTACTAAAGAGTCAACATTTGCCCATAATTACCACCTGCGAGGCACTTTGGACAGTCTTACACATATCATAATCACCTCATCCAGGCCCCAACATCAATAACGGGGGATACCAAGAAGGGAAAGGAATAAGGAATTCTCCTCTCCCAGTTTGCAGAAGGAAAGTGGAACTTCCCTTGAAACTAGATTAACTTCTGCAGTTTTTATTACCTGTTCGTATGTTGGGAGAATCCAGATAGCGGGGTCCTGTCCAACATCTGGCTTGTCTCTGTCCTGACCATACAAGCTTCAGTGAACAGATACCTCTATAGTCTTTACACAGCTGGGCTATGCACCAGGATAGGCTTGGCCGCATATATCCTTGCTCCCTAGATCTATACAGTGCAACTGTACGAACTGTGTTGCAAGAGGTGGTGGTGGAGACCGGATTTGTTTCATCCATTTTTCCCTGGTTCCAAATATTAATGCTAATTGGCCTAGGATGCCAAGAACGTACAATCCATTTCTGCCTTTTCTTTTTCCTTGTGCTTCAATTTTAAAAGTAACTAATGATTTTGGGGTACCTCCATTTTTGGAACAGCATAAAGGGACTTTGATTTTCAGAGCTACTCAAGCTTTTCTGAAAATCAGGCCCCTTTAAGGTGTCCCAAAATCAGAAGCATACAAAATCCATGGTCATTTTTGAAAATGTAGGCATCAGCATTTGAGTGCATTCAATGATGATACATTTTCTTCTCCGGGTTTTCCATACAATCATCTGAGCTTGATGAGCAATAATTACACCTCACAAGTGGATTAGTTAAACTTCATTAAACCCCTGTGTGGACACTTTTATTCCAAATTTAAGTGGCCTTCATTTGGTTTAATTTAATTCACTTCCAAACTGAATTAAGGCCACTTTAATTCTCAACAAGTGTGTTTGCACAGGAATTTAATGTGGTTTAACTCATCCATTTTAAATTCACAATTTTAGTTAGTTCAGATTAATTTCCTGCATGTCCCTGTGTGGTTTAAAAAAAAAAGAGAGAGAGTAGAGCTGGAAATGGAACCCAGGAGTCTTTCTATTCAGTGCTCTGCTCTGCTCTACCCCATATTCCTGCATACTCCCTGTATCAGAACTACACATGCATTCACACATACAATGTTAATTAATTAACACAGAACAAAGCTTCAGTGGCATTTTCTCAAAACACATTGAACTGAAGAGGTGGTATAAAGGATATGTTGACTGGAAAAAACACTTCCCACTTCCCATCATGGGATAAAAGCTGCTAAAATTACTCTACCTAGTGATTATGAAGATTTGTTTTTCACGCCTTAATAGTTTTAATCAATTTGTGTTACTAGAAGACAAATTAATGGAATGTTTGGTTTACTCCATGTAGTCTGAGTGTGGCTTTAGGCTAAATCTGACCACTAAACAAATCTTCCTTTGCACATAGATACAACCCAACTTGAGGAAAGAAGGGGGAAAAAAAAAAAAACAAAAGGGAAGAAAAAAACCCCCTCTCTAAATAGACAGTGCCTGGGCCAATTGTTCTACTCCATTACATCAGTTTATCACCATTCAAATCAATGGTGTAAATCTAGCTCACTGAAGATGTATCCCCTCTACAACAGCCTCCCAGCCAATAAATAAGTAACGGAATTTTTATTAGCCATTGCCTTGTGCCCATCATTTGCACCAGTGTGCAATGGGTGTAAGATGTTACCAAGTCAGAATTCTCCATGTAATCCAAACACACAGGTGGAATCACTATGCTATTGTAGGGGCACTACAACCCCCTTACTTACTTCTGTGTCGCAGTCAGTTGTGTGACTGCAGCATGTATAGACAGGTCTGAACTAGCTTTCATCCAGGTATCTTAGGTAACAGTAGCAGTCAAGCTGTGGCAGCACAGGCTAGTCGCTCAAGTGCCTATCCAGCCAGGATCCCAACCCAACTTGTACAAACCACACTGCCGTGTCTTCACTGCAATTGTTGCAAGCTAGCTAGATCAACGCTGGCAGGTCTACACATGCTGCATTTACACAACTGACTGCAGTGTAGACAGTTATACCCATATAAAGGTATTTATATCCATATGAGAAGAGGAATGAGCTAGCAGTATAAAGAACTGTTGTGCTGGTATAACTAAATTCACAGGCAGAGTTGTACCAAGATGGTTATTTCCAGTAAAAAAAGAACGCACCGCTAACCTCGCTCGTTAGACTGGTACAAAAAACTGGGTGCAGACTAGCCCTCAGTTATAACAGTTGTAGAACCTAATTCTCATTTAAACTAAGGCCTGGTCTACACTGCTGCTGGCATTCAACGGGAGATACGCAAGCTATATAACATAGCATATCTCCCGTCAACGTACTTAGGTTGATGTACCACGGCGTCTTTAGAACGCTGTGTCAATGGGAGACACCCTCCTGTCGACACAGCTTTCGTCCTTTTGGAGAGGTGGATTACCAGCATCGACCAAAGAAGCCATCTGAGATCAATTTGAGCAGGTCTACATGACCCACTCAATCGATCCTGCTGCATCGATCGCCGCAGAGCCTGCTGTGTAGACATACCCTAAGACTGTGATGCACCACTCTGGCAGTGTAAAGGGGTTGTACACTGAATGTAAATGCAGTGCACTTCCATGCTGAGGTCCTTTTATGCTGCCAGAGCTATGCAAAGTTTCTTTATTGCAAATGAGAATTAGGCCCATAGTCACTTTGTCAGTTACTAAGGCTTCCTTGCACCGCTATGGCAGTATAAAAAGGCCTTCAAGTGGGGATAAATGTAATCTACATCCACCTTAAGGCCCCAAGTATAAATGAGAATCAGACCCTTTGCTAGTTCCCTTGGATGGAGTAAAAATGACTACACGAGACGCAAAAGAGTGGAGACTCCATTCCCAAAGTCAAACTGGACAGTAAACTCCTCCCATTCAGGTAAATGGGAAGTAAATCCACTGAAGTGAATGGAAGTACCTCTGGGTAAACCTGGTGCGAAAAGAGAATAAGGTCAAAGCAATGGTGATCAGATTGTCATCCAAATTATTTTGGGCACTTTGGATTGGATTCTCCACTCCCTTGCACCTCTGAACAGTTGGTATAAAATGCTACCAGATAATATTTCTCCCCCACTCATAAGAGTGGTTCTTTTTTTAAAGGTGTATGGATGGCAACAAAGAGGCCCAAATCCTCAGCTGGTATCAATTTACACCAGTGGAGGATCTGGCCCTGCAAGGCCTCATTCTGATTGCCCATACACTACTTTTTATGCTGCTATAATTCCAGCAAGTTCAACTAGGTGACTTGTGACTGACTGTAGGATAAGGGAGGTCAGAATCCAGCCCAGAGGGTACAAAACCGTGTAGAGTGTAACTGGACATAATTCTTCCATTCAGTATGCACCTCGAACACAAAAGGTGCTGGACTTGAATCTCTAAGGAAAGAATTTGTCCCGTTCGGCATCAGTTTCAGATCTGTACTTGTTAGTAATGTGACACAATATTGACTTTCTGCTGGACCACGGGATGGTCACTCAAGACTGGTTTGCCTGTACATCATATTTAGTGGCAGAATTCTGATTTCCCTCTCCTCCCCAACCCCTTCTCCCCCCCCCCAACAATAACAATTAGACCAGATAAGCCACTGGGAGTTTCCTTTGAAGAAATTTTGTCTTTTAGAAACTCATTTTTGAATCCAGCTCCAAAGGCACTAAGCTTCTCTGTCCACTTAATAAATTAATTTTAAAAATAAAAAAATAAAAAAAAAGGGAAATGAGAACTGTTCTTACTTTCTTGGAGCAAAATTCAGAGCACATCTCCACCGTCAAATTGGACTGTATCAAAGAGGCTGGAAAGGTGATTGTTAAATTTTCTGGAGCTCTAAAACATCCTCGATAGATAACATTCTTCCCTGCAGGGATATGAAATAGGTTTTTCTTGAGAAAACAGCATCCATAGTAGCCTGTCACTAACACAAAGAACAATATTCATTTTGAATCCTTAAAAAAAGTTCTCTCTCTCTCTATATATATATATATGTGTGTGTATTTTCAGAGTACTTTAGAAATAAGAGAAAGGGAGAAAGAGACATTGAGCAAATGTATTACAAACCCTGCTATGCTGAAATGAACTCTTCCTGTTAGCCCTGCACTACCTATGGAAAGTAGGGCTGCAGAGAAGAGTTTAAATTAAATTCTGCCAGTGGAGGGCATTCCTATTGTTTGCAAATCCCAGTTTTCTTTTGAAGATATTTTTCCCTGAAAGGCTTAAAAGCCCTGATAAAAATCTACAAAGCTTCCTATGATCTGCACCAGAAAAGAAATGGAATTTAAATGAGTTCAGAAGGCCCTTTAGGGACCTACCTTTCTGCACATCTGTTCAGTTACTAAGACGTCCCCCTTCCTATTCACTTGCATTCTTTTTGGAACAGAGGAGTTCATTGCAGCCTTCAAAATCTAAACTCAGTTTTTCTAAATCATTCAGGCAGAATGTGTGCTGTTTGCTGAAATCCTAAGGACCAGGTTCTGATCTCTATTGCATCAGCGTAAATGCTTAGTAACTATAGAAATCAGTAGAGTTAGTCCAAATTTACATCTGAATAACTGAGATCAGAATCTGGCTGTGAGTCTTGCAAGTACTTACAATGTAGAGTTCCTTCTCATTATCATAGAGGGACAAACATCCCCTTGCAAAGTTATCCTGGAAATGTACTAACCCAGCCGTACAAGTGACTTGTCTGCTCTTTGAGAAAGTAAATGGATAATGCAGAAAGCAATGATATTTTACTAATCCAGCCACACAAACATCACTTTTAATCCCCAGATTTCAAAACATTTTGCAAAGGAGGCAAATATCATTCTGCCAATTTTACTGATGGGAAAACAGAGGCACAGAGAAGTGAAGCAACTTGCCCAGGATCACTCAGTAAGCCAGTGACAGACCTGGGAATAGAATTCAGGTCTGCTATAACCTAGTTCAGTGCTCTGTTGACAAGATAATAGTGTGTCTCAAAAACAAACAAACAAAAAAAACCATGGTAAATGGGCAAGGGTAGTTAATATTTGACTGGATTAATGGGAGATATAATTTGGGGTTTTGAAGAGCCCAAAGTTTTTGAAAAGGTATTACCAGCATATGATTGTCTGGCAACATGGCCTAGCTCTCAATTTCAGGGACACCAGTGTGAATTCAGAGTAAATCCACAGATTTCCCTGGAGTTGCTCCACGCTGACAAAGGAGTAATGAAAGTAGAATCTGGACCCTAAAATTTTACGTTACTCAGCAGGAGGAAGAAATCAGAGATGCAGTCACAGAGGTTCGGTTTTTAAGGTGATGTGTTTGTTTCCCATTAGGGATTGGAAGAGACCACATTGCCTGTATCATCTCATGCACACAAAACCTTTTTGTGCATTAAATCATAGACTGCTAAGGCCAAAAGGGACCATTCAATTATGTGGTTTGTCTTCCTGTATAGCAGAGGCCAAACAATTTCACTCAATTACCCTTTATTGAGCCCAATAACTTGTTTGACTAAACAATTCAGTCTAGAGTTAAATATATCAGAAATGGGGAATCTACCACTTCAGTGGCTAATCACCCTCACCAGTTAAAATGTATGCCTTATTTCCAGTGTGAATTTGTCTGGCTTTTACTTCCAAGCTAGTTCTTGATATGCCTTTCTCCACTAGATTAAAGAGCTCTTTAGTACCCATTATTATCTCACCACGGGCTTATTTCTCCATGGTAGCTTTATACCATAATCAAGTCATCTCTTGATCTTTTTGATAAGCTAAACTGTTGTGTTGGCATTTCAACAGCTTGATGATCAGCATATAGTGATCACCATTAAAAATCATCATGTACTAACAGTTACCAGGCCGAGCCATCTCCTATTTTAAATACAGGAAAACATGCTGGTCCCGGATACCACACTGCAATATCTGGTGCCAAATCTCTGTGTTGGCCTGGCAATGGTAACTGCTCCATTTGCAGAACTGAATTACTTTTTTTTTTTAAAGCTGACATTTTCAAAGTGACCTACAGGATTTGAATGCCCAACTACAGTTAGAAACAAATGGGAAAATGGCACATCCAAATGGTACCGGGTAGCTCTGAAATTCCCAGGCAAACTATATCTTTTTGGTTTTTTTCCAGGAGGAAACAAAATGAGTTCAGTGTGCTCAAAAAAATAAGTGGAGTCCAAGATACAGTCAACAGGAATAAAGAAACAGGGAGTAAAATAGCTAAGGAGCAGGATACACACTAACATGACTTTAGACTACAGGCGTCAATGGGTCTGATTCATGCTATTCCACATATGTTTTTATAACAGAGTAGTATCTGAGCACCTTCCACTACAGCACTAAATGACATGAGTAAAATCTGCCATGTGGCTCATTCTCTCTCTCTCTCTCTCTCTCTCTCTCTCTCTCATCTAGAGTGGCCAGACAGCAAGTGCGAAAAATCGAGACTGGGATGGGGGGCAATAGGCACCTATATAAGAAAAAGCCCTGAATATAGGGATTGTGCCTAGAAAATAGGGACACCTGGTCACCCTACTCTCATCCTCCCCCTCTCCCCCGGGGAGAGAATTGCATGTGCAGTGGAGCTTTAGTGGTTTGTTTTTAAAATGTCCACACTTGTGTTGATATCAGAAAAGGTAGGCTGAAGAAATGCACTTCGTGTGAAAGGTGGGGAGATGTGTCATAGTCCTCAGGATCTGTGGGAGTCCATTCCACAGTTTTGAATCAGCCCCTGAGAGAGTCTGAATCCAGCACAGATGAGTTCACCCTTAGGTTAGACTTTGATCTCACTCACTTCATTGGAGCTCAGTGAATTCTTCTGATGATCTACACCAGCAAGAGAAGAGGTGCATGTCTAGTGTTTGTCTGCATGAGTGTCTTTAATTCCCCACCTGCAACAAGTCTTCTCTTTGCTGCATTTGAAGACAGATCAAGACAATACCCCTTGCTAGATCTCTCTTTATATTCACATGCATCTTCCCCCAGCCAGATCATGTCTGCACTTCAATTGCATACACCCTCCATTTGCCCCCCAAAATAAAAATGAACGTTTTCCAAGCAATTCATCATGAATTGGGTCATGTTATCCTGCCCCAGGGCTTTGACAATTTATCCCAACAATTGTACTATCTGAGAGGATATGGGACAAATGTTTCATAGACACAATTTATTATTTTTCCAGTAGGGAAGCTGCATCTGTGTGCCACAACTTTTCACGTGCTCAGTTTGGCTTCCTGCTTTGGTTAGATGATTAGGGTACCGGTGCTCAGTGATGGGTGATTTTATGTGATCTGAATACACCATCACTATCACATTGTCCCCTTTCAGTCCTATATACCCATGGCACTGCTGGGAATCATACATAGATAAAAGAGGGAGGGAGAGAGAGGATAGCTGGGAGATGGCAAAGATATAGGGAGAACATCAGCGAAAGAAAGACCGAGATAAGGGAATGACCGAGATAAAGACAAGAACTGCTGGAATTCCATACTGATCCCCCTGCAAAAAAAAAAAAATCCAGTTCAAAATACTAGCTCAAGATGAACTATTTTTCCATCTACTGTAGTGATATAATTATTTACTATGTATATTAGAAGAGCTTCCAGATAAGTGGTAAGTACCATACAAATGAGATGACATGGTGGCTGCCCCCCAGAGCTTTCAATCAGCTGTACCCCAATGGTGCCCCTCATGAGAACATGCCAACGTGCATCACAGCTATTGATGATAAACAGCATTCCTTCTACATGCCTGTATGTTATAAGGAACCCCCCTCCTACATGTCCTTTACAAGGCTTGAACTGGGCAAACCTGTCAAAGCTGACTAGTTTAGTTAAGGCTGATCATGCCATTCATGATCTCAAACTACAGTCCCAATCCTTAGCTTGGTATAGATCAGTGAAGATTCACCCTGGCTGAGGTATAAATTCCTTCCACTCAACTACACCTATCCAGGGAAGGGTGACTCCAGTTGAGAATTGCCTCCCAAATGCTGGGAGGGGAGACTGGACTGTTCTGTGAATTGCAGATCCGCTTCAGATCCCAAAATATGGGTCCACAAAGATTGCTTGTGCTCACGGTCTGACTTTTGCTCAATAAAGCTTTAGTTTCCTATAAACAGTAGTGCTGTCATACCTTACCCCAGTTAGTATTCTTAGGATAAAGCCTGTGGCCATTAATAGAGAGAGCCTGAATTAGGACATTTGGATCATTTTTGGTGGAAAGACTTCATCTTAGATTCTGGACTGTGACTACCTTTCACTTCATCACGACTGAATTACGGCTACTGCCAACAGACAGCTGTGGGAGGAACACCTCCAGACAAGGGATCTTCCGGTGATGTAGAAGTGTTGTAGCTCCTGCTCCACCCTTGTCCTTGCTGTTGTTAGAGGAAAGGGGATTCTCAATAAACTGCTGGTACCTGCCTGCCATAGTGACTGCTTCGGGCCATAGGCAGCTGCCCTGATTTAGGACATCAGAACGGCCATTTTGGGTCAGACCAATGGTCCATCCAGCCCAGTATCCTGTCTTCTGACAGTGGCCAATGCCAGAGGCTTCGGGGGAACGAACAGAACAGCTAATCCTCAAGTGATCCTCCCCTGTCATCCAGTCCCAGCTTCTGGCTGTCAGAGGCTTAGAGGACAGGATTGTAACCCTGATCTCTTGGCCAATAGCCACTGATGGACCTATTCTCTATGAACTTATCTAATTCTTTTTTAAACCAAGTTATACTTTTGCCCTTCACGATATTCCCTGGCAACAAGTTCCACAGGTGGACTGTGCATTGTGCGAAGAAGTATTTTTATTTTAAACATGCTGTCTATTAATTTAATTGGGTGACCCTTGGTTCTTATGTTTTGTGAAGGGGAAAATAACACTTTCCTATTCATCTTCTCCACACTGTTTGTGATTTTGTAGATTTCTGTTATATTCCCCCTTAATTATCTCTTTTCCAAGCTGAACAGTCCCCTTTTAAATCTCCTCATATGGAAGCTGTTCAATGCCCCTAATTATTTTTTGTTGCCCTTCTCTGTGCTTTTTCCAATTCTAATATATCTTTTGGGGGGATGGGATGACCATCAATGAGGGAACAAAAAGGCCACTGCTCTTTGCATTCCATGAAGGATGGATCCCCAGCCCTATGGATTTGGTGATACTGAAAGATTGCTGTAGGAAGAGACTTAACTTGGCAGGCTACAATCCTTGATTAAGATATGTTTTAGTCATGTGGAAGTGTGATTGTACTTTTGTTTTATTTGTAACCATTTTCTGTTTCTATTGCCTCTGTTTTAGTATCACTTAAATCTGATACTAAACATGCTCTTGTTTGATGATAAATTCATCTCAGTGCTGTTATATTTAAGTGAGATGTACATCATCAGCTGAGCCAGCAAGCTAGTGTGTGCATTCTGTCTCTTCGGAGGCAGTGGACTCAATCATTTCTATAAGTATCCAGTGATGGGCTCGATGCTTTAGGGGGGTGCTTCTGGAGAGTTTGGGAGCTGAAGTACACCAAGGGTTAACCTACAAGCCAAAGTTAGGACTGGTGAAATCCTAAAGAGTTTGCTTGGCTGGCTAACAGACTGGGCTGATAGGCAGCTGCCACACCATCTAGCACAGTGGTTCTCAAAGCTTTTGTGCTGAGACCCCCTTTGAAAATATTTCAGGCTGTGATCCCCTTCCACCCCCCCATGCCATGCCACCCTTATTGATATGCATGAGGACTGACAGCTTGCAACCCCCTGCTTAGTAACCTTGAGACCCTTTGAGGGGTCATGGCCCCCCAGTTTGAGAACCCCTGGTCTAGCACCAGCACCTTTTACACCTCCCTTTGTGCCCAGTCTCCAGAGGATGTGAATCTGTTGCCATCTCAGCTCAGGAGATGTAGGTATTTAAAACTGTGCTTTAAAACTGTGGAGACTGATGCTTTTAGCTCTGGAGGGCCTCAATCGGTGGGGGTCTGCCAAGAAGGCAGGTGTTGCGCTACCTGGTCGCAGGAGGCCTTGCAGAGGAGCACGAGAGGTGGGTGGAAGACCTCAGGTCTGATATGTACTTTTTTTACAGAAGGCCGCTGCCCAAGACATTCACGCTTTCTGACTGTTCCGAAGGCCCTTCCCCAAACAAAGCGAATAGGAAGAAGAGCTGTGGTCCCCAAGCAGAGGGAGGGAGCCTCCCTTGCTTGGACTCCTTCTTTTGACTGATTAATGAATGCTGAGCACACGCTTGTAACTTAGTCATTGAGTTTGAGGCCAGAAGGGACCGCTAGATCCTCCTGGTCTGGTCTCCTGTGTACCACAGGCCACCAGCTGCACCCAGCTAATCCCAGCAACCAAAATGAGACCAACCGGAGACTATGCTATTATGTACCACAGGCAGAGAACCAGAGGGGCTGAGCTGCACCAGTATTTGAGGCCCCAGCAATGGCAGGGCAATGTTCATATGGTCAGTAGATGGCCCATGCATCACTTAAATCACATTAGCCCTATTCTGAGGCCTTAAGTGGCGTAAAGAAGTGCATTTCACTGGCACTGTATACTTAGGAAATGCTGATAAATATGCCACTGAAACAATACCAGATGGCCATCAGAAAGCAAAGTCAACACCGAAAAGAAGTGGATTCCAGTAATGGGGTTTTTTTTTTTTAAACTGAAAGAAAGGACAGACCAACTTTCCCTCTGTCTTTGTCAATGGTGGATGGGTCAGTCTTTTAATTAATCAGTAACTAGCTTATTATTTTCCTTTGAGTTTTAAGCACCTAAATTTAGGCACCTTAGTTTGACAGTGTTGGTGCAAATATTTCCCTTGATAAAGATTAGCTTCCACCCATGGAATTAGCCTGAAGATTTACATATTACATGTAGACTTTGTTGCCTGAGCTCTTTGGAAAAATTATCCAGCTACCTTTCTCGGTAGTCTGAACATATATGTCAAGGAGTGAATGAGCCCTGGGGACTGAACTAATTTCTGTTGGGAGCTGTATGGGAACCAGAATTGCTGTCCAGTGGAAAAATTCAACATTTGTCTAATTCTGTTTTCATTTTGGATCAGAAGGAAATATTGGAAATGTGAAATTTTCAGTGGGATGAACCAAAATGGAATTTTTTGAAAACTTCCAGGCTGACAAGCTGGGTGCCAGCTGTGCTTCTTGGGAGAGCTTTGGGGTACGTCTACATTGCACACGAAGCCCAGGCTCTGTGATTCACCTTTGACCCCACATCACCCTTCCGTCCACACACAAATCAATCTGACGTGGATCAGCAGGCACTCAGGACCCACATCCTAGGATCCTGCCAGGGAGGTGGATCAGAGTCCAAGTCCTGTTGTGACTCAGGTCCGAGCCTTGTCATTTTGCAGTGTGGATGCAGCTCGAGCTGCAGGCCTGAGTTAAAAGGTCTGCATGGTGCAGTATGGACACGTTGGCATGGCTGTGAGACCTGGAGTCCATAAGCCCAGGTCTCTCAGACCACAGCTTAGTGTGCACTGTAGACATGCCCAGGGAGCCCACCAGCTGGACTGTTAAGGAATCAGGTGGCCAAGGGATGCTAGGAATCCAGACAACCCATCACGTTGGCTGCTGGGGAGCCAGGGACCTAGGCATTGTGCCCACCCACCATCTTATGGGCTGGTTTGCAGACTGATAGGAAGCTAAGGAGGCTGGCCTGCCTTCCCGGTTTTCATGGAAAGTTTAGATACAATAGACATGTTCTTGTGTTTTTGATTCTGTCAAATCAGCATTATCCAATGGGAAATCAGTTTCATTAGAAAAATTTGGACCTCCTCTACTTCTGACTCTTTAGGCCAGGTTAGAGGCAAAATAGCAGGAAGCAGGCAGAAGCATGTGTTGCCATTGCATACACTGTATCTGCTTTGTGGATTATTTTCTGTAGATCACTTAATTCTACAGAGCTTCCAGGGCTACATTCTGATTAGTATCTTACTTGGCCAGTCGTCTTGCTGATTTTCAATGGGACCGTTCAAAGAATAAATTTTTACTCAAGGTGAGCAAGGGCCTCGCAATCTAGCTCTTAGACATCATTCTCCAATGCTGTAATTCACTAATACTTAAGAAATACTTTTTATACACACAGAGAGAGAGAGAGAGAGAGCAGAATTAAACAATGATGCACATCCCGGGAAGTTTGCCAATGCGCCTGTCAGCCTGACATTAGCAATTTAGGTCTGTGTACCTATGATCTATAATTAACGTGTAGCAGTTTGCATTATTATACAAATCTTGACTCTTCTTTCACCATATACTCTGGTACCCAAGATCCTTGTTGCTTGGTTCTCAGCAAATAGCAACATTAGCGAATCAGAAGGTTTGAAAAGACTGCTCAGCTGTTTAGAAATGTATGTGGTCTGTGATGGTCTGAAGGTTTATCTATTTTTATCTCCCATAATAAATGCTAATTGAATGGCAAATAGAACAATTGACTTTAAATTAAGCAAAACTCCCCACAAGCCCCAGCTACTAGGAAAATAGATGTCCTTTAGGAGCTAGCAAATCTTTATGTCATATCATTACTAGCTCTCATCTAGAAGAGACAGAGGCATATATATATTCCTCTACCACTGGAAACAGAAACGTATTAATTTTGTTAAAGATAAAGTTTGGCGTCAGAATGGTATCAATACATCTATTTCTTCTGCGATTTGCTTAAGAGAATGCAAGCTTTCCTACATTTCTAATACACTTATATTTTGACCTGTGACAATGAATGCAAGATGGATTATTTTGCAGATAAAATCTGGCTGAGGTGACAGTCATAACGCACTATATTTTACTGGTTCCCTTGGTTACGCAAACTCTTTATGTAGCAACTCTGATGCAACTGAGTTTTATGCTTCACACGCCACCTAAAGAGTCAGCTGAACTACCATGCTGCCTAAGCCAGCTACTTGCACCAACCATAAGTGGACATCATGGCCCAGATCCTCAAAGGCATTTCAGTGCTTAACTCTTATGGAAATCAATGGGAATTAGGTGCCTAAGTACTTTTGCAAAGGTCTTTTTAAAGGCTTGGGCCCATATCTTCATTGTCAGCTGTCACTTGCCATGTTTAAAACCCCAGTGAAGAATTCTCTGGAGCAGGATGGCAGAGTGAATTGAAAATCTTTTTTTTTTTCCCCACTGATCTCGGATGCTCCCTGTCTGTGGGATGACCCTCACTCACGAGAGCATGCGCAATGCCCTCTCCCTGCTGGGAGGAAATACTCCTCAAATAGCTTCACATTACTTACGTCGTTTTGACCTCGCCCGTAGCTCCTCCACCCTGTAGACAGAGAGCCTGTTCACCCCTCCACAGATGGAGCCTTTTTCTCCTTTACATTCATTGTTGCACTCTTCCTGCTTTGCAATAGTTACTGGGAGCTTGTTCCCACAGTAACATTCTGCACCATACTCTAAGCCAGCGTAGGTATAAGCCCTGTAGGAACAAAACCAATATCTTGAATACAGCTAGCCCTGAGTCCATAACAAGCACCTCCTCTGGAGTGTACTTCCCTTGTGCACCAAGTTAAATCTTGAGCAAGATCAACCTTTCCAGTACTCCACCCTGTCCTGAATCATGACACATCTCCCCAGTTTTCATAACGGGGGCTCTGCCGTGCCCCTCTAACCCGAAGCGCTGCAGCTAGAGGAACCCGCATATCCCGAGAGAGAGTCTCAGGGTTACGCAGTGACTTTCGGCAGGCCCTGAACAACGGGCAGCGCGTAAGGGTCCTTCCGGCACGATGTAGTTCAGGAAGCATCTGTGCCTGAGACGCCCCTCGGAGTCTCAAGGCTTCCTCTGGGATCAGGGAGACTGATGGGGAAGCGCGGGCCGGCAGCAGCCATTAATTCCTCCTGCCAATGGGCGGGCAGAGCCAACATTCTGACCCCCTGTGGAGAGGCAGGGGTGAGGGATCCCCCCTTCCTGAGGTGTTGCCAAGCAACCTTTCATCCGGAGGCCTGAGGTAAATACCGTTTTCCAAACGGTTCGTCTCCTCGTTAACATATGCACGCTCTTCCCTCGCCTGAGCTCAATTCTACAGCCCCTTTCCCGGAGAGCAGGGAAAAAACCCCTTTACCTCTCAGCGCAAGCTTCCTGACAGTGAGACACTGTCATTTTTCTCAAGTCATAAAACACAGCTCCCTTCAGCGGCCTCTCCCTGGAATCGTCGCTGAAGCATCCAACGTAAGTGCCTAAAGTACACGAAATAGCGCAATAGTCAGAGAGAATCTCACGTGCAGGAGCGGCCGAGTGGGAATTCACGGTCCTTCGTTTATGAATGTCACCTTGCTGTTTGCTCAGGTGATAGCAATCTGTGTGGGGCCGCCTGGGCTGTGCGCAGCCTAGCTGTGTTGGCATTAAACTCCTGTCAGAAATGGTTTGCTGTTAGGGGGCACAGGGAAGGTTGGGCCCCACCACAGAAAGGCGCTACCCCTGTACGTTTTAGCAAGGGAATAACTGTGTGCGCTGGGGGGAGTTATAGCTGGTGGCACAAGGGGTGAGTGGACCGGGGAGGGAAATGTAGAGGGGAAAGAAAATATACAATCCTGCCTGTCCTTGTCCCCAATGGATGTTTTTGCTAGACCCCTGAGCACTCATTTTCCCCCTTCTGTAGTTCCTTCTGCCCATTAACCATGGCAACAGAGCCCTCCACCCACTTGTCAGGCCCCACTCTGGTCACCATCCCTGACCCGCCATTTTATGTCATCCTGTGCAGAGTCCTCACCACGCTTCCACATCCCCGTCCCCTGCCCCATCTACGTTCCTAGTACCCTACATCCTCTTCCATACTGCCAATTCTGTACCCCTCCTGGGGCCAGGCCAGGGCCAAGATAAGCCTCCAGAGCGAATTATGGCAGCATCTAACTTGCACCTAGCTGTAACAGCTCCCACCAGTCAAAAGCTACTCTAGCAGTCACAAAGTGCAGCAGCCATGCCTTTCTTTCTCTAGCTAGCCCACCTACACAGGGCAATAGTGTTGGCCATGCCGCCCTGGGATTCCCCTTAGCTAGCTAAGATAGCTCTGTAACTGCTTTGGACCAGCAGACTGGCTCAGAACAGCTGCAGCAATGGCACAAAATCTAACCCATGATGAGCCAACAAAAAGAGTTAGGTGAAATATTCAGGGTGAAGATCAGTTTCTTTTTAAAATAGAATGTATTGAAAACTGAGTTTGTAATGAAAAGATAACTTTAGCCTTAACTGTGAAGCTGTCTGTCTGTCTAAGCTTTTGCACAAGCCCCTTCCCTCTGTTGCAATTATTGAGACATCTTAAATACATCTGGTTTTACATAGCATATGAAAGCAAAATATTTCAGTTATAACCCTATATTAAGCAGCTTGTTTTTTTGATGTCAGTAACAGACTACATAAAAATCTTTTGTAGCCTGTGATATATTGAAAAGAATTTTCCACTGGAAGAAATATGGAGATGCTTTGTAACATAAAGCAACATGTATTTAAGTACATGGAGTCATTAAGGTATAAAGGATGAAAGGAAACTTGATTCTGGAAGCATCAGTATTAAAATGGGAATATAAGAGGATGCAAGTATCATGTGATCTGTAGACAGGAAGGGAAAATAAGATTAGAATTGATAAAAATCATACTGAGAAGTAATAAATAAAACTACAGAAAAAAGAATGCCACAAGCTACTCAACATTCTAATGGAAATTTTGGAGCTAAGAAAATAATCAAACATTTCAATGGTACAAACACCACAGGAGTTTCAAAGAACTGCACATTGGTAATTTGCAAACATGCAATTAGAAAATTTTCAAGCTGTGACTATACACCCACAATAAGCAGTTAATGAGATCTGAGTTATGCACCTGCAATAAGAATTTTTCTTTATTTCACTGGAGACTTTTGACTTCCGCCCAGTTGATGACGAAAGTGTAACATGTGGGACTCATGTCAAACTCAGAGATAGTATAAGAGAATCTAAGTTAATGTAAATTGTACCTGGTTCTAGCTCCCCCTGAGTATTTTCCATCACTGTAGACTCCTCTATCTCTCTTATCAATATCTGTCTTAATCCTAACCTTTATATTTATATCACTGAGATCATATAACTTTAGAATGCAATGGTGTTTCATTGACCATGTCCATCAAATATGGAATAATATGTAAGGGGACAATAATTTCTGATGAAGCCATCTGATCTATTAAAAACCATCCTGCAAATATGCGTTATTATGAACTGGAAATATTTTGTACTGCAAAGCAACACACCATTTATTATTGTTTATATTAGAAGTAGTACTTGCGAGACACATTGTGCTAGGGCCTGTACAAATGCATGGAAGAGACATTCTCTGCCCTTAAAGGCTTAGAATCCTAATAGACAAGGAAGTAAAGGATGGTGGAGGAAACGGGTGAAGTGACTTGCCCAAGGTCACACAGCAAGTCAGTGGCAAAGCTGGAAATTACAGCTGTTTGACTAACTGATTTTTTCAGTTATCTGGCAATTCCACAAAAATCGGGGGGGAAATTGGTGAGTTGAGCCAGAAATGAAACTTTTCAAAATTTTTCTCAAATTGGGGTGGGGTGGGAGGGAGGGTTTTGAGTCACACTAAATGTTTTGTTTTGATTTTGAGCTTTTTAAAAAACTTTTGAAAAATAAAACATATTTGGAAACAAGGTCATTTTGAATTTAAAAGAAACACATTTTGTTTTGAAAATATCCATTTTTTTATTTTCTTGGGGGAATTTTGAGGGGGAGGGGAGTTTCAACACAATCAATCGTGCATATGCTAGATGAATCTACATTTTTTGCCAAAAACAAAATGTGTGGTTAAAAAAAAAAAAAAGCCCATTCTTACTGGGACTAGAAGCACATCTAGCACCCTATAGACCACATAACACTGCCTCTCCCTTTTAAATATATTTTTTTTCCAGTCCTACCAAAGTTGAAAGACCACGTGCTTTGAATAAAACTGTAAAAGCATCATGGATGCTGTGTTGATCTCATTAGGAAACCAGGCCTTTTGCTGGTTTTCTGATCCAGGGTAAAATTTCCCCCTCAGCATTTAAAAAAAAAATATTCGGGTGTAGTGTATTGACAATATTTTCAGACCTCGGTGGCTTTACAATCTAAACTGTTGCTCAAAAACTCAGTCTGGGATTTTTAAAAGTGAGCTTGGCCCATATTTCAATAGGGAGTCTGTCCCAGAAATGGAGGTTAGGCAGATCATTTTGAGGATCTGGTCCTGGGTGCCTTATTTCCTTAGGGTCAAATTTTCAAAGGTATAATATAGATACTTAAAGATGCAGCTTGGTGCCTAGCGTGATTTTGAAGAGCACATAAGTAGGTGAGGCACCTAACTCCCATTGATGTATAACTGACTACTCCCAAACCCTAGTCTTCCTTTGAAAATCCCTCTATGCCTTGAACATTTGACTCTTCTGGGGCCAAAATAGCTTTGAAAATCTGGCCATAAATCCCTTTGAAAATGAGATTTAGAAGCTTTTGAAAATTTTACTCTTAAACTCCTTTGAAAATCCTAGCTTTATTGCACTATCAGCTCTTCAAATTATTACATTAAAATACATTAATGTTGAAAATCTCCATAAGATTAGGTAATGCCAATGCCAGCACCAGCCATTAATCTCGTGCCTTGCTCATGTTATAATTGCTAGCTGAAAAGAAGCCAAGAGATTATTTATTGGTGCCTCTCACTGGATTATGCACATTTGAATATGCATCATTTGAATATTCAAATGAACATGAAGTGACAATATTAAAAACAGCATTGTTAACAAGCCTTTGGAAATTACTATCAATTAAAAATTAAACTTTTCCATGTATAGCATGTGCTATTTTCCCCCCCTCTCCTAGTAAACTTACTGGCTCTTTATTTCACTATGGATCCCTTCCAAGATATAATGAAATACCTTATAATGCCTGCTGAAGTTTCAACTTCACACAGTGATTTCCTTTCAATAGAACATTGCATCGCCTTAAAGCGGCTGTTTTATTTGTACACACCTCCCTTCTTGGCATCACACTGATAGCGTGTGGGCTTGCTCATATGTTTAGCTGATGTGTCCACCCCACCAGTGTTCAAACCTAGCATATGCATAGCTAGGAAGTCAAATCTTTGATGAGTGTAGGTGGCAACACTGTATAATACTAGATACTTACATATACAAGGCACTTCTATGGCCCCTATTCCTGTAGTATTTGAGCACCTAACAATTTTTAATGTATTTATCCTCATGACACCCCTCTGTGAAGTAAAGAAGTGCTCTTTTCCCAATCCGTAAAATGGGGATTTAAGGCATTAAGTGGCTTGCTAGTCTACGGTGGAGCAGGGAAATAAACCCGTATTTCCTAAGTATCAGGTTAGCATCCTACACACAGGCCATCCTGCCTCAGTTCTCCAATCAGCAACAACTCCATTGAAGTCAAGCGAGTTAAAACAGTGCACAGCTGTCATGAGCGAGAGGAGAATCAGACCTCTCATCTTGATAAAGTCTGGACAATGGAAGAAACTAAGTCAAGGAGCTTGTGGACATTTATCAAAGTCAGCAAGCCAGATTTATTTCAGAGGGCACCTTGAAACCCATTAGAACTATATAGGGTGTAACATTGTGCAGCATGAAAGTTCAAATCGTAGGGAATCTGAATGAACATAATGTGAACCTGTTTCATGAAGGTCCCCCCCCCCCAAATTTCATCACATGATACAACAAACCCATTCAGCCCATGCACTGGATGTGCCCTTGCCTTGATAAATCATTAGTCATCTATTGGGTGAGCAGGGCGTGTACTGTCTTTACAATCAAAAAAGAGATCCTCTGAACTTGTTAAATACTAACCATATGCAGAGTATAGGTAGAAGACTGATAGCCCAGGTGACTCTGATGGTTCTTACTAACAATCAACCTTTGGACAGAAGTACATTAAAATATCTGGGAACCAATGTTAGGGTAGAACTATTAGCTGGAAAAAAATCGTTTCATTCCTATGTGTCAACATGTCTTGGTACATTCTAAGGTCAGTTATTAGTTTGAGTCAACCACAATATGTGTAAGGAATAGCTTGGCTTTGTGTTTTTTACTAGTCTAGGAATTAGACTGTCTGAAACCCGGACGCAGTGCAGTCTGCTGAATCTCACTTAGGTTCTGCAGTATTTAGTTGCAAAAACCTTTCTTGTCTTTGCAGCCAAAACTGGTTAACTGTGAAGTTTTACTCAATAAAGCCCTGAACACTGCTAGAAGCTGGTTCTCTGTGACTCTGAGAATTCCATCTGTAATACTTCGATCCATCTATCATGCGCCATTAATCCTAACTTCTTGTCTCGGTTTCCAAAAATGTGCACTTTGGGCATAGCCAGTTGGCATCTTTTTGTGGGAAATTTCAGACAATATTATCATTTCTTTTGATTACACACTCCTCATTTTGCTGATTTAATATTAGAAATGTGATGTCTAGTTATTCAGAGTCCCTTTCCTCTAGGTCTTTATTGACCAGGGAACATACCGGAAGAACACAGCCTTTCTCAGTTAAACGTAGAGATAGTGAAGTTCTTGTTCTGAACCCTTAGAAATGATAGATGGAGTCATCAGTATCTTGCATATCTGTACCAGTCATGCTGTTATGGCAGCCTTTGACACTATTTTCACATGATTAGGCAAGATGCAGCTCCCTGTCCATGGATGTTGAAAATTCACATGCACTTTTGTAGAATCCTAGTGGACTTTGCACTTGCTACAAAGGACTCAACATATATTGGTACACATAACGGCTGTGGTCTTTTTTTTATTTTAATCCTGTAGTGACCTGGCAACAGCCATTCAAATCCTTCTGATTATTTTATCCTGATAGTAGGGCTTTTGAGCGTGGCTCCTCTATCACTTTCAGCTTGTTCAGAATGAAGCAGCATGTTTGGTCACATTACTCCTGCCCTATCTCCTTTTAATGCTGACTGTCTTTAATGTGGCTGGTTGAATACATCTGATACTGTTGTTTTATAGAGACCTCAGCTATATTACAGTCAACTCCCACTGAAATCAATGGGGGGTCTTTCCATTTACTCTAATAGGCTTTTAAGGCCAGCTTTTCCAAGATATTTAGGTGCCAAAAGATGCAGATGGGCATCAAATAGGATTGTCAAAAGTGCCTCAGCAGGTTAGGAGCTGAACTCCCATTGAACCAGCACTTTTTAGTATGACTGTACAAATCAGTGAGCAGTGCAAAACACCTTCCCCCCGCCCCCTCCAGTTTGGCGGCTGCAACCAAAAAAATTGCAGGGGGAAAAAAACTTTTCAAATCAAACTCAATGTTTAGTTCCTCCCAAAACAAAACATTTCATTTTGATTTTTCAATATGGTCTGGGTTTTTTGGTTTGTTTGTTTTTGTTTTTTACCTTTCTCCCCCCCCCCAGGTAAATTTTTAAATGAAAGTCACCGTGAATTGAAAAATCAAAAGATATTGTTTCAAGAAGGTCAGAATGAAATGTTTGGGATTCTTTTTCCAGACAAAATGTTTTAGTGAATTCAACATGAATTCATGAAATATTACAGTTCACTCAAATGGTCATTCTTCAGTGAAAACAAGTTCCATCGAAAAATTCTCCCCAGCTCTATGTATGATATGTTGTTTAAATCACTGTCTCCCTGTCCCATTTTGTCAGACATTCAAAAAGAATGTTTTATGATGTCTCATTGATATTTTGTATAAAATCGCTGTAACTTTTTACTGTGAATTTTCAGGGAGCTTCCTGAGTGTTTGGCTGGGGATGATCTAAAAATACAAGGATCGCGATTATGAGACTCTGGCTGTGTAAGGTGTGGGGAGGGAATACAGAGCCTTCGTCCCTCTGTGACGCCTCCTTTAAGGCCGGCTAGATTTGCAGCTCTATCATGCACTTGAGGGAATGCAGGGCTTCCTCAAGGTTACACAGTGCCCAAAAGGGGGGAAGAAAGGTCTGAGAATACAGTGAGACAAGGCTCCGTTCCCCTCATGCCACACCAGCCCATGTAGCCAGACAGACACATGGGCAGAGTATCCTGCACCCCTTAAAGGGAAGTAGCAGTTCGCACTCAATCCCTCAGTGCACCAGTTTGCTCAGAGAGGCAGAATGGTTTCCAGTACCTCCGCTGCAGTGGTGCAGCTCTGCACTGACCCGAAAGCCGGGCTGGGCCTTAAAGTTACAATCAAACCCAAGGAGACTAGCCCGTGTTTTACAAACACAGACAGAAAATATAAGGCCTGATTCTGCTGTCCCAACTCATGCTGAGTAACCTTTTGTCATGCCAGTTTCCCCATTGAGTTTAATGGGGCAGCACGCGCTTGTATTTCTCAGCTTGCGTTAGGGTGGCAGAATCAGGCTCACAGTTAGGCAAATTTACTCTATAGCAACCTGAATGGTATTCCATTTAGATTATTATTAAATCATGAGGTGAAAACACACAGTCTTGTGCCCTGTGCTTTGGCTTCTAATTCACAGCATTGGAGTGTCTTGATGCGTACATTCCCCTTACAGTTTGCTTTCGTGTCGTTAAGTTCCAGCACACTCTTCTAATACCCAGGAACCGTTCAGTCAGTTCCAGGATTTTGTTGTTGTTTTGTGATGGTCCAATTTAATAATTTTCATCTCCACTTGCTTGAAGGAAAAACAAAATAAATCTTTGCTATGTGGTCCAACCCACTGAGAAACCATTCATAGAAGGATGCATGTGAAGTTCAGTTAAATTAAGTGAGACTGCTTTTGGAGTAAGGTACTGCTCAAACAAGTGAGGATGGAAGAATCCTAAATATTTTCAGGTGGACATATACTTAGTTTGTACAAATAAGTTTGTAAATGCTCAAGAGCTAAATAGAAATATATTCCTGTAAGCAGCCAGAATGCTTCTCACATGCTTATGAAATGTATCAATCTTTGCCTGAAATGAAGTCCTACGTGACAGAAAATGGAAGTTGGGAAAAGCCCTTACCTTTGCTTTCAGCTGTGTGTTTCATCACCTTAGATCCCAGTGCTTGCATGGGTTCTTGTTCATTAATGAACCTGTGAAACCATCTTCTTCTTAATTGTCTCAGTTCTGAGTTCCGGGACATTAGCCACCGTGGCCCATACCTCTGATTTGACATCGGATCATTGAGCACATCCATGTCCACCAGAAGCTTAGAGCTCAAACGAGGGCTTTGCATTATTCTGGTATCTAGGATTCCAACTCCAATCACCATATCTGAAACCGGTGAGACCTGAATATTCGAGGTCCCACGTGTGGCTTGTTGGATAACCAAGCGGGACCGCTGCAACAAGAGAAGGCTGCCAGCCATTAGGTAAGCTGCTGTGAGAAAGAAGAGCAGAAACTGGGTCCGCCGAAGAAACTTCTGTAGTCTGAAAAAAGCTTTGGCCATGCCCTTACTAAAACTGGGCACTTTACGCCTTTAGAACGGCCCCTGACTCACCATTTGAAATGGTTTTAGTTCTTCCCATAAATTCATCCCATCACTTTAATGTGTCCTCCCCACAAAAATGATCCTTTTCAGTGTCAGCAGCAACTACAATGGCATCATGCTTTATGTCCACAGAACTATGGGGTTTCTGGGCAATTGTTCTGGTTCAGGTGAACTTATGAACAGCTCCATGACTGTGGCCAGTTGCACTTCATAACATCGGATTCCAAAAGGAGAGGAAACCTGAAATATTAAGAAAAATAAAAAAGTTGGTTCAGATCCCTGTAGCAAACACTTGTCGTCATGTTGAGTTCCTTTCCCCCTTCTTTTATTTTAGCTAGGCATTTCTCCCCTCTGCTGTTTGTAATTATACACTTTTTAAAGACAATAATCCTGTTTGAATGATAGATTTAAAAAGTTAGATTTCTAATTTTACTTTTTTCTTTATTCTAACTTGAAATGTACAAGAAACACCTTCATGATTAGGATATTCTCCTCAGGATGTTTGGAACAGCAAGTCCTCTATTTCCTTTTGTAAATAACTGACATCTCCAGTCGTTGCTACTGACTGGATCAGATAGTCACAATATCTTTATAGGACGGTATTATTGGATACTTTCTTTTCAGTGTTACAGTAGCTAAGCTACAAATCTAGATCAGAGGAAAACAGCAGTGTGGGTGTATGGCAAAGAAAAACGAAATGGCATCAGCTCTCAAAGGATAAGAGAATTATTAATCTCCATGAATCACAATAAAATGAGGCTTTATGCTGGAAGGAGAGAATGTATCTCTAGTTCCGATATAGAGGATGTGGGGGGGAGATGGGGTGGTGAGAGAGAGAGAGAGTGAGAGACGTGCCAAACTTAACAAGAAGCTAAAGATTCCACTAATTTAAATCTAGTGTATGTTTCTGTGTACGTTTTGTGTGAATGGGGGGGTATGTCCATACGCATAGATTAAAATTAATGGAATCTTATATTTTCTTTTAAAGTTTGTCAAATCTCTCTAGACTATTTTTGGGCTTTGCCCGACTGTTAGTTATGCTGAGCTACACAGTGATGGGATTGTCCAAGCAAGAAAAAGCTCTTTTATGCTCTAGGTAACCTTTAACCTCTTGTAACAAATAAAAATGGGCATCTTGCCATATGTTCCTTGAGTTCCTGGTCAATCGCTCCTCTGTGGAACCATGAAAGCCCTTAGAAAAGATGCAGTTTGTTCTGGAAAAGAAAATATTATGGCTCTTGTTTAACTTGCATTCAGAGCACCCTTCAAACGAGCACCCAGATAAGGAAACTTGCTGTCCACTCATCTGCCATTCTTTTCATAGCATTCCTCCATTCTTTACAGTTCCTGATTAAGTATCTGAGGATCCTTCTATATACCTCTTGCTAAAATAAATATGATCATGTAAAATTCCTCAATCATTGTTTTTTTCTTAGTTGTGTAATCTCTTTGCTGCTTAATCACCAATCAATAAAAGCTAAACCTGTCTCATTCAAAAATATATTACAGTTCAGTTGACCAGCTTTTCTCTTTGTCCAATCCCCTTTTAGTCTGTTTTTCCTAAATAACAGATTGGGTTTAGGAGAAGGCTCAATACATTCTAATGTTGCAGATCAGGCTGATTTTTGGTTTTTGTCCACCTGATTTAGAGACCTCTTAATTTAAAACTCAAGTATTCAATTCTTAATCCCGCAGGGCTGAGTAGCATCTGAAACATGTGGTAAAATTTTGCTGTGTTCATATCTGCCAATCTATTTTCTCCAAACGTCAAATTTAACAAGCAGTTCTCATCTTCTGACCAATAGTAATGTGGAACTTTGCATCTCAGATCCACAATTCAGCTGACAAACTTCTGAGAGATTCAATGTGTTCCAAAAGACATATGTTTTATTAAACTGTTTAAGGACAGATCCTCAACTTGTGCAAATCAGCATGGCTCCATTAAGCAATGCTGAATTATACCAGATGAAAATCTGACCCTTAATATTTAAAATCTTTTACTACTATTGAGTTCTCAGAAATGACAATAATGGGGTTATATAAATACCGAGCTAGATGAATTGAAGATTATCTATAATAATTATATAATGCAGATTACTGCTATTATAATTATGCTGAAGTAACTCTGTAAAATCACACAAGAACCATTTGATTCATTATTTGTGCATAACATTCAGCCATTTCCAATGTCTCTGTTGTTCCCTAAAGAGATCAAAGGAAGCTGGGAACACATGTTAACTATTCATTAACCATGAATTGAGGGGAACTCATGACTCTTTGAAGTTTATTGCATTCAAGATAAAGGCTTTGCAGCTAAGGCACACCCTTGTGGCCAGCTTGTGAACAGATAGCACACCTCACCATTCCATTTATTAAAGGGGAGGCTAGAATAGGTCATGCTGAAAGATTAATTGACAGGCTGGAGAGAGTTTACTAGTATAGTTCCTCAGGGATCAGTTTTCAATAATGACTGTGGGAGTGGTTTTTTTAAAAAAAACAGTCAGCACTTGACGCAAAGTTGGAAGGTATTGCCAATACAGAGGAAGACAAGAATATCATACAGGAAGATGTAGATGTCCTAAAAACTAGAATAATAGAAATGATATGAAATTTAATAGTGAAAGGTGCACTTAAGGACTAACAACAACTGCCCAGCTTATGGCAAAAATTATCTGTTGAAAGTGACAGAGGAGGAGAGAGACTTGGGTCGGTCACAGGATGACTACAAGCTGCCAGTGTGATTTGTCTGTGAATAGTGCTAATGCAATTCTAAATGCATGAGAGGGATAAAGACCAGGGAGGGAGAGGAGTTATTTATGTTAAGGACCAATGCTGGCAAAAGAACAAATAGATATAAACTGGCCACAAGCTTAGGCTTGAAATTAGACAAAGGTTTCTGACTGGGAGAGGAATGACGTTGGGGACCAGCCTTCCAAGGGGAACAGTGTGGGTAATCTACCTTGTTTCAAGATAAGTTTATGGAGGGGACAGTATGATGAGATTGCCCAAAGTGGCATATGGCCTGTCTGTGACAGCTATTAGCAACTCTCTCCAGTAGTTGGCGATGGGAGACTAGATGGAGAAAGTTATGAGTTACTACAAAGAATTCTTTCCCAGGTGTCTGGCTGGTGGGACTTGTTTAACTGATTTGCCATATTTGGGGTTGGGAAGGAATCCTCAAAGATAATTAAGTGCTTTTGTGGATCTACCTTTTGTGGATCTGGGCTTAAGTGATTTGCCAAGACCACAAAACAGAGCAGTGGCAGAGCTGAGAGCTCCCAATTCAAGGCCCTATCTACACATGGGTAGTCGGACTTCTGTTTTATGGGGCAGAGGGAAAAAACACCTACTCCCAACCCTATAAGCTATATCCATGATATGGATATCAAGGAGGACAGAACCTGCAGATGGTGCTAAACACCAATGACTCTGAAAGGTTAGGATGTTACTAGTAATGGGTGGAGGGAAAGTCATATTTAATGGAATAGTAGTGACAGGATCTCCCATCTTCCCTAAGCAGAAGAACTGTAAACACCGCATTTATTTGGGTCAGCTGATCACAGAAAAGTCACTTCTCTGGAGGTATATAATGGTGGCATAGCAATAATGCAATAAACTATGAGCTAAATTATGGCTCTGAGAACCAGTGGAAAACTGTGGTGGCCAGAAGCAGCTGTAGAAGTTGAATGATAGTGGAAGAAGGCGTTACGCCCAAACACAGTAAAATGCACCTGATTCTGCTGTATTTCCACTTATTTCAATGGAGTGACTCCGTATTTATGTGAACAGTGTAAAACAGTGAGAGCAAATCCAAGTCCAATGTGTCTAGAGGCACTGAGGGTGGTTCACTCAACAGCGATAGCTGCTACATCTGCATCCAAAGGGCGTAGTGCTTGCCCGTTGGTGATGGCCACACACATACCACAATCCCTCATCCCATACATACAATCTCATGAGCCATGAGAAAAGTTTGAATTCTGAAATTACTGTTACATAGTCTACATTTCTGAATAATGCCCCCCCTTGCTATTTTTGTTTAACATAACACCCAGCCTGAGAGTCCTACAAGTTTGCTGACTATTTTGTAACTTTTAGGTATTATATTCTGTCAATGTCTTGATATTTTTATTCTAATGGACCAATGTGACAGAAAACATTTTATAATTAGGCCAATTAACTGTAAAGCTTTATTTTTCTGGCCTTTTTTGTTACAAAATCACGAATTAGCTCCCCTCCCCCCCAAGCTATAATCTCAAGAGTTCCAAGAAAGTTACCATTGTGTGAGTCACCTATCAGATTATTATCCCCTTGGAATGCTAAACCTCGTGAAGCAAGAAATAAGGTAACATTCAACAATCTTTCCAATATTTCTTTCCATCTTGTAGCTTCTGTTAATATTTGTTTTTGAATCTCACTGTCCACTCCATGTCCACCTGACAGTGTCTGCTGTAATTGCTTCCACTGGAAGTAGCAAGTTTTATGTTCTAGGCTCTTTTCATGTTCAGGAAGTTTAGCATATTGTTTACTCCTTTTCTTCACAATGGGTGAATACCCTTCATTTTTTGCCAACATACTGAGTTGTTTAAGCGTCCCTTCCGGAAACAGCTGACACAGAAAACAATACAGTGCTTGCGTGGTAGCACTCCAAACAAGCCAGTCTCTTGGTATTGTTTCTCTCTTGTTGGAAATCTTACATCTGACAAGTAGTTCAGGACAATTATGCCTATCAACATCTTTTGGTATTGACTGTGCTAGCTTCTGCATTTCTTCAAAAGTGTGGACACCAGATAGAATCTGTTTGTTTACAGGCCGCAAGCCTGGACCTTTGAAAAGACAAGAATCAGATAGTGTAGAATTGCTCTCTCCTGCTTCTTGTAAACCTTGTGAATGTGGTGGTGCTAATGGTAATGCTACCTGACTATCTTCCAGCATTAGATTGGAGTTACATGGTGTACGTTCTGGCAGCTTTTCTTTGTCATCCTTTGCAACAGACAGTCTCTATATTGAAATCAGGAAATAAGTTTCTATAACTATCGTAAGGCATGATCTACAATTTAGCTTTAACTTTTTCCTCATGGTAATGGGGGCTGCAGCCTGGACCAGGTCCCCCAGGGCCTCTGGGTGCGCGCACACGCACGCACGCGCGCACACACACACCCCACCCCCAATGTGAGGGCCCTGGTGAGCCTCATGTTTGCCACCTAACATATGCAGAGGAATAACTTAATTCTAAAAGAAGCTTAGCACAGCTCCCAGTGAGTTGACTAAGAGGGAAGCTCTTTGTGATTATTGTTGTTTATTTACCGTCAAGGGACTTCCCAAGAGTTTCACAAACACTTCTCCCATAGACCAGATTTGGTAGGTGGATGGGGGAGTGGAGAGGAGTGGGTACTGAGGGGGAGCTCAACTATATTGATTACATCTACTCTCTCATACTGTTGCCAACTCTCGTGATTTCATCATGAGCCTTCTCACTCTATTATATTTTTCATAAAGCCTCAGTTCAAGTCTGGTGATTACAAGAGAATCTCAGCTTTCATTTAAAAAAATAAAAGCTAGTTTCTAGCCCGCACAGCTGTAGAGAAAATCTTAGAAACGTGACACAAGTCTGATCTAAGGCTTAGAAATCAGATGATAGATAAAATGGACCTAAAATGCATTACTCTCGCGATTTTAAAATAATAATCTCATGATTTTTTCAGGAATGACACCATTTTTTAATGTTTGGGGTTGACAACACTGCTCATGTCCAGCCATCAGTTGACAGGCACAACAAGATAAATCCCATCCTTCTTTCTCTTCCATGGCACAGAGAGGAGCAGAGGGGTGAAAAAGAGATACAATAAGCCATTCCCTACAAAATAATTTAACATCAAATCCTATCTTCCTGAATAGGGCTGGATTACTATAAAATGGGAGACTCACATACTGTCTGTTTTAGCTTCGTTTCCACTAGTCATATGTCTGAATAAAGAGTGAATCATGTCCATTTGTTTAACAAGTTTGTGAATTTTAGCACAGGCAATGTGATGTGTATAAATTATCCCCAAATCCAGTGTCCTTCAATACTGCTGTCATGAAAGTACAATGTAGTCAAAGTGCAAAAATACTCCACTGGAGCAACTTCTGAAAATGTACAACTCACAAAACTTAAACTTTTCTGTTAATGGAAAACAGAGGAGTGCCACTAGCAAAGATTGCCACTGACCTATAAAAATGCCATTTGATTTTTTTCCCATTGACTGTATATTTCAGTATTTCCAGAGTAGGTCTAGAAAAACTGAAGGACGTCACTTTTGACGATTATATTAGAAAGTAAGGAATAAGAAAGACATGGTGTGATCTGCTAATCAGAAGCTTATGTCTTATGTATATATAAATTTTCACTTTAAACTACTGAAATCAAAATGGAAAAAAAAATCACTATGAAAAAGGCATTTCTTAGTAGAGGACCCTTTTTCCTCCTATGTATCTGTTTTCGTGTGACAGGAGATTTATCCTATTTTATGCCTATTAGCCCCAGGTTAATTGACAGCTCAGCTTGGTTGCATAGATTTGGAATTCCTTTTTAGGAATGCTACAATTCGCATGGCAGTCAGAAAAGGCAAACATATTCTTAGGATCTATAATGAATGGGATAGAGAATACTGTTGAAAACAAGTGATTATGTACTTGGGGTACACCCACACTTATAATACCAGGATCTGTTCTAATCCCCCATCTCTAACCCTTATATAAGAAACAGAAGCGAGGTTGAAATGGGCAGTGAAAATGATTAAAAAGATGGAGACACTTCCAAATGAAGAGAGAATGAACAGGACTGGGACTGCTCACAATAGAGAGAAAGCAAATGAAGTGCATAACAGAGGCATAAAAACAATGAGTAGTACAGGAAAGGTAAATTGGGTGTTCTTATTTCTCATAGTACAAAAAGAAAGGGACATTCAGTGACAGTGGAAGACTATGCAGTCAAAAAGAGTAAATGCCCATGTACACAAAGCATAACTAACCTGTGAAACTCATTGCCAGAAGATATCATTGAAGGTAGGATCTTAGTAGATTGAAAAAAGCAATCAGTGTTTAAGTGCCTAATGAGAACATCCGCCATAACATTAATTAAGGTATATGAAGGGATATTACACCCCCTCCCCCCGCCCCCAATTCAGATCCTAAACCAAGCATTAACTGACAGGATTTAGAAAAAAATTATCTCTATGGATAATCCACTATAGGACATCTTGTATCTCTCTGAAGAGTCTGATTTTAGCCAATGTCAGAGAGAGGTTTTTGGACAAATGAGCCTTCGGTCTGATCGAGGATGAAAATTTCTCTGTTCCTAATATATAAAAAACCACAGCCTTATTTACTGCATTAGTAATGGGTGGGTTTCCAAATATTCATAGATCAGATTCAGATCAGATTGCTAAAATGTCTGAACCCTTGTGGCAGCTGTAGCCTCTTCTAACAGCTTGTGCCTGCAGAATTTTGTATAGAAATTTCACAAGAACAATTAGTTTTTCTACTAAGCTGTCTGTTACTTCTTGCTTCTGGCCACTCAGTTGAAATACCACGAGAACCTTACAACAGTACGTTTCCTAGCAAGATACCAGAAGTGAGAAAATGCCCCTTATCTGAACCCTTGAGAACTTCAAAATGTATATGGTTAAAATTTAATTCATAAACTAGGCAAAGTCACTTACTTCTCTTTCCACCAGGCCTGAAAACAGCAATTCAAAAAAGAAAATGTCTCAAAATAATACCAGATATGTTAATTTGTTACGGGTCAAGATCTCCCACTCCACCCTAGCCTGAAGTGGCACAAGAGGTGTAATGCCAAAATGTGTAACATATTAGAGTTGGTGCTTCCTGTGGAGATGTGTGAGTGAGACACTCTGCCCTGGAGCATTCATAACCTATAGGCCAGAACTTTAGTGGGTGTAAATCCGTGTAGATCCATTCACTGTAATGAGGATCTAGCCCTATGAGTTCAATTCCCTGGTGCTGGTAGCAGTAGGCCTCTGTCTTGTAAAGTGTCCTATAGCGCTCTATAAATGTTTAATAGCAATGACATGAGTAACAGATATTTAAACACCCACACATCATTAACATATGCACAGTGAGGATTGGTTTTTTTTTTTGGAAGGATTTGTATGTATTGCTCTTCCTGAATAGCTTTGAAAATTTGCCTTGTAGTTAGTGTCTCTGAAACACTGATAAGTTCCACATAGTGTCAAGAAATATGAGAGCACATTTAATCCCCACCGTCTCTAAAACATTCAGCACTTAGCATCCCATTGTGCATTGACAGTGCTAAAAATCAGACCTGAGGCATTTACAGTTCTGATTTTCTTTCAGCACATATATAATACCAGATTTATAGCCATGCCATAAAGAATTTGATACAAGGAAAAGCAGGTCGATAATATGCTTCTAAAATGACCTCAGTTGACAGGCACTAGCCACTTTTCTTATTGACCACAAAGCAAAAAAAAAAAAAAAAATCACATTAGGCAACTGCATTAGTACCATTAAAAAAAGCAAGTGGAGATTCTATCTTCCCAGCCAAATGGAAACCACAGAAGCCTTAGGGGAATATTACTCCCTTTTTTTCAGGCTTCAGAGAAGACAACCTGAAGAAGAGGCGTCATTGACTGACAGGTGAATTTTGTGCCCTGTGCAGGGCTGTCACTAAATATGTTGCACAACACAGACTTAGGTCAATACCATAATGTAGGTAAAGAACAGCTGGATATTACACATTCAGAGCTCTTGGCATGAATGTGAGGTTCAATTTTGTATCCTAAATTAAATGAAATGGGACGCCTGAACATTATTTTTAGAAAAAAAATCCGTCTTTCTTCTATGTTTTCCCTCTACTTTGTCAGCTCTCTTTGAAGACAAATCTTGTCAGCTTGGAAATGATTTCAAGGCTAACAAAAATAGATTTTGGCTTGCAGCCTGTCTTTTGGATATAGACAGTCATTTTCGGGAGGCTTTATTGGGGTGGGGTGGGGTGACTCAGGATTAATATAAGACCGTATAGACTCACACAGAGCGTAGAAGGCCAAAAACAAATGAGTGAGAAAGGGAAAAGCCACAAAGTCGCTTCAGCCTCCTGCTTAAAGTGAAGTTTAATTTGTGGCTGCATCAGGAGTAAAGCTCCAAATGACTGAATTACGCGGCAGAACATCTGGCACCACCAGTGCTGCAAAAGTGAATAGCAAGCTCATCTTATAGTTTCCAAAGTGGGTGGGGTTTTCTTTTGAGTTGTCAGAAATCAAATGAAGGAGAGCACAGAGGTGATGTTTCCAGCCTCCCACCCTCCCACTTTGGGACAATGGGAATATTCCACATTCTTCCACCGGCCAAGTCATAGGGGAAATAAAAGCTTGCAACTGCCTAGAATCAGAAATATAGTCTTGATGGAGAATTTCATGTTAAAGCAGAAAATCACAAACACGGCAAAGAGTGCTTATAAGAAAAATCCTGCTACTACAAAGCTTGATCTAAAGACAGACTCCCATTGGCTTTGGTAGACTTTGGATCAAGCCTCTTAAGAAGGCGTTAGCATTGCTGTCCCAGCTGTTGCACAGTATTCTCCTATAGTTGATGCAAATGAAAGGAAAACAGGTGGTTTCTCCAGAATCCCTTCCGCTATTCTTTTTTTTAAACAAAAACAAAGGTTTTCTAAGAGTTATTGAAATAGCTCATTTACTTGAAACAACCTAAGAGACAGGTCTGTAGGAGATAAGCTGATAATTGACTTTTCCTGCAGTTACAATATTATGTTCAAATATGACTCATCTGGAATCCAGGAAATTGGCTTTTACTGTGTATTTTGGTTTAGTCGATGGGAGGAGGCATTCTAGAAGTGATTGTTATGCCTTAAAGCAGAATTAGACTGCTCGCTGAAGCATTTTGGTCAAGCATGCAGCATACCTGGTGGCGGGGCACTTATGCCAGAAGTTAAAGACTCTGGAGGTACGGCATCAGGCAAAGGGATGATGCCCGGTAAGGATCTGGTGCTACACCATTGAAGATCATGAAAATTTTGCAATTCACTTCCATGGGAGCAAGATCGTGGCTTAAATCATCAATGACAAGCTGTGTGGTTGGCTCAGTTCTAGGCACAAATCTAAGCTTATGCACTGAGAAAATAACACAGTCAAGTTCCAGAGAGGCTTTTACTTGATCAGATGGTGGGAGGAAGGGGTGATATAGGGAAGCATGTAAAATTCCTCAACTTCAAAATTAAAGTTCAGGTCTTTGACTATCCAGTCAGTTGTGGACACAACACCCTCGGAAGTCAATTGTAGCTATAAGTTTATAATTCATTGGGCAATCATGCCTCAGGAGCTCAGAAAACTAAGTCCCATAAACCTTAGGATTGTGATACAGGAACAAATGGACTTTTCTTTATCAGCTAACATAGGACTAGATCCTTTACTGGTACAAATCAGTGTAGCCCCATAGAGCTAAATTCTATAGTTCTTGTTCACACCTAAAGTCAAAGGGATTTTTGCCTGCATTAAGACTGTAAGTACTGGACTCATTAACATTCCCAGAAATGCACTTTAGTAAATCCCAGTGGATACAGTGTTCACGAGTGATGCAATGATAGCAATGGTTTGTTGCAAACAAGTGCTATGAAAGCTATCACCACACAGCAATACCAATGCACCTCAGCGCATTCCATATTAGTTTGGTTGCATTGTTCGTTGGCTTTCTCACCCAGGTCCTCCCTTTTGCATAACAGAAAACCAAAACCATTTTTACTTGTGGCTCAAGCAAATTTAAAAATATCTGGCTAACAACTAGTCACAGGGCACCATTCATACAGCCTCCTAGGACCACAGTCTGTCAACCACTGTGTACAGTTGACAGTTGCTAAATCTTTTCATTTATTTTTACTTTATTATGCATGCATTTTAAAAATTTTTTATTTAAGATCCAGTTAAGATCAGGGTGGGTTCCCCCCCCCCCCCCCCCGAGAGTCACCCCCAGTAACATGTGTTAGATAAAAACAAAATGTTGCTTTTCAGTATTTGTAGAAATATGATATTTTTAACTCTGCCATCTCCTTTCCATAGAAATCAGTGTATCCTATGAGTATTTTCAATAAGAAACTAATGATAATAAGAAACGCTCAATGAATTCCTTTGGCAGACTTTTGGGCAGGAAATCTTTTTTCTTTTAAAGTTGATTATTTCTTATCAAAGAGGCATTGATGTGACTGTAGAGAACCAGATCCTCCTCTGCTGTTAAATGGTATAGCTCCCCTGATCTATGTCAGTTTATGCCAGGTAAGGTGCTTTGACATTGAGGTGCTGAGCACCCATGAGTCCAGTGGAAATCAATGGAAGCTGCAGGTGCAACACATACGTGTGGGCTTAACCTGGCTGTCTTTGTCTTAACTGTAATTATTTCTTTCCTCTTTTGTAAGAGGGCCCTCCTACCCAAGTCATTAATGAAGTTGAATCCCCAAGTGACACTGTCATGTTGATACTTTAAAGGGTGACAGATGCTCATGCAAGTCTTGTGAGGAATAGACTTTAGTGAATTATTATATTATAAACACAGTATAATGTCAATCAGCGAACTAGAAGTGAGATTGGAACAGCCCAGTTTCTCCACATCAAGTGCAAATGCTGGAGCTGGTGAAGAATGCCTCATGATTTTACCTTTTTCCCCCGATTATTTTTAAGTGAACATGCTATATAATTTAATCTGCCCACCAAGTTTATCTTAACATGGGTATCATGTCAAAGCTTTTAAATAATTATGAACTGTGATCTAAGTGAAGCAGAAAAAAATGATGCAGAGCTGTAAAACAGCAAAAATGTACAAAATCCCTAAACTGTCACGTCAGTGTTAAAAGACGTGTTTAAACACTATGCACTGTACGGAGGTGGTATATACTATAGTATACAACGCAAGCAGTGTTACAATTGGCACCATATTCATTGACTTAAAGTAAATGGTGATGTTACAAAATATCACGGAGCTACAACCCAACTGGGCTGTGAAATCAGCATTTAATTTGTGCAAATCTGATCATAACAGGTCTCCAATTAGATATTCCACTTACACCAGGCTAATTTGTTATCATAAGTAAATGTCGGTCAAGGCAATAATTTCCAAACAATCACCCTGCCCTATGGAAAAGAATGGCAGAAGATCACACAGAAGGTTACAATAAGTTAAAGAATGTTTAACTTGAGATAGAATAGTGACTTGGAAAGTGTTAAAATGACAGGTTTGTAACATTAAATGTACTTGAGTGATGTATTGGGTTAACGAAGAACAACACTCAATACCTTTTATAGGTCAGTGATCAAATAACATGATTAGCAGATAGAATGAATCCACACCATTGTGGAATAAACACAGACATGCATATACATATGCGCTGTGTCTACAGTGATGTGTACCGCAAAGACACACAGAGTGCATGTAACCTGTCTCATATCTTTAAAAACAACAACAGAAAGAGACATATCTGCAAACAGTCATCTGGAGGCTGGAAAGTCGTTTAGCATAAGGTAAATAACATTAGTACAACATACATCTCTTTGATGTTAGAAACTCAAATGAAGACACAGCAAATGATGCTTTATGTGCAATTTATGAAAAAACAATATGGTTCTGTTGCTACAGGCTGAAGTTTTCCAAGAGACTGTTGTAGAAAATGTACTGTGTATTGATTTGCATCATCCTACAGAAGCTAAACATGAGAACTGTTTCTCTGTGCGATAAAATACATTGAACTGACAAAACCCGAAGTGTTGCAAGAGACACGTACCCAGAATTATTAGATTCTATTTATACGTTATAGTGGGGCTTCTGAAACTGCTTAAAGAAACAGTGCTTCCTAATTTGCCTTGCCATGCTATAAAGCACACACAAACACACACATACATGCTATCCATTCCTACTTTTTAAGTATCATATTTCCTAGCTACTCTGGGGTGAGCATCTCAGAAATCTTCACAAACAATACAGCTAAGCCCTGCATGCTTGAGACAGCGTGGATAAATTTAATAAATCAAACAGCCATTTGGGTCTGTAAGGTATGTTAATGCCCCAGTGTCTGCAAAAAGTTGGCTGGCTATTCTTTGTCTGAGGGCCAGCAGATGAATAGCTTGCAGAAGAAGATAATGCCACTATATAAGAAATAGAAGAAGGAAAAACTCACCTTTCTTTTATGGTCAAGGAACTCCTATTATTGTGAGGCAAAGTCTTAGACAATCCAGTGAAATATTAGAAAAAGCTGTAATGCATATTTGAAAAACTGATAAATCCTGCTCTCTTTGCCCTTCCCCACTAAACCTTCTTCTGTCTCCCAGATTTCAGTACACAGGGCTGGAATCCTCCTGAGTATCCCCTCAGTGCTCTGCCTGTATCTAAGCTCCGCACTTCAATACCTCCAGCTGTTTATATCAGTAACTAACCAAGCAGCAAGAGATCATATCCTGTCTGCACATGCTCACTGCTCACCAGTCTTTGCAGCTGCCAAGCTGGGAGATCTCCAGGGTCCTAGTGACTCACTAGAGCAGGGTACAGGAGCTAGGATTTGTAAATAGCAGAGATGTTTGTTTTTTCTGTGTTGTATTTTGTGAGGGAGAAGGGAGGAAGTGGGCGATGGGGCGCTGAACAGGGAGAAATAACCCATGCTCTTGTGCACGTAAAATTGAAGGGAAGTAATGACACTCACTGTATGTTGTGCTGTGTCAAAATCAGCAGCCATGATCTCTGTGCTTTGCTTTTCCTTTTCAAATGAGCTGTAAAAGTTCCCCTCCCTCACATTTGTTTTATAGAAAAGCTTTGCAGCGCTTCACAGCTATAGACTCCTACAGACCCTGTCCAGGAAAGCAAATAAATCTAATCATCGGCAGCGCAGAAGTTCTAATGCTATTATCTGAAGGGGTGCTTTTTTTTAAATGCCTCTTTTCCACTAGGTTCAGATCTGTTTTGGCACCACTTTTTCCTAGACACATTCCCAACGGGTGAGAGAGAATTCCGGGTAAATGGTTCTGCAGAAGTTGTTCCAAGACAGGTGCAGCGATTTCAGACACCAAGTTTGTTATTCAGGGCACAGGTTGGATGGAAGTAAATTATTTATAAATGTGAAAGCGGAAAGACAGTTCATTCGCTGTCCATGAGATTGACTGATTAGCAATATCACCTTCACCTTGTCCTGGTTGTTCAAATGGTATTAAAACAACACCTGTGTTATATGAGAGATTGGGAGGGACCTCAACATTCAGCTCTGCACCTAGATTTGGACCCCTCCATAATTCTAGTGTGTTTGGATCAGGCCATTATATCTGTGGACCTAACACGCAAAATTCAGATCCAGTTTTAGATCTGGATTTCAAATGACCCATACCACCTCTTATCTTCAAAGGCTGGGTGTTCATATTTGTAACACTGGATCACACTCATCTCCAGTCAAGGAAAAAAAAACCAAACAACACTACATGCAACTTTAATTAGAGAGAATAGACAAGATCTCAGCTGCTGCTTAGAGTACGATTCTGTCACTCTTCATATTGCTTTCTCTGTGACTAGCCCCATTAATTTCAGTGGAGCTATCTGAGCAGAAATCACTCCAGCAGCAGACTCCTCAGACCCAGCCCTGGGTCTGTGAATTAAGTGCCAAATTCTACCTGAATAACAGTCTCCACACAATTCAGGGGTGATCAAACCCATGGTTTTGTTTGTTCATTATAAACATTTGCAAAATATTCCCGTCCTGATGCAGCTCTGGATTTCAAATACACATGAACTTTGGAGCTATGGTTTGGGCTCATCTCTATGCAGTATATTGTAAGATATTGTCCAGAGGTATTCCAAGGATACACAGATTTTGTGTTGGCTCTCCGCAGCAATTGGGAATTTCACTGTCTGTATGCTGTAGTATTTAGGCTCGGGAATTCTCTCATTTGGTCACTTCTAGCAAACCAGGTTGGTGCTGTACTTATTTGGCTTTGATTTACATTTTTTAATATTTATTTTCAGACTAATGGTTTGGGTTGTTTGATTATTTTTTTTAAAAACCAAACAACCACACCCAGGAAAACAATTTACAGAAATGGCAAAGCTAGGGAAAGAATCGCATTTCTGTTGGTTGCACTTTGTGAACCAGATCGTCGTCCACTTTTAAAGTCCCTTTACAGAGCTGTAGTGGCACAAATGGCCCTTAAACCAGGCCTAACGGGGATGCTTTTGAGAAATACTCAGGTGTCAGTAGAACAGCTCTGATGGGTTTATGTCATTAGCTTTTCCCTCTCTGGTGTGCAGGTCAGAGAAAGGCAAGGCTGGGCCTTTCTAAGCAGCATATCTTAGAGCACACCTGAGCTGCTCAAATTTATGTCAAGAATGTTTTAGGCCCAGGCACTGGTCAGGGCTGGGGAAACTGAAAAATGGCCTCTTCTCTCTCTTCAGCTGTGTTGAACATAAGCTTATGCAACAGATGACCTGGTTGTATAGTTTGTATTTGTTTTCAGTGTAAAGCAAAGGTCATTTTTCTAGGTAAAGTCAACTTCCATTTCTCTGTGCATTTCTATACATCTGGGATGGCAGCATGATGTAGTAGATATGGCACTGTACTGGGATCAAGGAGTTTGGGGTTCTGTTCCCAGCTCTGTCTCTGAGAATCTGTATGACTGTGCATTTTACTTTACCTCTTTGTAACTCTGAGCACCCTCCCACTCTTGATCTATCTTGTCTATTTTGATTGAAAGCTGTTCAAGATAGGTACCGTCTCTCACTTTGTGTAGGTACAGTACATAATAAGCTTGGTTGAATTCTTTAAGGGCTATTATAATATAAAAAATAACTTACTATCACCATGAAAATGACAAAGTCCATCTATTTATCCATGACAAGATGAGCCCATTTTTTTCCTACCATAAAAATCTTTAGGTTGTTGGTGAATTTTATCTCAATGAATAAATTTGCAATTTATTGTAAAATAACACCTGCTTTCCAATGTGGAAATTCAAGAAGTGAAGATTAGAGGTTTCTAACAGTTATCCCATTCACACGAAGTCTGGCAGTCCTTCTGACTTGATAAGATGTGAAACTGAACTGATAGAATCCGTTTGCTGTTATTAACATGTCAAACATTTGCTGAGGTTCAGCATATTGGCAGGGCTACAATTGCACAGTGAGTTTGTGGATTTTGAATAGCAAAGTAGATGCAGGGTAGTTTAAGTATATAATATCCTATGTTTCATACCCTTAAACCATGGAAGAGGCCTATGCTATAGTCTATTTTAGCAAATAAAGGGCAATGTCGGCTTGTGTATCCGAAAAGATGTTGAAGCCTCACTCAGCCCCATTAAGTCACAGTAAAGACTGGTGTTGTAGCAGATTTTGTGAATTAGTGCATGAAAAAGTACATTTAAAAAAAAGCAAAGATGATGCATTACAAACACGTACTTGTTTGATTTGACAAGTTTTAGTTTGGTTTTAATTTTTTTGGATAATGTTGCATGGTAGTCTAGTACATGTTCCGAGGGCTTATTTACAAGAACTAACTGCTGCCTTGTTCTTAATGCTTGACTGGAAATATGGAGGAGGACCTCCAGTTTTAAAAAACAAATTACAGACTTTGCAGATTATCAAAGTGACTTAGCAATGTAACTCTGAAATGAATATATAGAAATATCAGGCGACTTCTCTTCTCACTTGCACCAGTGTGAACCATGGATGGGTCCATAATTTTCCAATCCACCATACCCTTAAATCAATGCTTATCTTCAAGTTTGCTTAAAATAAGTGTTTAAGTGCTTTTCTGAATCTGTGTCTCAGTCAATACTATTACACCAGTGTACACTGGTGAACTAAGGAGCAGAGAGGTTAGTAATCTCAATACACGACTTGATTTGCAAAGATTGACAACATGTTCTTAAAAAAAAGCAGGCAAAAATCACCTACATTAAATTTTAATTACAAAACCAAATATCAGTTCATAGACTCATAGGTCAGAAGGGACCAATATGATCATCTAGTCTGACCTCCCGCACAAGGCAGGCCACAAAACCCTACCCATACACATTTATAACAACCCCGAACCCATGACTGAGTTATTGAAATCCTCAAAAATGAGATTTGAAGACCTCAGGCTGCAGGAAATCCACCAGCAAGCGACCCATGCCGCAGAGGAAGGCGAAAAACCTCCGTGGCCCCTGCCAATCCGCCCCGGAGGAAAATTCCTTCCCGACCCCAAATATGGCCATCAGCTAAACCCTGAGCACGTGGGCAAGTTCAGTTTTGACGAACAATGCACCATGGTTCTCAAGCCGCCTAAACAAATCTGCATATTCTCCAACTTATGAATGGATCCCAGGGATGTGCTATTGTTTTGATGGAAAATATGCTTCTTGCATGGCTTTGTCAAATCTACAGACAAATCTTTGGAAGTTTTTTGGTTGTTGTGCTTCAAGTTTTGGATTCCACAACCCAGAAACTCAAAGACAAATTCACACATCAGTTATTGCAATAGAAAATCTCAGAGCCGTTGTGATGAGTCCATTTGATGTCAACCTTTTCCTGAGATTTTGTATACAAAATATTATGCATTGGCTTTACTGGCTCAATGCAATAGTGCCTACTTAGGCAAAATTCCCATTATCCTCAACTGAGCTGAATGGGATTTTTTCACTGCATAAGGGCTGCAGGATCGTGTCCTAAATTTCCACTGTCTGCATTCACTGGGTTCTCAATATATTAACGAGAAACAGGATGAAAATGTTAACAGGCCCCTTTACACCAATGAAACAATTGCTAGTGTCATTTTGGCCTTCTACCAAAACAGAGCTTTGCCCTGCAAGATGCTGACCATTTTTTTAAGTGTTGATTCCCACTGCTTCCCATGTGATTGGAGGATGCTCTGATCTTCTCAGGAGATGCTCAGCATCCTTCAAGATCAGGCCCATCTATTGCACGTGATTGATCCTGATTCTCACCTCAGATTTCTCAAGATGCACATTGATGCAGGACCACAAACCTGAGGTGAGAACTGAGCTCACAAACCGTATTCTATATCTGAATCAGGTGAGCCTTTTTCTGATATGCCTTAGAAAGATACATACTGTTTGTAAGAACAATGTGCTATTTGTCAGCTACTTCATAACTTTACCGTTATTATTGCTTTTCCATTCAGGAATTACAAGCATGCCAACCTGATCGGTTATTTTTGTCCATTGGGTTTCGTGCAAATAAGGATCTGAACTTAAATATTTTAGAATGTTGCTATTTAACTTCAAACCATGATATTCAAATATTAACTTCAGGCTAAAAGGCATAACTTCAGTCCTGGCGGGGGTGATATCACATGGCCAGCATGGGTAACATAAGAACTCTGTCTGTGTCTTTTTGATTCCCTGTTGACTCTGGGGGGAAAAAACTGGAGAGGTCTGACTCCTTTACACTAAGGGCTCTTTACACCTATGTGGCAGGATAAGTTGGCCTTAATGTAAATGAGAATCACTCTCTTGGTGTGTCCAAAGGTGTCATATAGTCCCCTTGTTAAACAAAACCGCTATCTATCTGGAAACGGAGGCTAGATCCACCTGTGCCATAAATTGGTGCAGCTCCAGAGACTTCAGTGCAACCATGATGGTGTACACCAGCTAAGGATCAAGCCCACAGTTTCCTAAGTCATAATCAGAACGAACTAGACTAAAATTAGCTCCCTGCAAATGTCTTTGATTATGGCTTAATGTTCCTCAGTTGGCTGTTTTCAACCGGATAGGATCTTCATGTGTGTAACTTGGCTTTGGCAGTGCCAGGCTGCCACTAACCATTAGAATTCTGCATGCACTCTGCCTTTCTCACTCTCCTTCCTGGAGAAGAGGGAAGGATTTAGTGTTTTTATTGTAACGTTTGGATTGGTGAATCTGTTCTTCAATGTGTGCATTTATACCAGGCCAAAATATCAAATCTGGTCCTGCCCTCATGCTACTCTTCTCCCATGTGTCCTGAATGAATGATTTTTGTAATTTTCAATGTCAATGATTGTGGAGTCACAAGCCATTTAATCTTTTAAAATAAGATTTTCCATAAACCATTCATTCTTCACAGGCTATCCAGAATTCTGTCACGTGTAGCAAACACACAGATTTTTCTTTTGGAAATCAAGCAGTGTGGATAACTGGGGATCTGCAAAGTTGCAACACTTAATTCTGTTAAACTAGAAATCTTTGCAAGATTGGGCCTTAGTTTTGTTAATTTCTCTTCTGGCACTGGTAAATAGGTCTCTGCAAGATGATATCATGCCTCATGTGACTCCTCCAGGTTGTCTGGTAGCTCTGTGAGGAAAAGCTATTTGAGGTATCAGCAAACAATGTTTCTTTTCATGACCAGTTCAGTGTCATACTTAGTAGACGTGGAACTGAATTTGGGCAACTGAATGTCAGAAGATTCCATTATTCTGGACAGTTTCTCCTTTCTTGGTCTGCTTCTGCACATACATGACTTCTCACACCAGGTGAGATTTTGATACATATGATCTCTTGTTTATGAGCCCCTGTAGCTATTACCATGGGCATGTCTGCACTGTAGTAGAAGGTGTGATTGCAGCTAGTTAGGCATATCCATGCTAGTTTTAACCTAGCTAGCATGGCTAAAAATAGCAGTGAAGATATTTCATTGTGGGCTATACAAGCCTACCCAATACCCACGTGTACATACTCACATTGCTAGTCTAGACTGAAGCCTGTGAAGCCACTGCAGGATTATGGAGTCTTCACTGCTATTTTTAACCATGCTAAACTAAAGCTAGAGCAGATCTGACACCTCCCATTGCAGTGTAGACCTGCTCTAAGAATTATTCAGAGGGAGAGAGATTCCAAGCTTGTCTATATGAAATAGTTTAAGCTAAGGTGTGATTTTACACTGATTTGGTTGAACCAGTGGAAAAGGTTATGTAAACACTCTTGTGTTAGTTTAAAACAGGCTTATTTCTGTTTAGTTTAAGGGAATGACACTAGATCAGCAGATGATGTGAGCGGTCAGACTAGAGGATCATAGTGATCCTTACTGGCTTTAAATCTATGAATATAGAAATTACGGATAGATTTGAGCTAAACCAAAATAAGATTATCCATACAAGAATTTGCCCAGGCTTAACCAAACCACTTTAACATGTTTGTGTGTAGACAAGGCCTCAGGTAGGGATAAGAGACTTTACTAGTTACATACTCAGCACCTGAAAAGACCTGCACCACAACTGATAATAGGCATTTTCTACAAGGGCTGACTGCTGTACAGCCAGATAAAGAGAACTACCAAGGCCCTCTGCAATAGCACCATCTGGTGATTCACCTTCATGTTACACTCTCTTAAACCAGTGTAACTCAGCTAACGTCAAAGGCGTTATTCCTAATTTGCACTGCTGTACCTAAGATAAGGGTCAAATCCTACGTGGTTATGGTACGATCAGTAGCAGTGAAGGGTACTTGGCTTATGATCCTGAGCTTTGTTGTAAAGCACTTTGAGATCCACTGCTGAAAAGTGCTGTATAAGAACTGGGTAGTAGTATTATTTATTACTATTAACACATGGCAGAAAACACTCGGCATGTGGCTTGACAAGCTCCAAATCCTTGTGAAAAGGAAGAATCTATGAATGTCCACATCACTGCCAGTGTTTTCTCCAGCAACGAAAGTAAATGTCATCGAACTGGTGCAGTTCTCTGCAGCTCCCTTTTACTCCCAATAAAGTTAGATCATCAGGATAGTATTTTAAAAAAAGATATTGAATCTTGTTTGCTTTGTTTTGCTTTGTTGTTCAGGAAGTTCCTCCTTTTGTTAGACCCAGTGATCTTTCATTCAACAGAGGCAGCACTAGCTATCTTTTGCGATTGCTATTGCTACTAATATGCCATTGCACTGAAAAAAAAGTAACAATCAATAAACTGTTGTAGTCAAGAAAAGAGCAGGCTGAATTCTGAAATTTGCTTTTGCTGCACACTGGCCTAAAACTGAGGAGACTCCGCTGAAGGCAATGGAATCGTTCTGGATTTACACTGCTGTAAATGAGAGCAGAATTCTGACTAGTATATCTAGTAAAGTGTAGGGTATCTGATGAAAAAGATGAAGTTGTGAAGAAAACAAAATAAGTCACTTGAAAAGCCTGGATGTAATGAAAGCTTTTAGAAAAATACAGCATTTTCTGGTAAGTGGAAGGGAAGTTGGAAAAGAAAATCATCCTCTTCACTGAAGCTGTGATGGAAAGAACAGAGATGGCCTTAGGAATCTGAAAGTCTTTTGCCAACACAAATCAACAGGGCCTATTACTATTTCTAACCCAGGAACATGCAGGATACCAATTCACTGGCATCTGGATTTCAATTAAATCCTGTGAGGAAAATATTATTTTCCTCATTTTATTCTGTTTGCACATCTAGGACAATGGTTTATTTCACACAGTTTCAAGAAGCAACATCTTTCCAGGTCTGGGAACAAAAACCATGATCAAGATGAAATAGGCTTTGTAGGCCTTCTGCACTAAAACTACTTTTTGGAAAGAATTTGGGGCTCTGACTGTCTGAATGATAGATATGGGCCCAAATCCCATTGTTGGTCACCTAGATTTTACTCTAATTCACAAATGAGAAAGCAAAGATGATCTAGCATTTGAGTCATTGGACTTTGACTCGGGTGATCTGGGTTTGATTCCCAGCTCTGCCATAGACTTCCTATGTGACCTTGGACAAGTCATTTAATTTCTCTCTGCCTCCGTTTTCCACCTGTAATGTAGGGATGAAGATGCTTCCTTTCTTTCTTGTCTGCCTTGTCTCTTTCAATGGCGAGAACTGCCCCTTATTATGTACAGTTTTGGTTCCAATCAGCAATGTTGGTTCTCCTCTTGTTTTATTCCTACTGGTTCATCCATCCCTGATCATTTTCGTACAGTTGCTTTTTAAATGTCTTAAATAGAGGTATCTATCCTGCATCTGAAGTGCTGACATAGTTTCAATACAGCAGCACAAAATCACCACCGTAAAATGTGAACAACGAAGGTGTATACCGAGCTTTAAGATAAGTGTGAGTGATAAGGTCTTCAAGGTGCAGCTGTATTAACTCTCCTACATTACCACTTTGCACTGCTATTAAAACAGGACTTTGAGGAAGATCTACTACTTGGAGAGAGAAGTTCAAAATGTGGTGCACTTTACGAGGAAGGTCATGTATACAGTTTATTGGTAGGAGGGACAGGTGAACTTGTTTTGTTCATTTTCAAACCCACTCATGCATAAAGAGCATGATTCTAATTTTACTTGTATTGCTTTTTCACCAGTGTTATTCCACTCTCTTCAGTGGTATTACATGTGATTCAGACAAGCATAGAAACCTGATTCAGCCTCTATTGAATGAAAAAAGGGAGTGTTTTCAGTTATTTCAGTGGGAGTATGATCAGGCCCTAAATGAGACAAAGTTTAAAAGTTCAACTAAAATTAATTGGGTTCATGTTTCATTTTGGGGGAAAGAGAGGTGCTGGGGAGGGGGGGAAGCAGTGAAAGGGGGGAAGAAATGGTTAAAAACTGAGCAAAGTGGGGGAGAGAGAAAAAGAAAATATGAGACCATGAGAAAAGGAGCAGACATGGAGAGAGGGAAAAATTAAAATGAGGGGAAATAAAGTATATTTATATTGGGTGAATTCCTGAGTCCATTGAAGTCCATGGCAAAACTCCAGGATTTCACCCACCATGTACCGTGTATCCACTTAAGACTGTCTAGCTTGAGGAAGATTCTTCTATCCATAATCCATGCCACAAGATTCCTATTAGCTATAAAACCTGAGATCTGGGCACCAGACAGAACAGTATCACTGAATGAGTTACACCAGATGGAGATCTGGCCCAGGATGTTGAACTGACCATGGACACATGGACATAAAAGTCTGCAAATTCAGATATCCAGAACGAAAGAAACATGTAAGATTTTCAAAGCCTCAAACTCCATGAGGTTTACCCATCCCGGTATCATTGTTACTAAATCAGGGCTCAGTCCTGCAAATACTACCAGATCGTTCCTGTGAGTGGCCTGAAGGGGCTAGCACTGTGCCTAGTAACAAGTGCTTGCTGGGCTAAGCCCTTAGAAGATAAAGAAATGGAATTGAAAAGATGAAACAGATTAGCATCTTGAACTTTTTCCTATGATATCTCAGTGGAAACAAAATAACAATATACATATAAGGGGTACATAACCAATGGAGAACCAGCCCAACAACTAGCAAATGAAGAATGTTGAAAGATAAATATAGACTTTTTGCATAAGTAACCATCATTGTGGCTAACTCCATTTCTTTTGTTGCCTCACTCGATCTTAATTAAAAAAGAGATTGAAGCCTATTGAGAAGAGAATGCAGTTAAATAAGATGAGTTTTATGCAGGATGCTGCTGGAATTAAGGTCATTAATGTTTTGTTTTTTATCTTTTATCGTTCACTCTCTCTTGTTCATTTGGTCATTTTGTTTCTTTGCTATTTTATAAAGCAGCAACAAAGTCAAAATGTTAAGCCGTCAAACTGCTTTCACAGCCAAACTGCAGTGGATGCTTTCTAGTGGCGAATTAGGCCCAGAGTTCTTTACTTGTACAGCACATTCCACTTCATTCTGAGTTAAACAATGAGAGTTCTGTGGCACCTTAAAGACTAACAAATTTATCTGGGCATAAGCTTTCGTGGGCAGAAACCCACTTCATCAGATGCGTCACCTGCATTTCTTCTTCGTCACTTGCATTTCTTCTTTGTCCGATGCATTTCTTCTGAGTTGTTTTTCAGTTAGTCTCTCACTGTCTCAATGTAGCGCCTAGCATGGTTGGACCCTGATCTTGATGACAGCTCCTTGGTACTACTGTAATACAAATAATGATGGTAATAATGACTGCCTTCCAGCCCTCCAGTCTGAAATATTGGTATACAGTTTAATTTAAATAAACTTCCTGGTCTCCCTTTAATAAACATGTTGAGTGACGTGTTTAGTGGGAAACCTGGTGGATGCCAGTTCTCTGTTGGAGATTGAATTCCGGTGGAAAGTCGCTTTGGAATTTTGGCCCCAAATTTCACACACAACTTTCAATAATTAACCCTAAATGATAAATGAAACTGTATGTATTGAGAATTGTGTTTTCCTTTCATTTGGATTCACCAGTGGGTCTCTGGATTGGATCCATGGGTGCTATGAATCAGCCTAGCTCCATTGACTTCAATGTAACCATGCTGGCTTACACCACCTGAAGATGTGGCCTTCTGGTTTTTTGTTTTATGTTTTTTTCAAATGAGCCATCTCTGGGTGGAGCGTCAGGGCTTGAGTTGGAGGTTAAGGTCGTTTCCATGAACAGGAATAATTCTCATGTCTAAACAGTACAACAAGCGTGCATTACATCTTTATGGACATTTAAGAGTCTCATGCAAAATGACCTTCCCAGTGTGCCATATGGGCAAGGTTGTGCTTTGAGGTGGACCGCGGAAGTTCAAACCAGTGAAAATCTGGCAGCCCACCCAAAATTAGCAGCGGAGTTTGTGTAGTGCTTGTCTTTTTTTTTTTCCCATTAAAAATACCGTGAACTTGTTGATGGTCCCTTACTGCACTCATACATTATGTTGTATTACAGGTTTTGTCATGTTTCATTTACACCCTTATAAGCTCCACAGATATTTAAGAATTTTTTGAAGACGTGCCAGCAGCACAGATGGCAATTGCACGGGCTGCTGCACAAGCAGGCATTGGTGGTATGGTTTGCAACTCTGGGAAAAGAAGCACAACTGGTGGGGCAGAAATTAGATGACAACATGGCTTTTAAGCAGAACTGACTAGGAAAAAGACACCTAGCTCTTCTCAGAAGACACCGGAAAACTCAAGGGAATTATCTGAGAGAACTGACTTCCTGGTGTGCTATCAATTTACCGACTCAGAACAGCAGACTGCAGATTTTGTTTCTTCTGTGGAATCCTTTGCTAATTTGGCATTAAGAATCACATTTGACTGATCTCTTTGCTACTAGCACTGTTTGCAGTTAGGGCTTTGTACAAAATCCACTGCAGTCAAGTGGAGCGTTTGGATCAGGCTCTTCAAGAGGGTGAAAAGCAAAGGGATTATTTTTAAGTGCCTACTAAAAGTAGAGCTGCTGAAAGAGCCACTGCAAGGGGCTGGCATGTCCCCAGGCCCCGGAGGACTTACAGCCACACCAGTATCTCTATCCAGACAGTTTTTTTTGTTTTCCAGACACAGACAAAAACAGTTCCTCAGTCCATCCTGTGCTACAGCTCCCCTTTGCCTCTTTCAGTGTCCCCCTGCTTCAGGGCCTACGGCAGGATGGCTCCTTGTTCTACTTAGCTGAGCACAATCCTGCAGGATTTTCTCCCTCGTGGACTTTTTTCCCAGGAATGTTCCTTTTGTCTCCCTTCCCAGGCAACACAGACAGCCTCTCCTAGGGACATCCCTACTGCTCCTGCTTTCCCCTTTGTTACTGACTCCTGGTAGGGAGCACCTGTTTGGTCTTCAGCTGCACCTAATTAATGAACAGGGCGGGTCCCAGGCTTCTGGCCCTTCAAGGGATAGGCCCATAGACTATTGTGTCACCTGGATTTTACTAACCACCCAGCTATACAGATATGTGTATGGTGAGGGTTTATACATCTCCCTTATCTCTATGATTGCTATGTGCACATGTACACTGCCTTGCTCCCCAGAGAGCTGAAACCTCTAGGAATTAAATTTTACTTTGAAAGAGTTGAATAGAACTGAGCGAGATTCAAAATTTCTTTCCTGTGGAGCAGTGGTTCTGAACCAGTGGCACACGTACCCTGGGGGCACGCAGAAGTCTTCCAGGAGGTACATCAACCCCTCTAGATATTTGCCTAGTTTTACAACACGATACATAAAAAGAACTAGCAATGTCAGTACAAACTAAAATTTCATGCAGACAATGAGTTGTTTACACTGCTCTATATACTACACACTGAAATGTAAGAACAATATTTATATTCCATTTGATTTATTTTGTAATTATATGGTAAAAAAAAGAAGAAAGCAATTTTTCAGTAATAGCAGGCTGTGACACTTTTTGTATTTTAATGTCTGATTTTGTAAACAAGTAGTTTTAAAGTAAGGTGTAACTTGGGGAACACAAGACAAATCAGACTCCTGAAAGGAGTATAGTAGTTCGTCTTGAATTGTGGATGAAATGTTGAAATATTCACATGTGTCATAAAATGAAGTATTCTGATAAATTTCGATTTGATAATATTGAAATGTTTCATTGTGACACCTAAATAAAAGTGCCCCTGATTTTCAGAGGTATGGACCACTCACTGCTTCTGTTAAAATCAGTAAATGTTAAAAACTCTAGGAAGTTCCCATTGGGATTTGGGATGTCAGCTAGATTCTTCTATATTAGAATTGTAAAAACTATTTACTTGTTTGTTTCTTTGCATTCTGGTAGCACTTTGGAGTCCCCATCATGGACCAGGACCCCATTGTGCTAGGTGTTGTGCAAACATAACAAAAAGCTGGCCCTTCCTCAATGTGCTTAAAATTGTGCATCCTGGCTACTTTGCTAGGCCTCCTACCTCTGAAAATAAAATATTCTTATATACTCCATTTTCCCAATGGAGCCTTCTTATACTCTTGATCTGGGTAATCTTTTAATTCCAGCTGCCTATCAGAGAGAATAATGGCAAATACATGAAATTTCACTATGCGCCTTACAGCACTGCTACATGCTCACTAGATCCTGTACAGTACTGTGGTTTTGAGATATCACCTCCCCAAATAAAGCCCTCTGCTGAAGTTTGCTGAAGAGCGCTCTTCAAGAGACGGCTGTGCTGCACAGTGTGAAAGAACAATGCCATTTATAAGACCTTATCCTGTGCCAGTTGCAAAAACACCACCAGCTAATGCCTTCAATTAAAATCAGCCTGCTTTTATTTAGTGCTCGAAAGCTCAGTCTTTTGACAAGTATAAATCACGTCTTTCTTTTTGGTTTTTAGTGGACCATAATAAACTTGAGTAGGTGGAATTTCACCTGACTAATAAACAATCTAAAGTCCCTGATGTCGGCCTGTATCAGCATCTCCCATAAACCTTTGTAGCTTCCCTTTTCAGATTCTGAAGAGAAAAGTTAGATTGTTGGGGCATTAAATCAGGGGTCTTTTGTCCCAGGCTGACTCATTCATTCATTATCAGGAGCTGACAGCATCCATTAGTGAGCCCCAGACACCAGCGCTGCAGAGATCACTCTGATTCAGACTTTAAATTAGAGTGAGGAGACCCTACAGTGCTCTTTGCAAGCTGGCCTTGCAGTTAACCTGCACCACCTTTCACTGACTTTGAAAAGAGAAACAGTTGAGTCATGGCAATTAGTCTATCTTCTTCAACTTCCACTGAATTAGCATGTTATAGTATGGCTGTATCAAGGTAGACCAATTAGGTTGCCTGTGTCCATTTTTTTTCCAGTTTATTAATACAAAACAAACAGCAAATGAAGATAACCAGAGGATGAAAGCAGAGAGCTGCAGGGCTCATAAAATAAGAAGGAAAGAGGACAAAATAGAGGAATATAGAATATTGAATGGTAAAGAGGAGGCAAATAGAGGGTTCTCATATAGCCTCTCTTGTGAAATAAGAACAATGGGATATTAAATGCAACCGAAAGGCATCAGATTTCAAACTGATTAAAGGAAACATTTGTTTACACAATGCATGAATAACCTGTGGGACTGTCTGCTACAACACAACATAAAGGCCTAGAGCTTTGTAGTATTCCAAAACCGATTAGACATTTATAGGATGACAATTTTGACAGTTACATTAGATAAGATTAAAAAGAATTGAGGGATACAAACCAAACACTAACTGACAGAGGATGGGGGTAGGGTCAGAAAAAAATTCCTCTATAGGTTGTTCCATTACTGTCCAAAACTTCTTGCACCTTCTTCCAAAGTATCTGGTGTCGGCCATTATCAAAGATTGGATGCTGGACTATATGGACAACTGATCTGGTCCTTTACGGTCATTTCTATGTCCTTATATTAGGTATATTGAGCATTTTCTCTCTCCTTGTGTGTTTGCATTATTTTAAATGCTGTCTCTGCCCACTTTTCTTACCCTTCTCAAAGAAAATATTTGTATTTTCTTTACGAGAACTCCACGGATTGAAAATGTTCCTAATTACACTTTTTTTTTTTCTTAATGGACAAAGGCACAGTGAGTCAGTCTGTATTCTCCAGGCCTCTTGACTCACAATCCCTCCCCTGTGCCATCTCGAATGTTTTGGAGGTCTGGCTGAATGGCATTCTTTTCCCTTTCCCTTCCCTCTTCTGCAGTGCAGGCTCCAAAATTTTCAGGCTTGCTCTTGTTGCCAGTGTGGCAGAGGCATAGTGGTTGCTTGGTAACTAGCAGCAACATTTAAAAAATGCATCCCTTTCAAATCAAGCTTACCAAACTTACTTGCTTTGAAAGGAGCAGTTGTTCTTTCAGGATTATTTTCATTTTTTTTTTTTTTTTTTTAAATCCTCCTTTCAGCTCAGGCTTTGCTTTTCTCTTCTTCTCGATTCTTTTTTTTCACATCTGGTTTCACAAAGGCAAGCAGTGTCATTGGCCTTGCCCATTTGGAAGTAAAAACACTTTTATCTTTTTTTTCATAGAGTTCAGATGTTATCGTTTCTGAATTTCAAATGGAGTAGAAAGAAACTCTACTAACATTTCCAAGGACTGATTTCATTTATGTTAGCTTTGGTATCTCTGTTCTTTTTGGAGGCTAATATTTTCTTCTAATGAATATAAACATAAATCAATATTAGAACTGTGTGAAGCAACTTCAGAAATTACCTCCTAATTATGGAAGGCAATGTGATGTAGTGGGCAGGGCACTGATTAGGAACCAGGAAAACTGGGCTTGTATTTTTCTCTCACATAATGTCCTTCTGTCTGATCTTGGGAAAGGCATTTGGTTTACTTTCCCCTTCTGTAAACTGGGTGTATTGATACTTGCCTAGTGCTTTAAGATCTATGGCTGAACAGTGCTATATGGTCTTGATTCTGCATGACTGAATGTCAATGACCTCTCCATCATTGAGGTCAGTGGCAGCTGACGATGCTTGGCATCCAGCAGGATCAAAAACTGTAAGAGTTGCATGTTTTTATTAATTGTAGGCAAACAGAAGGTTAATCTGTCCAAGCCTGTTCCCATTAAGCTAGTGGCAATATTCTGTCACTTTTCCTAATGCATAAACAGCTCAGCAACATGGGCCCAATTCATATAGGTCATCCAGAATATTGTTTGAAGTATGTGGAATTGTGTGGATATCCTCGATAGTCTGTCCATTTCACTTTATGTTTTCGTGCTTCTTTCTGTATACCATGTCTATCACAAATGACATGAGTGTATCACTTCAGATGGGGGTTGAGCGATTATATTATTACAGTTGTTATATATTTATTTATTTATTTATTTATTTTGCGGTTACAGTGGCATACTGTTATGAAATATTAATTTCTGTCTACTTTACCTTAAGCTTTTATACTATGGCCAATAACCACAGTATCTGTGCAATCACCACATAATTACCTATATATTACAATATATACTAGTATCTAGCAGTGTGCTGACCACTATATTTAGGTGTCCAGATCAATGAAACAGGGAACTTTCCCAAAATTATACATGTAGCTTGGAGGAACAAATTTGTATCTCCTTTAAACTGTTGTGGGAACAAGAGTAGCCCTTGTAGTATACATTGGTGTAATGTACTCCCAAGTCTCCATCTTGGGAGGAATGAGCAAGTTCTGATCTGTATTTTCTTGCTGCAACAGGTTATTCAGATTCTAACCACTTCTAAATGACACATCCGTAAGTTGTAAGGTTCTTTAACTGTATCCTAATGGCCCTTTTTCTACCTCTGAAAGCATCAGTCTTTTTTTTTTTTTTTTGTTAAAAATTCCAATCTAGTCTTCACAACAGAATGTCACAGACTGGTATGACTAAGAGGGGCCAACCACATTAGCAGCAAACGAAAATGGCTGTGGGGAATTAACTTTTGATGGATAAAGCTGAATAATCAGTACCAGCCAGGATCAAATTCAAACGGATGGAGGGCAGATTCAGAACACCACGAATATTAGGCATTTTTACAGAAAAGTCCCAAGAGGTCAGACTTGATCCTGTGATATTAGACTCCAGGAAAATTTCAGTCCAGTTCTGTCACCACAGTACCCGGCATCTCACAGACATCGAATGTACGGCTACCCTACAAATGTAGGGCAGTAGCAGCCCCTTGTTGCAAATCAGACTGGAGTAGTTAAGTGACTTGCCTGAGGTCTCACAAGGAGTGTGTGGCAGAACCAGGAATTGAACCCCAATCAACTGAGTCTTCAAACACTAGACCTTTATTGTATCAGAATGCATGAGAGCCAGCTATTTTAGTTTTTTTGTAGTCTCTCTGCTTAACCATAATAGCTCCTTAGAACAAATGCACAGTCCATTTCAAGTTACAGCAGTATCCAGATTATCACCCTGGCTTGCAGCATCACAAGTATGAAGTGTTAGGTCATTCCTTGTTTTTTAAATGATGGGGCCATGCACTATGCACAAAGGTCTTCAGTCAGCTCCTCCAATCATGGTAAAGCCATTTAGTGCTTCTGAAGAGCTGCATTCATTTTGTGCCAACTCAATCTGTTTGAAAATTGAAATGACAGGGGCTTAACCACACTTGACACGTACTGTCACTTTTCATTTCGCCATTTCTGTCCCATCACCTAGAAACATGCACCGCTGCAAAATAAGAAAGGGCTAATGGTGCAGAGAACACATCTCTCAGAGCAACAACTAAAGCATGCAGTGCTGCTGGAAACACTACACAAACAGACGGACAGCCACCAGAGCCAGATTGTCTAATCCTCCTAAACTCTGCTCAGGACAGAAACATAGTTGCGGGCCAAAGGTAGCTTTGATATTTTTGTGCCTTCTGTATTCTTGGGATAGCTGGCGGCCTTGCAGGGAACTCTCTGTGGGTCAGAACAATCTCAGGGCTGCTTTAACTTGCACGTAGCTGCAATGGCTCCATAGGGGTCATCCCATATCTAAGAAAAGACACAGGACAACATGCTGTAGCCAGGCTGCCTCTTTCTCCTGGCAAACCCCTGCATGGCTCCCATGCTGGGAGCTGAGAAGAATGAGAATAGAGCCATTTTGTCAACTCTGTGGCAGATGGGGAGCCCATGTACCCCAGGGCTATTCACCAGAGGCCTGTTGTATTCATCAGTTATATAGCCCTTTTGTAACTCCAGAATGGTGTGAAAGGGCCACTGCAACAAGCAGAATCTGGCTCTATATATGTTAAATTTGAAGTAAATATGAACTTTAAACATTCAGTGGGTCTGGTTTCAATTGTTTTTGTTTGTTGGTTGTTGTTAACTGATTAGGATTCTCAGAACAGTGAAAAGATATTGTGCTTTTTTTTTTTTTTACTTTATTAAATGTTGTTGTTTTACATAAATTCCTAAACTTCTTAAACTATGTTGGGGGAAAAAAAGAGAAGAGTTTTGATCCTTAAAAAAATTAGGGGAGTGGGAGAGGGAAGGGAAGAGATTGGATTGCCTGGGATGACAGAGAAAGCCAGGGAACCAGTGATGGTAAGTGCACATCATTGCGGAGCTGTAGTTTAGGTACCTCATGTCTCCATTCTCCTCTTTTGTCTAGGCAGTCCCACGATGGCCTATGTCTCCCATGATGCACTGTGGCCTCTCTCTTTTGGTTGAACTGCAGTGGCAAAATGGGAGTCTCTTGACCACAATACATCATGGGAGATGAAGTGTGGCCGGGAAGCCCAGCAAATAGAGGAGAATAGGGAGGATAAGACACCCAAGCTATAACTCCTATGAGGAATCGTAATATCTGAGGGTGAGAGATTAACACTGGAACCCAGCCAAAGCTGTAAATGTACAGGCTTAAAAACAATACTTTAGCCATTAAAACCCTGATTCAGCAAAATACGTAAGCACAAACTTTGAAGTCAGTGGCTCTACTGTTTAAGTGCTTTGCTAATCCGAGGGCTAATTCAGGATTACTACATCCAAGTGGGCAACACAGTCTATTTTCTGTCCTTCTCAGTCCTTTATCTTTAAGGAGATACCTGGTTAATGGGGTCGTGGGAAATCAAACTCAGGGTCTCAAAGAAGCTGCAGTCAGAGAAAGAAGAGATATTCTAGGTCAAACAGCTGACAAATATACTATGGCTACGTAGGTTTTGTTTTGTTAATATATTTATGTGGTTCTCATCATGATGAACAACAAAATTTATAAAAAAAATACTCAGTACATGAAAATATGTTAATACATAAAACTGGAAAGTTCTCCCATAGTGCAATTAAAAATAGATATAATTCTCTATACATCAGAACACATTCCGAAGCTATTGCTGCAATACAGAAGTAAACATTACTCACACATTTATAAACACCTGTCAAAATTAGTTCCTGAGGTGAATTATAGTGGCATCCAGCACAATCTATTTGCTAAATTCATCCTAATTTTTACAGCTGCATGTGGGGAAAAAGTGCATACCACAAATACTGTTCCCATCTGCAATTCTTTAGTGGGAGTTTGGCCACAAAAAGGAGTGCTGGATTGGAGTAATCCTCCCCTAAAATTTTAATTAACATCCTCATATTGCACCAAATCTCCTAAGGCATCCTGTCTTGCCCAAATCTGTCTTTCTAGGCTAAGTCCAGCTCCCATTAAAGTCATTGAAAAATCTCTTATTGACTTCACTAGTTGCTGGGTCGGACCCTGAGTGTGTAAAGACTACCTTTATTTATGTCGTGAATAGTGCTGACTACATCAGCAGCATTAAAATTATTATCAATAATAGCCATCATCATTCTTGTTTACCCACCTCACTTTTATTTTAAATGATCTGAGAGGGACATCACAAACCTCGGTGCCCTTGCCAGCATTACTAAATCATATTTCCACGCTAATTAACATCTGTTCCAGACCAGACGTTCAGGATCGCATCTCCTGTTCTGCTTTTCCTATCTATGTTTAGATATTAACCGGGGTCAATTGGGTATAGCAAGAAAAATCTTATTCTGTATCATTGATGTACTGGTCTTTCACACCTTCAGTCAAACAAACCAAGCTGCCACACACTCAAATATTTTGAACACTCTGTGAATGTTTAAAAAAATTAAACAAAAGCATTCCTCTCAGCCTTTTCTGTTCTAGAACTAGAAATATTCAAAAGAATCAAGGTCTTTACATGTGGAAAAAACTATGAAATAACTGACAACGTAAGTGGCACCCAGTAAAACCATGCATATATACAAAGATGTCACTTAGTTTAGCATTTGTCCGGTGGGTCCAGTAGTGGTTAAATCTGACCTCTTGGTAAAGAAGCTCGTAAACCAAAGTGATGAACATGATATGAAAATTAGAGCTGGTCAGGATATTTTCAACATGATATTATCATGGAAAATGCAGACTCATTGAAACCAAAACTATTCATGCAAAAGGGCTGGTTTTGATGAATTTCCCAGTTTGAAAAAAACATTTGAAAAGCGAGTTTCAAAATTGTCCAAATGCCCTGTGTTGATATTTTCGAACCGAAGTGCAGTTTTTCAGATTGTAGTGACTTTTCATTTTGAAATGTAAGTTAAAGTGTAAAAAAAAATGAAAAATAATATCAAAAGTGAAATGACACATTTTGAAATGATCAGAATGAAACACTTCGGCTATGTCTATGCTTCTGACACAGTGAGGGGCAGGCTGTGTCAATGCTTGTCCTTACACTACATAGCCGCATATTGCAGTGAAAGGCTCGGGCAGAGGAGAGTCAATAGGGAAAGGCTCCAGCAGTGGGTTGCTTCCGAAGCTTTTCCCTGCCACCTCCGTGTTGCCAGAGCCTTTCACTGTGGTGGGAAAAGGCTCCAGCAGCAGGGTGGCAGTGGGACACTATACTGCTATAAATACTGCTATAAATAGCAGTATAGACGGGATGCGTTGCTAGGGCATGTAGAGCGCCCGTGTAGGGCACATATCCTGGGGTTCAGGTATGTAGGGCACTATCCTCTACTCTACTTACCTTAAGCCATGCCTCACTGTCTACTCTGCTATGTCTATCCATGCTAGCAGGACACGCTATGTCTGAATTCTACATGCTGCTGTAAGTGTAGATGTACCTTTAGACTGACCTGAGCTAATTTTTTCCTTTTCGGTTCACAATTTTATGTATTTATTTTTAGAGATTTCCAATTCAGGATACAAAATATGTTTCAAATCTTGAAAATTATACCAGGACAGGAAAAACATATACACCCAAATCTAATAAAAACCTAGGTATACAGATGGATAGATAATGAAATCATGGCTGCCACCCTGAGCGCAAATGGTACGCAACAGTCTTACATGGAAATGTCTATGCAGATCGGGGGATTGACGTCTTGCCCCCCATATTTAGCATCCACTAGGACTATGATGGCAATACTTCAGGGAGAATACTTGGGGCAGGTGTAGTAAGTGTTGTTGCTGAATGTGTTCCTCCCAGCATTCCTGGAGGCAATCATCCCTTATTCAGACATGGTGCAACCTTGCTATGCACCCGTCCTTTCACACAACATGGCTCTAACCGTCAAAACTGGGCACAATGTTTTTACTAAGGATGATGGAACCAGTTTGATTAGAATAAGGATCCAGACATTTCACTCAGTACTCTCACCTAGGGGTCACCTTTTCAGGTTCAAAAACAAAGTTAACCGATATGTTTTTCTGTCTACGTTTTATTTGTTGGGTGCTTCTGTTCTAAATGGTTGCAGCCATATGAACTTTTGAATGCATTAATATTTCAGCAAGATGGGCAGCAGGAGACTCTAAAATGTCAATCATCATTTAAAGACTCAAAGGATTTGGAAGTAGAGCTTGGCGAGATGCCTTTTTTAATTCAGCATTATAGTACCAGAGGTGACACAGACTCCTTTTTCCCCCCTATAGAAAATAAATGTGATCATCACTTGCATCCAGTAGACAAGCTCGTGACAAGTTTAAAATTTAACCTGTTTTCTTTTTCCCCTTCTCACATTCTGTTTTGAAAACTAGTTTTTGTTTGCTTCTGAGATAGAAAAATATGTTGAAAACACATGCATCAAATAATAAATCACAGCAAAAATACACTCAGACTGGTACCTCAGAGGGCTCAACAGCAGCAAAAAAGTAAATCGGAATGAAATCCTCATAAACATGGGCATTTTCAGAAAATGGGGGTTTCACATTCCAAGTTCACACTTAATGGTCTTTTGGGGATATTCGTTCTTCAGAGCAGTTCAGATAGTCTGATGGGAAACTATATTTACGATGCTTTTAACTCTGACGGGGTTCATTTTTTAAAGTTGTTTCCAGAATGTAAATTATTTAAAATCATTGATTTGTTTCTTTTCAGTGGAAGGAAAGCTTAACCAAAAAGCTTTCCTGTCCATGACAGTCTTAAATTCTGAGGAGATCTATGTGGTTTTGCTTAATTGAACACCTAAGGAAAAAATTATGTGTTTAGCCTCATAACATCTATCTTTTTTTAATATAAGTAAACGGTAGATTTATTTAGCCCCCATTGGCTTTTGAAATATATCTACTAATAGTATCTGTTTAAATATTGTCCTCTGGAATGGATAAAAAGGTTTTATCACAAGATGTTAAATCCGCTACAGGAGTGTTTTATATACCTCCCCGTCGCCTTTAATGCTTCTTTGGCAGATACAACAATGCACTCTGAAGTGATTACTAACTAAGGGATAGACTGAACCATTGGATGGTAGGGGTGGCAAGTGGCTGCATCACCCCCATAAGAGTTCTAGGAAAGGAAATGTGACTCCGAGGGGCACAATTTCTCCCTGGTTCTGTGAATGGAGAGGGGGATGAGTTAATTACATCACCCCTTTTCATGGAGTATCTTATTCCACTCCTGTGTGTCCTGTCAGCTACTATGGCTGATGAGTAGCAGCCAGAACGTCTCCTAGTCCATACTCCCTTACTGACCAGGCAGGGAGGTCTCCGCTGAACAGTCCTGTTCTCCCCAAGATGGCCTGAGCCACAATCTCAACAAAACATACTCGACAGTGAAGAGGAGTCAGGGTTGTGGTAGGTCTTAATCCCTCAGCAATCCTGCATGGTTAGATAGGCACAGTGTTACCCAAATAAGGACAATCTAAAATGTCAAGGGGCTGGGATTTCAAAAGCACCTAAGTTATTTAGGATCATACATCACCGTGGCTTTCAATGAGATTTGGGCTCTTAAATCACGTAGGGCTGGATTTTTAAAAGTATTTACATGCCTAAACATGCAGATAGGTGCCTAGTAAGATTTGCAAAAGCTCATAAACAGGTTTTACACCTACGTCTCTGTTCTGCTAATTGACAGGGTTGGCAGAAAGAATACAGACACCAGTAGAAAGAACAAGGTTGCTTTACTATCTCTTTCTAAATATTACAGGAAATGAAATGATATATATACATAAGCAATAGAAAGAATAAGTAAGGTAATGCACCTGGTCATTACTACATAAAATCAACTATAGTGATTAAGAAAGATACATCACCAATTGCCCTATTAATACATTACCATCATCCAGATCCATAGTCGCTGGGGAGCCCCGATTGCAGCAAGGATTTGGAGAGCCTGTCCCGGCAATTGGGAAGCCCTACGCGGTGCGTCTACCCATAGGTGAGGTCTCCAAAGCCGCTGCAAGTGGGTCCAGCTTTTATAGAGTGGAACAAACAAGTATACGTGACTGTGTGCAGATCACCTGATGGATATCTGGTTCTCATGCAGGGGGCTGTGATGGGAACCTGGCCAGGGCTCCCATCCCAGACCTGCACATTCCTTTCTAATCTTTTTAGGGCTTCAATAGCAGATAGAAACTCCTTCCAAAAGCAACAAAGGAAAGGTGGAAACTCCTTACAAACAGAAACTTCTTACTTTAACAACAAAGGGAAAGACCCCTCTCATATGTTAAAACACTCTCACTCTAGCAGCAGAGGGAGAGGCTTCTTTCACCTGTTAAACACCTTATTATTACAAATTGATACATTTGGAGTGAGCAAGCATATACAATAGTAACATTTATGATACAAAGATTCATTGACATAAACAAATATGACTCCCACCAGGCAGAGGCTGATTCAACTAGATACATATAATCCTTTCATATCAGTCTCATTAAAATCAATGGGTGTTAGACATCTAACTCACATAGGTGATTCAGTAAACCTCAGTAGGTGCCCATGTACTTCTTTAAGCACCTAAATACATTTGAAAATCTGACTCTCAGGAACTTTTGAAAGTCCCACCCAAGAAAGGAGAAAAGTGAGAGGGGAAATCGAGGCACAGAAAGATGAAGTGACTTGTCCATAATAGTTCTGATATTTTGTGAACACCAAAGCACATAGGTAAATAGGACATGAGTAACAGTGTGATAAAGTTCTAAACTTTCATGATAACACAACTTTCTTTGTTCCCGTTATGCAAAAGAGGGGTTTTTCTTTTCCTCTCCCTGTTATTGTCTATCAGATAACTGCCAATACAAATTTGAGGGCCTAAGGTCATATTTCACATCAAGGTGCTGTGTCTGATGTTAGTCTTAAAAGCGATAAGTAAAAAGTTCCAGAGGGGTAGCCGTGTTAGTCTGTATAAAGCAAAAACAACGAGAGTCTTGTAGCATCTTAAAGAATAACAAATTTCTGTGGGCATAAGCTTTCATGGGCTGCAACCCACTTTGTCAGATGCATGCAGTAAAAAGTTGGTGGTTTCAGATAATTCTCAGTACAGAGACACTAGAGGCATTTGGATTCCTCACAGTAATTACCACCGATTCCCTTTTCATTTGGGGACTTTGTTGCATATGAACACCTTAAATTGTCACGTGCTTGTGAGGTTTGCATTTATGCTTAGGGAATAGTCGGCATATTACTCGTGAAACTAGAGTTGCTTAACATTCCTTGCGAGAAAATTGTGCAGGAATATTTCATGTGAGAACTGTAAAAACAAACAAAAAAACAAAAACAAAACAAAAAACCCCACCACCACCAACAACAGGCATCAGGAGTATTTGCTATAGCCAGACTCTCTTCTTTTACCTACATTTGATGTAGTAAATAAAGAGAGCTCCGTTTTTAAAGATCACGTTTATGAGAAGCGGGTGGCCGTGTTAGTGTTAAATGGTCTTTTGTGTAGAATGGTGGGGTACCACCGTTGCCCTCATCTGCAGCATCCTCTCTGCGTGCCATGCAATACTGTCCTGTCAGCAAAAAATGTTGGAGCCCTAAGAAAGTTGAGTATCAGTGTCTACAGGATCCAGTTGGGTTCTTCAGAATCACATAGGCACATTTTGCTGAGCCCACCCACAGAATCCCTACACTTTTTTTGTGGATGCCCCATGCCTTTTAATCTGACAGAATTGGATGTCTGGGACCATGGATAGCAAATGAGTCCTATTTAAAATAAGCAGATTTGTCCAACATGGGAGAAAAAAGGTCATTTTCAACCAAGGAGAGATGCAAGTTATTCCAGCTCCAGGGCAACAGTCATTAACACAGTAGCTATTTAGATAGGTTTTAAGTGTCTATTTATACTGGTGCAAAATACAAAAAAAAAAAAAAAAAAAAAAAAAGAGAGAGAAAGAAAGAAAGAAAGAAAAGTCTGCTCACTGTAACATGGCAACACTGATGTGCATCTGCTACATCTGAAAACCAAAGAATCTTCCAGTTAACACAAGGCTCTAATGCTTTTTTTCAATATTCACAAAGAAGCATTTGATTGGTATAGTGGCAATTTAACAAAAAATGGCATTTGAATTGTACTTTGGCAAAAAAGCTATGCAAAGAGATGAGAAATGTGGCATAGCAGCTTTTCTCTCTGGCATCACACGAGTGTGGTTTCTGGGAAGCCGCATGATGTGGCTGTTAAAATTTCATTGTCAGAATACATGTCAGACAGTAAGCAATGTATGGCCTGCTCCTAGCTGTGTACTTGTGTTTTATGTCACTTAAATTATAAAGGGGCGTAAAGAGCTACCTTCTTGGTTCAGGAGTAAAATTAGGAACCATAATGATACCTAGATTTGTTTTCTATTTGACCACATTGTTGTACAGGTAGCAAGCATGCAAAAGAAAGCTCACAAAAGAGGTCTATGTGAAAGACTGTATCTCTTCCAATGACACTGCCACAGCTGCTGCTTTTACATGCTTGGGTTGCAACAGAGCCTAGGATTCCAGTCATGGAGCTGGACCCCATTGTGCTAGGCAGTGTACAAACAGTTCCCCAAAGAACTTACAATCTAATGATCAGCAGAGGCCATGATGCTAGGTCTCCCTTAATATTACAGAGAAGGGGCTACTGGCCCCATACTCCATAGCAAACTCAGTGCGCTGGATTGCCTTCCTGTTATAGTGTGAAATAGGCCAGACTTGCTGACTTTCAAGGCACACTGCTATTGTACTCTGCTTGGACTCGCAGGACAGTGACAGGAGATTGGTGCACTAGACCCATGCACTAGGTGTGGTTTGTATGTAGAGCTGATGCTCTATGAAAGGATGAAACAACTGAAATTTGTATTAGGTTTTGCAATTTTAAATATTTGTCAATTTTAAATATTTATTTATTTATAAATTTTAAATATTTATTCTATTGTTCCTTACCAAAATAAAATAAGTAACAGCAAGCACAGTAGAGATGCATTTCAGTTATTGTGTGATTGTGAAATGCCTTGAAAGTAAAAAGCACTGTATACTGTTAGTGCTAAACATCATTATTGTTTCTAATTAGTACATTGCACCAAACCTACACTAAAAAAATTGCCCTGAACTAGTTCTCAGGCTACAACGTTAGATGAAATGATTCCTTCAGAAGGGTGCAATGTGGATTTTAATAATGGAAAATGAAATGCCACCAAGCTTCTTGCAATGCTTTTAGGAACTGTAGGTGTGGCGATTGCTTTTCCAAACCGTATCCCATTGAATGAAACTCACCTTCCCTCTGCAGCATTTAAATCCCATTTAATCCTCTATACAGGGACTATGCAGGTGGCCAGCATTTGTGTTGGCTCTCTGCAAAAGGGGTGAATTTCCCCCATTTGCACTACTGCAGATTTAGAGGAATCTTTCTACTGTGTTATGGGAATTAGTTGGAATATATAGATTCTTAAACTACATGTTGCCTGGAAAGACCATTTTAAATATCCATTGGTATAAAATGCATAAACAGAAAAAATTTAGGCACATATATGTTTATGTTTAACCATTGCTGTGGTGTGTGGGGTTTGTGAGCTGTCTCGGGACTTTTAAATTATGCCAGGAGTAGCGGTAACCATGAAAATAACTGATCAGATACAAAAGCTCCCTTTGCAGATGAAATAATTTTGCATTTTTATTACAGTCACACCAGGGGTTAGGAAAAACAGTCTCAGTAGAAGGGCCATGAGAAATGGTATCTAAGGCAGATTTCACTGTTAGACTGTGAGGTCTGCTTCTGGATTTAAGAAAGGGTAACTCACAAGGTGGTGGCTAGGAGGGGTTGTGACTTTAAAATACAAAGGTCGTGCAGTGGAAACCACTTTGGCTGAACTGCTGTGTGACCCTAAGCACGTCACCTCTCTGTGCTTCTCTTTTTCCTCCAATTCTTTTGTGATGGTGTGTTCACCCCACACCATCAAGGAAGGGGTTAAAAGCAGCCGGGGTAGGCTGCACAGAGGGCAGCCGATCGGAGAGAGGCTGCTTGCAGCAACCAGTCAGGGTCCAGTGGGCTCGCATAAAAGGGAGTTGCAGGAAGTCCAAGGGAGAGGACTAGGCTCCGAGAAGGCTGCAGAAAGGTTGCACCTTGGACAGGGAAGCTGCTAGCAGGGACCGAGGGAGCTAGAGAAAGCTCCTGGTTGGCTGCTCGGATTTTGCAGGCTCAAGGCCCCAGGAAAAGAATGAAAAGGTGCTGGGGACCACAGGGAAGCAGCCTAGGGAATTGAGGCCATACTGCTGGAGAAGTTAAGGAGAGGCAGCAGGATGCTGCTAGCTCCAGGGTCCCTGGCCTGGGAGCCCCCCACTCGCCACCAAGGAAGTGGCTGAATTGGGAGATTTTGTCTCTTTAGAAGTCCTCCAATTTGTCTCAGTTGATCAATCAAGGACTCAGGCATTCTTCTGGAGCATTAACTGCTCCATGCATGTTTAGTCCTTAACATGAAAAAGGTACATCTATGTTCTGCTATTGGGGCCGAGGATATTTACATGACTTACAGTTAGGTTCCTCTGTGTGGCTGTGCCCCATGTTTTTGACCCTGTTGTCAGAGAGAGAATACAGAATCCATGACAAAAGTCAGTGCAATTTCTGTAAGCTACTTCACGCTATTTCGTGTTAATATGGTAAATAACAGTAAGCCTCAGTTGCTGCCATAAATATCAGGCCAGCTCCAGCTGCTTTGCTGACTTACAACAGCGGAGGATCTGGCCTATTCTACCTGATTATAAGTGCAACTTCATTCATACTTTGCTCCTCTTCCTAACAGTGTTTTGTACATTTGCTGTACTGTCCTTGACAAAGCAATGTTTGGAAAACATGCTTACATCTAGTGCTGGCATATGCTAATCTTGCCATTATCTGGAAATACCAGCAAAGGATGATTATTCTATATTCGCCTTCTGTGGCCCAAATGGGAGTTAAGACTCCTGTCCTTACAGATCATATGACTTAACCATTCAGACTTTAATTAGGACTGTATATTGGCTTCACATATAATCTGTGAACACAGAATCAGCCTCTGTTAGAGCATGGAGGCTAGAGAAAAACTGATTTCCTCCATAGACTGGCACAGGAGAATTGAATAATTATCATTCTCACACCCTTGATCAGCAATGCTTTAGACTTCTGTGCCCTTGGTATGAAAGGAAATGTGGGCTTGCGGATAAGATATTGGACTAGGACCAGGAGGTCTGTGTTAGAGTCACAGAGTTTAAGGCCAGAAGGGACCACCAGATCATCAAGTCTGACCTTCTGCATATCAGAGGCCACCCACACCACCCGCACACTAAACCCAGCGACTGACGTGAAACCAAAGTATTGAGGCAGGCTATATTAGTGAGGCAAATTATATAGTTTTTTCCTTGGCTTCATTTGGCTGGATATAAAGCTTACATGCTGTATTGTAAATAAAATGCACCTGGCTAATTATCTAACTGTGCATATAGTTTTGTAGAGTAATGAGAAATATAATCACTAGTTTGTATGTAGTCTCTAACAAAGGGCTAGTTGTCTGTCAGTGTTAGGAGGAGTTCAGAAAGGCCTGGAGTTTAGATAAGAATTTGTATACCGCGTACCTTCTCCCACATGCCTAAAGAGATAACCAGGCCCTAAATCTCAGACAAAGAAAACCAAACTGCGCATATTCCCCCACAAAACTTAGACAAAGAAATACACACTGCGCATCCTCACTGAAGCTTATCTATGTAAAATATAGTGATGCTATGTATGAATATTCATATAATCTTAAAATGTATATAAGGCGACGCCCCAGTATAATCGGGGCTCAGCCTTTAGAAAAGATTCCGCTGAGTCTGTCGACAATAAACAGCTGTTTTCCTCACTTCGGTGTCCATCTCGTTACGTGAGCCAGAAATCTTGCTACAGTATTACAACCCTCAGGAAACAAAACTATTCAGTGCCGCATGCTGAGAATAAGAGGGACTGAGGTGTTCTGGTGTTTGAGACCCACGCAATGGCAGGGAAATGATTAAAGAGATATACTCAGGTAATCCTTGCAAGCAACCTGAACCCACATGCTACACAGGAAGGCACCCCCTGCCTGCTCCCTCAAGATCACTGCCAGTGTGACCTAGAGGAAAGTTCCTTCCCCACCCCACATATGGTGATCAGTTAGACCCTGCACATGGGGGTAAGAGCCAGCCAGCAAAGCACCCAAGAGAGACAGCGGTTGGTACCACCTCAGAGCCCTGACACTCACTGTCCAAGTTCCCCCAAGCTCTTGCTCTATTGGGCAAGTCCCTTAGGGTCAGATTTTAAAAAATATTTAGGAGCGTAAAGATAGACCTCTAACTCTGATTGAAATCAGGAGGAGTTAGGCACCTCGGTGCTTTAAATCCCACTAGGTCTCATCTTCCTCTCTAGTTGCCTAATTACCTTTTTAAAATGTGGCCCTCAGTCTCTCTCTGCCTCAGCTCCCCACTTGTACAATGGAGATAATACTTCCATTCTCTGGTATTTTTGAATTTGCAAAAGGTGGAAGATAAAAGCAAGCCTGAGTTTGCCTTGAGGTGGAAGGAAAGATGTGGAAGACATATATCTGTCTGAGAGCAGAGAAATCTCCCACTGGCATAGTCAACTCATTATTAGGGGAATCAATGCAGTCTTCTCAGAAACGTCAAACAGGGATGCCACCAGCAGCAGTTGAGACTCTATTTCTTGGCTCCTTCACATCCACCTGAAGGGTTAGGAAACAGATATCAGTTATGATGGACAGCCCAAGAACCCAGCACTTGATCTTTCTGCAGACATTCATCTATTTTCCTCTGCATGGAGAGCATCTTTCCTTGAGAACACTCAGCTATATTTGTACTCAAATTCAACTTTTTTTTTTTAAAGACATCTCTAAAGTGGCTATGGCTCCAAGTGTATTTGGAAACTGACTATGGGAAAGTATAGTATAGAAAGTATAGAATACCAAAGTGGAATCATACAATGGTTAAATTTAACACTAAGAATTTTAGGCAAGAGCAAAAGAATGAGCATTGATTTGTCATTGGCATTCAATATCAATGCAATCCTCTAGTCAGGGTATAACCTAGGCTTACTGATCATCTTGCAAATGCAATAATAGGACTGTTGGTTGCCAAATCAGTTCACAAACCAGGGTAATGCTCACAGCAATGTAATCAGAAAATTTTATTTTTAATATAGATTAAGTGCTTTTTGTAAAATTGTGAACCTGCTATGTTGTCACATGTTTTGATAGTAGGTCACTTCCACTGATCTCTTAAACTACCGACGTTAAATTAAGAGTAGTCCTGCTGGAATTCAATTATATTCAATTATTATTGAATATTATTGAATATTGAATATTATTATTATATTCAATTATATTCGGGGCAAACAGATTTTCATATACATGAACCACAGTAGCAAATTAAATAATTCAGCAGCATTTCCATTTCTACAGCTTGTATGTTGTTACTGAAATAAGCTTAGGTTCTGCTGAGATTTGGGGTTTACAGCATGCTTTTGAACTTTGACATGGATACATTTAACTCTGCTTCTTTAATAATGTCTTATAAAGTACAATTTGTTGGGCGAACAAAATACCTAGTGCAGAAAGCAAGATAAACCCTCAAGCTAAATACTGCATATTCAGTAAAATTGGGACACAGTCACAAAAGGGGAAGAATAAAATACATCTAAATAAGGCTCAAAGCCATTTTGCACTTACTGCTACCTGACATTATGAACCCTGAACACCTCTTTGAACACTTTCAGCTTGAGCAAACCATACTGCAACAATCTAGTAATGTCAAGGAGATTATTACAGCTACCTTAGTGAAAAAGTGCAGTACTGTATAAACTTATCCATGCCAATGTATTGGATTTGCTTAAGACCAGGGGCTGGTTGCAAGCACAATGGAACACACTTGAATGTGAATTTCTGCTGAAGAAACAGGTCTGTTTAAAAGGTGCAAAATTTTGGTACAACGTAATAGTTCACGTGGGGCAAAATTTTCAGAACAAATTAAGGACAGATTTCCAATTGATCAGCACCTGCAATGAGGGCCAGATTTTCAAATATATTTAGCACCCAGCAGCTCCTATTGTGACACTTATGGCCAGATTTTTCAATAGGGCTCATCAACACCCAACATGCTGAACTCTTCTGAAAATCTGTTGTGAGTACCAAGCACTTTTAAAAATTCTGAGCTGAGAGCCCAATCCATCACTTTTTATTCTGGCAAATTTCCCGTTGAACTCTGAAGGACCAGATTCTCAACTAGCGTGGGTTAGGATTACACAATAGATCAGTAATAACTATGCGACAGATCCTCCACTGGTGTTTAATCAATGCAACTCTATTTACTTCAATGGATCTATGCCAATTTACACTGGCAGAAGCTCTGACATTAAAAGATTTCCTTGAGGACCTTCAGAAAGGGGCATTTTATGGGGTTCACTAGCTTTAAAAGATCAGTGGTTTTATTGATAGCCATCTCACTGTTGTTAACTTTCTTTTTTATATACTAAACCGTGTATTTACTGTTCCACAAAGGCAATGTGAAAAATTGCTCACAAAGGTTCTGATTCAGTAAAACACCTAGCCATGATAACTTCTGTGGGACTACTCATGGATTGCAAGTTAAGCATGTGCTTAAGTGCTTTGCTGAATCAGGGCCCAAGGGCTTGATCAAAAGCCCATTAAAGTCATGGGAGGGGTGTTTTTTTCACTAAGTTCAGTTCATTTTGAATAGTCCTTGAGGGCTTGATTTTGCAAACACTTACACGCATGTATAACTTGACTTATACAGGTCCCGATTCAGCAAGGGACTTTAGTACACATCTGAACTGAAAACCATGAGTAGCCCTATTGACTTCAGTGCAAGATTAGTCAGCTGAAGTCAATGAATGGATTCCACTTAAATCATGAATCAACCCAAGTTCTCTCCAAGCTCAGCTCATGCTTAAGTAAAGGTTTGCAGGCTTGGCCCAAGCACAGCTTCTTTTTCAGGAAACCTCAAAAATAGGTGAGTTGAACCTGCCTCAAAACTGGAAAATGAAACTTACTGTTTTGATGACATATTTGTTGTAAAGGGACTTTAGTGGAGTTGTGAGCTGAAAATTTTCATTTAAACCAAGGCACTTAAAATACTTGAGTTTAATTGCATCTTGCTCATTAAGGTCTATCCTTTCAAATACAGAATGATAAACAATTCCATTTCACTATGTGAGCCATTAAGGGCTGCTTGAGTTTTACATCTGCATAGTTGACAGGATATTTGAAGAGCTGTTGATAGACACAGCACACTGTCAACTCCCCTTGTGACCTGAGAGAGTGCTCTTTTTTACTGTTGAATTCAGAAGAGCTATTTCACACTGTGAAGCAATTAATTGTCTCTGCTCTCTGTCCAGTATTTATCAGGGGGGCAATTAAAATGGTGCAATAGTTGCTAATAATAATTCAAAGTAATGTTCACTTCCATTTTAGGCTTACTTACAGATGCATGACATAACACACACTGCATGTTTCAAAGTGCTAAATATGTTCAAGCTCTGTCTCTCTGTCCATCTGATTTACTTGGTCTGAATCCCAGGTGAGAGCCCCCAGTGGCCTCCAGCAGCCAACTCCCCCCACCACTCCAACCCACTTCACACCTTTCCAGTCCTTTTTTCCCCCAGCTGGGGTCATGTTGCTCAGCCCTCTTGCTGAGAGGCAGGGAAGTCTGTATTTCTCTGACTCATTGGTTGCTAGGTATCAATGCCGAGGCAATAGGATTTGCCAATATTTTCTCAGATGCTCCATTGATATAGGGACCAAGGCCCAGGCTTCTAGGCAGCACCCATATCTATGTCTCTTCACTTGCCCAAAGAGTAAACTGCCCTTTTCCACCCAACAATGCAGCATATGGGGGAAACTCAGGCTTCATAAAGATATTACAGAAAATTCCCACTTCATCACAACTGCACTAGCCCAGTCTGAAGTGCAGTTTCACTGGTTCCCCAGGGAAATACTAAGCAGTTAAGGTGAAATTAACACAAGTTTATGCACCACTTAACTTCTGAAGGCTGATGTGGGACTTAAGTGGTGCATAGATGTTGGGCTAGCCCTCTGCAAAAGGATTAATTTCACCCATAATTGAAAAATTGCAATACAATTCAACCACGGTGAGTTTTACCAGGGCTCTGTAAATACAGACATATCTTCGGTTGGCGTAAATTGGTGCAGGTCCATTGACTCCTAAGGTTAATGAGTCAACAGGTTGATTTACACCTGCTGACTATGTGACTCATGGTGTTCCCTTCTTTATAGCCCTGTTACAACACATCACTTAAGCATGTGCTTAAATCCATTACTATTCAGCAAAGCTTTAAAATATGTGCTTAATTTAAAGCATATGCTTAAGACCCAATGACCTCAGTGGTGTGTGTGTCCAATATTAGTCCATATGATCATTAATGACTTGGATAATGGAGTGGAGACTAAGCTTATAAAATTTTCAGGTGACAGTAAATTGGCCAGGATTGCAGATAAAGTGAAGGACAGGATTAGAATTCAAAATGACTTTGGCAAATTGGAGAAATGGTCTGAAATCAACAAGAGGACATTCAATAAAGACAAATGCAAAATACTTCACTTTAGGAAGGAAAAAATCAAACACACAAGTACAAAATGGGAAATAACTGGCTAAGTTCTATATCCGCTAAAAAGGATCTGGAGATGATAGTGGATCACTAGTTGAATGTGAGTCAATAATGTGATGGAGTTGCAAAAGAGGATAAAGTCATTCTGGGGTGTATTAATAGAAATGTTGCATGTAAGACATGGGAGGTAATTTCCTGCTGTACTCGGCACTGGTAAGCCTCAGCTAGAGTATTGTGTCCAGTTCTGGGTGCCACATGTTAAGAAAGGTGTGGACAAATTGGAGATAGTGCAGAGGAGAGCAATAAAAGTGATAAAAGGTTTAGAAAACCTGACCTGTGTGGAAAGATTTAAAAATGGGGCATGTTTAGTCTTGAGAAAAGAAGACTGAGGGAGGGACCTGATAACAGCCTTCAGATATGTTAAGGGTTGTTATAAAGAGGATGGTGATCAACTGGTCTCCATGTCCATTGAAGTAGGACAAAAAATAATCAGCTTAATCTGCAACAAGAAAGATTTAGGTTCGATATTAGGGAAAATTTTCTAACTATAAGGATAATTAAGCACTGAAATAGGCTTCCCAAGGAGTTGTGGAATACCCATCATTGGAAGTTTTTAAGAACAGGCTAGATGAACAGTAAGAACAGGTTAGATGACAACTGTCAGGGATGGTATACTTTGATCCTGCCTCTGCACTGAGGGCCAGACTGGATGACCTCTCAAAGTCATGTATGATTCTATTGGTCTATGTGTTGTGGTTCTTTGCTAAATAGCCTATATGGTCATCTTGCTGTTCACAACACAGGACAGAGCTTCTGCCAAAAGCAGGAGAAGTTTTGTAAGGGAAAAGCCTTCGAGTTGGAGATCATTGTCTTTCTGTCCTATCTTTTGAACTCTCATTGCTCAGTTGCATTCACTGATTTCCTCCTGAGGGCAAGGACTGTTTCAGCCCATAGGTGTGAACAGGAACAGTGCCTAGCACAGTATGGGCACTACCAAAATACCATTACCAATTATATCCAAGGAAATTTCCCCTGAGAATCATGTAGGCACAACACAATTTTCATTCTCAAATATCATTTTAATTCAATAGGAACTACCAAAAGCAAAAACCGTTACCAATGCATTCAGAGATTTTCAAATTGTTCAATGAACGAGGCACAGCTCTAAGTCTGGGGCTCTTAGTCACCTAAGTCAAAGTGCTGAAGAAAAGGAATATTTCAGATTTTAAATGGTGTGAAAATGTATTGCTAAGATTTCATTTAGCAGCGTACTGTGACATTCCTACTTCCAGTGGCTTGAATAAAAATTGAATAAAAATGCCTCAAAACATCTTATGCTGACAATTATCAGAGATTCTTCTATAGTTCAAGTGGTAGAGCTGCTTTGTCTTTGGATTCATGAATACTCAGCTCAAATGCTAGGAGGAACAGCCAGAACCTGACTATAAAATAAAAAGAGAAAGATTCACTAGTGCTACTATACGGACCATTCATTTGTGTCAGGCAGCTTGAACACTATTCTCCAGATGTGCTCCTAAAGGGACTTATAAGAAAAGGCTGCTGTGCAGAAACTGTGGTGCTACATAGCAAGCATTGAATTTACTGAGGCTGTGTAGATGTTTATTCCCTCTATGGTTTTTTTAACGTAATTGACAGCAAGACTTCTTTTACACCATTCTGGTAGTTTTCATAGGTGCTGATCTGTCCTTTTGGGAGCATTATTTCATCCTGGGACTACCTCCATAAGATTTTTAGAAGGATTTACATAGGGAAATGTAAGCAGCCCGAGAAAACTCTCATTTTAGGTAGGTGCTAAAATTGTGGGCTGGATCCTGAGCTCATGTGAATTGACACTGCTATTTTGATTTCCATAGAGTGCTGCCAATTTTCATCTGCTGAGGATCTGGCCCCACCGGTGTGTATTTTTCACCCATGGCACTTAGAGAGTTTTTCTGGCACTGGTAGATGTTAAGTCTGTCTTATTAAAGGACAACCAGTTTTAATCATCAACACCTGTTTGCTTTCCTTGAGTAATGGCATGCTGCCAGTCTGGTGTCAGACAGCAGTGTATAATGCAGATCATTCTGCTGGAGAAATTTCCTTTTTCATAGTCCATCTTATTTCCCGATTGGTTGTTTGGATAATTCATGATAAGGGCTTGACTTCTCACAGCATCAGTGTCTCTTGCTCTAAACCTAACAAATGCAGATCTCTCCACAAACCCAATCTTTTCTGCTGACTTTACAGAGATGGTTGCAGAGATGATATTCTTAGGGGATGCCTGGATTTCACAAAAAGATGGGCTTAATTTCTCAAGCAATGTCCCATGGATTTTGCAGCAGTTTCAGGTAAGAGTCTTTTATTGAATTATTGAGTTACAGGCTTTGACGGAGGAATTTTCTGGCCGGTGTTATGCAGTAGGTCAGACCAGATGGAGAGTAGGAAAGGTCCCCTCTGGCTTTAAAATCTCTCTTCTATTAGTTAAATAAGAGAATAAAAAAATACTTTGGACAGTATTCCCTATGTTATTGATCTTATATTGAATTCAATTTGTTACTCTGACTCTACATTTTTAGTCTTCAGTGTGCTACAGATTTTCTCATAAAAGCACATGACTGGTAAACATGATCATGTTAGCAACAAGGCAGTCACCCTTAATAATAGGTACCTATGAGAGCAAACTAGCTTGCAGCTGATCCAGAACATTGAAAGCCAAAGGCTTGAGAAGGGTAGCAAAACAGATGGATGTACAGTTTTTGGATTCTGCATAGCATCTACACATGACTACAGTAATATTTCTCAGCATGCACATGAGAGGTGGTCTTTGAGGACAGGAGGAACATACATCCTCCATGCACAGTTTTAGATGGTCTCTTGAGGATGTTAATAAGAATACCTGTTAGTGCTAACTGCACTATCACTAACTGTGATATACACTAGGGCTGGCTGAAAATGTTCTGTTACATCTGTTCTTGACTAATTAAGTATCTTTGTGAAGTGTCTTCCATCTGTGGATTATCACAACAACATTGCAAATGTCTTTTTTTAAAAAAAAGACACCTGAAACCCCAAGAATTCAGAAACACTCTCTCATGAGAGTTGTAGTTTGGGAGACCTGTCCCTGTTTTGCTTAGTGGACTGGATTCCTCTGGCAGACAGCATCTGCTTAATCAATGGAATTACCACTGGTAGGTTTATTCTGAGCAAGGACATGAGACAATGAGCAAAGCATGAATTCACAGTAGCCTGGTAGTGTTGTAAATATGTAAAATACATAGGTAGGAGAAAAGAGAAAGTAGGGAAGTAAGCAATGTGCAACAGACAATGTGTGTGTGGTGTGTGAGCAGCTTATGATCTATCTATATAAAGATTAGTTTGAAGAAATTAATAAACCAATCATAGAACACATGATATCCTGTTGAATAAAAGGTGCATGCAGCAGTCTGTTTTGGAATGTGTATATAAGCTAATTAATACTTTCGTGTTTTGGGTGTGTGATCTACCCGGCATCCATGCTCTCTATGGGAGTTGCATCAACTCTATTAGTTTGACTGTATGCCAGAAAAGAAGCCTGAGTGACAAATTCAGAGTCGAGCTGAGCTCTTAGGAACTGAGAGGTTAAGGTCTCAGAGGGAATCCCAATACCTCTTTGGAAAACTGGAGTAAAGTAGTGGGGAGTCAAGCCTACTGATTCCATAGATTCATAGATTTGAAGTACGGAAGGGAACATTACGATCATCGTGACTGCATAGCACAGCCCAGGGCATTTTGTGAAGTAATTTCTGCATCAAACCCATATCTTATGCTTGGGCTAGTGCCTCTCTTTTAGAAGGAGACATCTGATCTTGATTTCACTGAAGCTGCTTGCAGAGCAAGATGATGCTTAATGTCAGTAAATGTGGTAGGATCTCTCCTGTAGTCAGTAAAGTGCACATCAGAACTCTCCTAAATGATTTGATGATTGCCATTTCATTGCAGTGAATTTCCCTGCCTCCCTGAGCACTCCTGTATAGTCCATTACTTCCTTCCATTGCCTGCTTGCATTGCTAAAGAACTTCTCCCACTTGCCTTGCCTTCGTGGACCATAACTCAGACTGCAAACATTGCAGCCAAACACATTTGCCTTAATTAGGTATTATTTCAAAATCCAAGGGTGCAGTAAATATGGGAATCTCAGCACCACTCAAATTAATACAGATTCGGCTGCCTTGTAACGGAAAAGGCATTAATGAGCTTTGGAGGGAGCTGTGTAAAGTTTTATATTCTGCGTTTAATGAGCTTATGGGAGTAGAGCACAGAAGATAAAAAAAAAGATACCTTTCAATTTGATGTTGTATTTTCCTGTTAATACTCCCTATTCTTTCTTTTTGTACGTGTATCTGATATGATCCTGGGAATATAAAGGATTTTTTTCAAGTTTCAAATTCCCCCCATCTCCATCCCTAATGGAAAGTTGCAACTGGAGCAGTCACCACTGTCATGGTGAGCTGGGTATCAGGCAGGCTTTCATCTCTTTTGTCTTCCACCTGATGGGGAGAGACATCACTGAATAACACATTTCAGCTATCAGCTCATCAGAAGAAACAGTCAAAACTTGATGAAAGGATGAAAGCTACAGCAGTGGGGAAGGTCAAAAGGCAATCACATGGTCTATCAACCACCAGTCCTAATAAACCCAGGAAACAAAAATCATTTTGATTCATAGTCTAATCTAGAGAAATCTAGCTGATAGCTGCATTGTTGGATTAGGTCTTTTTTCCCAAAACTCCACTTGATTATTACCACGATCCCTTCTGGCCTTGGAAGCGATGAATGAATAACCCAGAAAATCTTCAGTAGTTCAAGTCTGGTGTGTCAATCCCATAGTCTCTTAATTCACTTGGAATAATTCATACATAAATAGTTTTCAGTCATAAAATCCTAGACTGGGTTTCCAGATCCCTTTGGAGATGACTCTGCTTGCCAATGTCTGACCCAATAATCTGCTCTTCTGTCCATCTATGTTATTGATCTTCAGGATATCTAATAAACCAGATGGGATGGAAATTTGATGATCTCACTGAGACTTTTATTAATTAACTCTATGCTGTGTCAGAGGTGTCACAATTAGAATGTGAAAAGAAGATGATAAAATGCTTGCCAGCTGTCACAATGCGTACTGAGGCTCCAGAATTTGAAAGCAGGGTAAGAAAGTCCAGGCCTTTAGCAAAAATATCTCACACAGACAAGAATCATAACTACACTCTAGACACATGCATTATCCTCCCAAGTGACTATAGAGTCAAAGTGTCCTTAGCTTTGTATACTTCCTCCCCTTGTTGTCATGTCCTCCACTTGCTTTTTCTCAGGATGTGATCTCAGATTGTTCTGTGGAGAGCCCCAATGACTGCCAGTGCAGGTCTTCAAAGGTGCATAGGTCCATCTGCGTGGAACAGCCTGTGTGATCAGGAACTTCAGCTGTAAGATCTTTTGGGCCAGGATTCCGGCCAAGGTCCTCAAAGATATTTAGGCAACCAACTCCCATTGACTGTATTGAGGTTCTATTTCTTAAAGCCCTGGGTAACAGGCATGTTTATGGGTGGAATTTTCAAAGGGACACAGTATTGGCCTACCTCTGCTTTCACTGAAGTCAACTGGAATTTTACCTTGAACATCAATGAGAGCAGAAGTTGGCCAATGCTGAGTTGTTTTTGAAAATCCCCCTTTTTATTTATGGGTATGTTCCTTCACTTTTTACTCAAATAAAACCTCCATTAACTTCAATAGGAGTTTTTCCTATAGCCCTAAATATTTATCTCTGTATGCATGTCATAATTATTCCTCAAACAGGACAAAAATCATACAATCATCTTCACTAGTAGGCATCTCTGCTGGACTCTATCCCAAGAGCTAGATTCAGAGCTAAGTTAGAAGGATAGTTCAGCACATTTTTAAGACTTCTGAATTCACTGCTCTAATCAATCTATTGGGATGTTCAGAAGCCTGTCCAGGGATTTGCAGAGAAGGAGTTAAATCTCTCTTTCTAGTTAGAGGAAGGGACAGAGCTGCCTGTCTTAAGTGCAGGATCTGTAGGGCAGCTGGACTGGGCCAGCAGTAAGGGTTAATTAGTTCCCCCCAACATGTTATAAGAGAGTTGTGTGGGGAAGAGCTGGGTGTGAGTCTTGCACGGTGAGTTGAGGAAGTTGATTTTGGGAGTGGGGCTCTGCCTCTGTAGAACCTGACTGAATTGTGCTTTAGACCTTTCCTATGTATTTGGTTGAGGGGAAGCCTGGTGTGTGTAGCCTGTAAATGGGCAGAATATTTTTCCTGTTTATTATTCTGTTTTGCAGTAAAGCCAAAGTTAATTCAATCACTGCAGTAGCATCCAACTGAGGTTAAGGCCTTGTTGAGTCAGATACTGTGCAACCTGTTGTAAGAGAGAGTCCCTGGCCTGCAGAATTTATAATCTAAACAGACAAAGGAAGTTTTATCGTCCCCATTTTACAAATGGTGAAGTGAGGCACGGGAGACATAAATGACTTTTACAAGGTTATGCAGGAAGGTTATGTGAGAAAGTCAGCAGTTGAAACTGCATCAGCTGTGTCCCAGTGTATCCCTTCACCACAAACAAAAACATCATCCCTTATCATACCTGCATGTAGAAACCTTCCATGCTCAGAGCAGCCTGTCACAGTCACATTTACATCGCAGTTTGAATCATTCTTACCCTACAATTTCTGTAATTTTTAGCACTTGCATTCTTTGAAAATACACAATGAAGTCTCACTCCGAGGAATTGAAACTTCATTCCCTCTCATTCGAGAAGAAAAATCAGGCAATATAGAAAATGGAAATATTTGAAGTGTTTATAAAAATGTCTGCTTTCTGTCAGTTAGATTGCCTTCTGGGAAATGCTGAAAGCAGTCTTTGTGTGTTTAATGTTATATGCAGCAGTTAGTTACCCTTGAGATGTTGACTGCCTCTGCTGCACTTATCCTGCGGTAATTGCTCAAGTCAAGGGGAAAAAACCCAAGTTTTGGGTCATCTTTTATAATTCTTCTCCAATGCAAAAAACCTCCCAAGTGCTTTATTACCACATATTTTGTATCTTTCCATGTGACTGTGAGCTTGACTCTTCATATTCATGTAACATCTCAAGCCAGCAGGCAGGGGAATATATTAGTGATTCTTAGGGACAATGAAGTTTATACATCAAATCCAAGCCTGTTTCCTGATGATCCAACAACATATCAGACTCAAGGACTGTGCTTTACACATTGTCTTTTGCCTACCCAGTTCTACAGATGAATAAATTAATTAATAAATTACCAAAGCAGAACTAATTACTTTGATATTATTTGAAATTTATTGCTAGCTAAAATGGTAGCATTGTGTTTCAATGTGACATAACACTCAGTAATTAAAGGAATAATTTTGGGGGGAAAACATTATATTTCACATAATTCAGTCTCTGCTGTATTTATACTTCCAAGTCAGCCTTATTTTGGACATAACATCAAAAAGACAATGGACCAGCTTATGAACACAGTTATACAAGTTAAAAAAAAGGGGGGGGCATATGTGGGGGAGAGGAAAAGGGTTGGTGCCTTCCCTATGACTGAGACAGCCTGAGTGTAAATCCTTGCTCAGACACACATTTTCTCTGATCTTGATCAAATCACTTAGTCTTCCTATGCCGCTGCAAAAACAATAATAATGACAATATTTCACTCCCTCAGAAGTGTCGTGAGGGTAAACACAGTAAAGAAGGTGAAATGCGCAGGCAGTAGGGTGAAAAAAGCCAGATCATTGATGGAGTTGTTATACGAATGCCAAACTACCATGAGAGAAGAATCAAACTCAGTATGTCCAACATGCACTGAAGCCCACTTCAGTGGATATCTCTTTGCGAAATGTGTTTAAATGGTTAACATTTGTGTGCCAGATCACAGTATAGTCATTTGAGAAATACAAGAATGCCAGTCAAGTAATGCTCAATTAAAGGTGCAAACAAATCCTGCTTCTGACATCTAATGCCTGTAATGTCTTGAGGATGGCTCCTTTAGACTTCTAGCCAGTACCAGAAAGAACCAAGAAAACTGAGCTCAGATAACCCATGCCAGGTAATTCTTATCCATCTTGACTTTGAAAGATTGTCAGACCTGTGTGAATGCTCATGTAGAGTATAGACACATAATAATGCTCATAGTTGTGTGTGTACCACATTATCAATAGAAGTGGTTGAAATTTTCCAAACTTTGGGCTTGTGATTAAACAAGTGGTCAAAATTTAAACTTTTTTGAAAAACAATAGGAAATTATCAAAAGAATCTTTTTACACTGATTTTTTATTCAGTTCTAATGATCAAGTCTAAATCTAAACAATGTCCTAATATGTGTCCAAAAATTTAAACCTGTTTTCTCTACAGACCTTAAACTGCAATCTTAGTTACACTAAAAAATGGCTTTTTTGGAAATGATAGTTCCATCACAGCAAATCATATTTTCGGCATTACAAATATTTATTATTTTGAAGATAAATAATAAGATCAGCAGCGGGTAGTAACAAATTGTAGACACTTAGGGTGAAATCTTGGATCATTTCAACAAAAGGGTATTTTGCCATTGACTTCAATGCAGCCTAGATTTTACTTGAAGTCTTTTTCTAGGTTACTCAATGCTCAACAAATTTTAGACACTATATATGCAGAGATATATTGTCTGTGAAATGTATGGGCCTCTAGGATTCAACGTGATAGTGTGTCAGGGGAACACATCAACACAACTGATCAGAACAGGAAGAGAAAGAAAGTTTACGCAATTGAAACACATGAGAAAATTTTATACCAGAAGACTATAATCTCATTTGCTCTGCTTGGTTTGTTACCAACTCTTCCATGGTGAGTTCCAAATCCAGCTCTATTCTTTCCCCTAATAACAAAAATTCTGCACTTCCCTTACCTGAACTGTTTTCCTGAGTCCTGTTTTCATCCCATCATTGTTTTGTCTGGTTTAGGGTGCAGTGTCGTCAGAGTATGGATCATGTCCTCATCTGTGTCTGTCAAGCCCTGCATACATTTATGGTGCTGTAACAATAATTCTTAATAATCATTAGTTAATTCGTCACTTTGTCTGTTTGGTGTTTGCTCTAGACACGAGTTTATGCTCTTCCTTCTACAAAGGACCATGGATGCAATTGTTTTGGGACTTGCTTTTGTGCCTCAGTTGAAATTTGGTCCCAGTCTGGACTGCTGTATTTCATGGATAGTCACTGAATTAAGACACAGATGCAGGGACCTGCCTGCTGTCAGGATGGCTGCTGTGCGGGGAGGACGGATTGCCTGTGAGTTCAGTTTCTAACCTGGGACTCAGGAGACTAGGGTTCAATTCCTTGCTCAGCCAGTCTTCCTGTGTGACCTCCCACGAGTCACTTGGTCTCTCTCAGTTCCCTGTCTGTATAAAGGGAATAATAACAGTTCCCTGGGTGTTGTTAAGATTGTGAGGTGCTCAGATACATAATAAAGTTAATAAAAGATAGTGGGCACCTTTAAGTCCCTCATAAGAACTTTCAAGCCTATATGATCCCCTGAAACACATGCTCCCTTCTACATTGGGCCTATGCACTTCAGGGATGCATTGACTAATGTGAATCCCCTGGTGGAGTGGAGGTTGCATGTACCTCAGCCCTCTGAAGATGAAGTTTCTGTTGCTGGGGGCCAGAGAGTGAATCTATTCTGAAAGCTAATTTCTTTAACCTTGGCGTTTAACTGTTTGCAAGTTTATACATTTGACTATAGTGACTACAGTGCTCCATGATTTCCGTGTGAAACCAACCCGCTAAAGCGTCACTCACTGATTGGGCAAATGATGGATTGTTCTCGTGGGCCTCATCATTCAAGTGAATAATTAGACACCGGTAGTCAGTTCATTAAGTGTGGAGGGCGGGGAATGGTGGTGGTTCAATGCAAACGAAAATCTTGTTTGCTTGGTTATAGGTGTTGGATACGTAGGAGAGAGAAACAGCACTAGACTGAGAGTTATATATACTCATGGCCCTATATGTTTTCAGAAGTTCAGCACCATGGCAGTATATAGTTCATTTATTTGTTTTCACTGTTCCAGTACAGAACAATTCTCATGGTTCATTTATTCATGCCCTGCAGTGGAAAATAGATAAATGAAGCATAAAACAGTGTTGTATAACCCTGAGACTTTCTAAAGCAGCCTATGACTGTGACCACAGTGAATTTACATTAGTGTTAGATGATCTTCAGTGGATTCATGGGTTTGGAATAAGAACCTACTGGTTTAGATACTTATCAGAAAATAATCTAAACTAATACCTCCGCTGGAGACAGTGGAATACTTTGGATTTTCATTAGAATAAACTTTTTTTACCTGGACCTCTTATCTGCAATGGGGTTGGAAATATTACGGGAGTAGTCTTGCTCATGACATTTAGACTTCTCTGATCTTGGATTCCTACAGCAGAGCCAATAAATGCAGCAACACAATCATAATTTTAAAAAGTTAAACCTTTCCAATCCCCTGGAAAAGATTCCTTGTGGGACTGGGGCAGTGCCAGGCTTAGGGTAAATTTTCACAATATTGATCTAGCTCATTCTTCAATTTAAGAACCACTAAACAAGCTCTGCAAATTGATTACACTCCCCGCTGTGTTGGAGTTTCAAGAGCTCTTCAAACCACGCTGAGTTCAAATTGCAGTGGATGGCAATGAGCCAATCTTTATGGGTTTGGTTGGATGTCCTAGATGAATGTGATCCTCTAAAAAGAAAATCAACTTATTTTTCCCACAGCTGGAACTACCATCCCTTCCCCCCAAAAAAAGATGTCCCTTGACCCCCTCAAGTTCTGGGGCTATTCCTCATCTTACCTCTTTCAAAGTTCATTGAGGGATCCAAAGATCTGCTTATACCTACTGTCCTCTGGTGGTCCAGTGGCAAACAATTTCAGCCAGCTTTATTTGGACACAGAGGTAACAACTTCAGTCCAACGTTTTTTTTTAATTTTTCCATATGTAACAAATATACCAAAATAACAGATTAATCACAATACACAAAGTAAATGAAGAGGGTTAGGATAGAGGGAGGAGTAGGGAAGCAATATGTCTATCTTCAGGGTCTACATTAATCACAGACCTCTAAAATGTCAGCCCAAATTGCTTTGAATATTTTGGACATTCCCTTGTTCATGAGACTCTTAAATGCTTGTCACCATGCGCTTGTGTTTAGTTAACTCCATAAGGACATATCATAAGCCGTCCCATTTTGGCACAATGCTAATTTCCTTTAAAATGGGCTGTAAGAGTGATTTTACTCTACTTATTTTAGATGTCCAGTGACTCTTTAAACAGCAATTTCATCATTATTACTGCTACAGTATGGCTGCTTTCTGGAGGAGCTTAAAACATGTCAAAAAGGGAACCAACATAATGAGCGTAACAGAGTCTGAGAGGGAGACAGATAATGTAAAATAATGAGTTCTGCTGAAATTTTAATGTTTTAGTAACAATTCATATTACTGCAGACTGTTTCTTCTCTGGGTTTGAAATTGAAATGTGCTACTGTGACTTGGATTGAGTGGAATTTGCCCTTCTGCAGTGATATTCCTCTTTAAAACAAAAAAGTAGCAACTTTTCCAGCACTGTCTTCAAACATTATAACTACCTTTCTTTCCAGCTTTCTCAAGCCTTGTATATGTTATCTGTAGTTGCCAATCTTCCCAAGTTCAATGTGTCACACACTAGTCTTCAGTTTTAGTTGGAAGCTAGCATATAGATATCTCTACCTCACTTCTTTTTCATAGCTGAACAGAATCTCTGGGACTACTTTTTAATTATGTGTACTATCCCATCCTTGAAATTCTAGGGGCTGAATGAGTGGAGCTAAATTGAACTTCATTAAATTGACTTTTTTGTACTGTTTCTTTAGAAATACCCAGTGGGAATTCAAAACGGATTAACTGCAATGGCATAACAAGACATTTATTTCATTTTCCTCTGATGCATTCTGGGATTTCTCACACTCCATTGCAGGCGCTGTAGCCAAAGGTTTGCAGTGTGAAGCATAACGATGGCACCATTTGCAATGTTTTGCAAATCAGTGTTTTGTTGCCTTTATTATGCTAGCAATGCTTTTCAGTCTTTTGCAACCTGGATATACTTTTGTGGTATTTCATTGTACAACTAAAGTGAGAGATTATTTTGTAAAATAGACTGTGTTATTCAGGACAGTTATTTTTTTTAAATAACTGATGATTTTGAGTGTCTACCTACTAAGCACCCACTTTCTGGAAATCAAGCCCTTTTAAATTTTCTCAAGTGGAGCTGGTTAGAAATTTCCATCAGGATTTCCTGATCATGACAAAAGGCCAAAATTTCAATATTTTTCACAGAATGAAACTGAAAAAATTGATTTGGGTCAATCAAAACATTTAACTTTGATAAATTTGAAACATTTTGTTTTGATTTTGATCTTTCCAATTTTTGAATATAAAATAAAGTAACTTTCAAAATGAAGTCATTGTGAAATGAAAAATCAAACCTTTGCATTCAGAAAATAAAACACAAGACATTTCAACATTTTCAAAATGTAATTTTTCTAAACAAAACTCAATGAAAGCAGACTTTCAAAATAGCATTTTGCAACAGAAAACTCAGGATAAAAATGTTGGAGTAGCTCTAGTCTCACGTTGGGCACTCAAAATATCATTAGCCAGTTCTGAAAATGTTGTGCACAGATTTAGAAATCTAGGGTCCTATTTGCATTCCCAACTGTGCCATCGACTTATTATGTAACTTTGGGTGCGTTGCTTTACCTCTGTCAGGGAATTCTGGGATGAAGGTCATGAGGGAACTCATTAGTTAAATGGGTGTGATAGGAAGTCTATCTCACACAAGGCCTGAGCAGGTAAAAAGGGCTAATTAACCCTGGGACAGGCTGCTTCTAAAGCAGAGTGAGGGCTGATAAGCTCTAATTGATGATGAATCCCAGCAGGGCAGGGGCAGGCTGAGCTGGTATAAAACCAGGAAGTGGCAAGCAAGAAGAAGCTGCAGGAAATAACTCTGCAGTCATTCTCTAGAGAGGAGAGGCATGGGTAAGAGACAAGGAGGAGGCCTAGGGGAGAGTAAAGCCTGGGATCCTGCCTGGGAACACAGACTCTGGCAAGAACCTGAGAGAGGCTGAAGGAGTCACAAGGAATGGAGGAGGTTCCATGGTTAACCCAGGGGTGGGCCAGAAAGCAGAGAAAGGAAGGTAGGAAAGAGTCCAGAGAAAGAACAATTGCGACTGGGATTGCTTAGACCATAGTTGCTGGACATAGGGTGCCTGGACTGGAACACGGAGAAGAGGGTGGACCTGGATTCCCCTATCAACCAATGTGAGAGTGGCACAGTCTGGAGAGTGGATCAGAAGACTGCTTGAGACAGTTTGTCCAGCGGGACTTTGATACCCCAGAAGGGGAGGGCTATAGTGACCTGGCTGGATGGCCAAGTCATGAAGAGGGAGCAATGGAGTCGAGAAAGAGAGGGCGAGTAGCTGAAGGAAGAGGCATCAGAGGGGTGAAGAGCTAATCCCCAGGTGAGCCACAAGGAGGCGCCATAGTAGTGAGTAGTAAACCCTATGGCAATGGGATTCCTGAAGAAGAAAGGTACTGTAACAAAATCGGATTTCCCCTCAAGGGGCCATGTCCAAAGCCAACTGAATCATAGAATATTAAAGTTGGAAGGGACCTTGGGAGGTCATCTAGTCCAACCCCCTGCTCAAAGCAGGACTACCCTCAGCTAAATAATCCCAGCCAGGGTTTTGTCAAACCACATCTTAAAAACCTCTAAAGATGGAGATGCCACCACCTCCCTAGGTAACCCATTACAGTGCTTCACTACCCTCCTAGTGAAAAACTTTTTCCTAACGTCCAACCTAGACCTCCCCCACTGCAACTTGAGACCGTTGCTCCTTGTTCTGTCATCTGCCACCACTGAAAACAGCCTAGCTCCATCCTCCCTGGAACCCCCTTTCAGGCAGTTAAAGGCTGCTATCAAATCCCCCCTCATTCTTCTCTTCTGCAGACTAAACAGGCCTAGTTCCTTCAGCCTCACCTCATAAGTTTTGTGCTCCAGCCTTCTTATGAGAGTAGACAGGCTCCCACTGACTTCAGTGGGCTTTGGGTGAGGTCGGTGGTCAGTTCTGAGCAAATGACATGTCTTGAATCAAATAAGAGCTGACTGAGATTCTGACTTGAAATAAAGAACAAACCAAGACAACAAGGAAGTTAAATTCCTTTGAAGTAATTCAGTAAAGGAATCCAGCCCTGTGTGTCAGCTAGGACAGGAGGAAAGGGAGAAGGTATTTTTCTTAAGATATGTGAGTTCATATCCGATCTGCACTGCTAACGTTTAATAAGGGCCTCAATGTGCATTTATCTTTTGGCCTATATGTGCTGCACAAAGGAGAGGTGAGTGGCTGAGGATCTATTGATATTTCACTCCTATTTAGGAATGGATCACCAGCACAAGGTATACAACTTGTGTAAGGGAGAAGAGACTATTTAAGCTCTATTAAAATATGCACTAAACACAGAATCAAGTGAATAAAATAAAACATACTATAGTTGAGTACTGTATATATGCTCTCGTGTGTGTGTGTGTGTGTAAATATATATATAATGTCCTGTGTTTGTTTTTATTGCAGGAAAACTATTTTCCTTGATTTAGCTAATCTCTAACCCGTATAAATGCTTAAATGTGTGATTTGAATAAAAAGCTAGTGGGGATAGTGTTTCAAATGTGATTCACAGACTGCAGTTTTCAATTCTCTTCTGAGTGGCCTGTTTAATATGCAAACTTTAATTCAGAATTGTTAAATTGGTTTTTGTCAAAGCTGAGTTGTAAAATTAACTCTGCTAATCCTGATTCAGTGACATTTTAAATTAGAATGGACAAGCCTCTAGAAAAAGTCTTGTAGGAATTAATAGTGAACTGGCAGGGAAATATATGAGCTATGAGGTCTTTTCCATCTCAAATTTCTATGATTATGCGACTCAGTGGGCAACACCATGGTCTTCTCTCAATGTGTACAGTGTTGATTAGTCCATATTAGAATTTAATGAAGAGTATATAGGGTCAAACAATACTTATCATTTCTACTGTTCTTTTTATCTATAGATATCAAAGTGCTTTATAAATATGGCTAGGAATTATTATCCTTACTGTACAGAAAGGGAAATGGATGCATGGAGATTAAGTGATGTGTTCAAGGTCGCATGGCAAGTTAATGGCCAGGCTGGGAAGAGATTCCTATTCTTAGACCACTGAACATTATTGCCTCTCAGGCTGTGTACACACTGACAGCGGCAAATTCGCCATGGTCAGATTGATTTTTCCAGATCGATTCATCAGCTCAACCGATCCGGAAGTTGAGCTATTAAAACCACCTCCCAAAAATTTGTAGCGCTGCGTTGAGGGGACCATGTTTCCCGTCGGCGCAGCTCAGTGAAGGCAGCGTGCTAAAAGGAAGTTATGAAGTCGACAGGAGTTACGCAAACTACTCTGCGTAGCTTGTGCAACTCCTATCAACTGCCAACAAATTTTGTCGGCAGTGCAAACCTGCCCTCAGTAACCATTTTCTAGGCAAAACTCCCATTGCCTTCGACAGGAGTTTTGCTGACTAAGAAATGAGCAGTAATAAAGCTGTCTGAATTATGAAAATCTTTATTTGTGAATAATTAATTATTCACTGACAATTTTACCAAAAGGGAGATTTTCCAAGTCAAAAAGAGCAGCTAGGCTCCATTGACAGTCAATGGGATCTCATTGCCAAACTCTTCTTTGAACCTTTGAAAATCTCCCCCCAAATCTACAACAAATATTACTTGAAATAAATTTGCTGCACCAGCTCTAGTATGTCCTGCAGGATTCAGCCCATGGAGAATAAATATGGAACACCAATTTAATTGATCTTTTGCAGCAGGATCCTAGACTCATTTTGCAAAGAAGGAACAGTATCCATTAAGTGTATCTATACATAGTTTTTTAAAATGCAGGTGGTACAAGATGACATTGTTTCCCTGATGAAATTCAGTTAATTAGCTCCCAAATAAATGGCATGCCTATTAAGACACTGACTGTATCATAGATAAAACTGTTAGAAAACCATTTTTACATAATGAATTAAAAAATAGACTCAGTTTCCACTCTCTGCCTCTGTTGCTAATGGAGCATGATGTTTAAATGTTTTTTGAAAACCATTCTCAAGTCATTACTATACATAAAAAGGTTTCTAAATGGATGTGGTTTTCATTGGAAAATCTTTGCTGGTGGTGGGTGAGTAATTAAACGCAATGCAATGAATCAAAATGACGCATGAGCATTAGCATCGCCATTTATGAACAAAATCTTCCTTTTGGGCATGCTCTCATTAAAGTCACTGGCAATAGCAAAACATCCATTGATTTCAATGGGAGTAGATCAAGGCTATCGGATGCTCAAACTGGATTAAAGAGGCATGGCAGAAATTATAATCCATCTTGGTTTCAATGCCGTAGTGATACGTCTTTGGATAATTTACATGCTCCAATAGGAAAGCACGCTGGCTGGCTTCACATCCACTTCTTGGGCAAAGTATCTGGAAGAAAAGGTTGAGGTTTGACCGAAACAGAATGATTATGCTACTTCAGCATTTACCTGCTTCAAATCCTATGTTCACAGTTCTGCCCTATTAATAGTAAGCTCTTAGGGGCAGGGCCTGTCAATTTATACTGTGCTTATATAATGGGGTCCTGGTACATGATCTGGGCTCCTATAAATGACCATCAATAATAATCAAAGTGCTGTGCACCTTGCATAGTCATTTACACCTTTGCAAAATGCTGCTAAATCTGAATGGTAGCATTTTATAGCAACTCACTCAGGTGTAAATAACTCCACAAGATTCAAGGTGCAAAGTGCAAGGTACGCCACATTCTTGTATCTAGGCCCCGATTCTCCACTGACTTACACCAGCTTTACACTGTTATCATTGAATTGACTTCATGGAGTCAGTCCTGAATAATGCATAATGGAATAAACAAGAGGAGGATCTGGCCTGTTATGATCTGAAATATGACTTAGAGATGTGAACAAAGTTAATTTTCACTCTAGTTCTAGATCTGCTTTTATAATTCATGTCCCTGAATCAGTTTGATTTTCTTCCACCGAACACTTCTATGCCTATATGTAAATTATCAACATCTGAAGCATTTTTTTTCCTTTAGAAAAGAATACAGTGCCATCATCAGATAAAAGTCATTACATATTCAGAGCTATTCTGCTCCACTGATGATAAAATATTCTTAGGGCAAGGTGACCTTTGCGCAATAAACTTATTAATGTCAGGACTTCAGTATTGTCTTTTCTCATTACAAGTCTTACCAAAAAATATTTAAAAGAGTGAAGTTTATGATCTTAAAGACATACCAAAGCAAAGGCATTAAAGCAATCTTTCTGGCATGTTATGTATATAACCAATTTTTTTGAGATTTATGTGACAAATATTCTGATACTTCCTTTATTTTAAGCTGAAGTCTAGATTCAGCGTCACTTTCTAGGGGAGGGCCAGAACTAGAAATTTTAGGTGGAGCTTCCTACATCCAGGCTTATAGCCTTGGAAATCTCCTATGAATCTATCTACTGCAGTGTGGTAAGGTGACCTCCAGATTTGAAAAGGACTTAAAAGCTGCTATATTATTTAGGGGAACGAGCATCACTGGAACAGTTTTATGGTAAGGAATCCAAAAATATTCTCCCAAGGGAAGTGGTGGAAGCGCCATAGGTCAAGTCATTTAAGACTATACTGGACAAAACCTTCTAGTATAAATCATAGGTAACAAAGGATGAGCTAACTGGGCTTTTCTAACTATGAAAAACCTAATCACTTCTCTTGAGATGACAAATGAATAAGATTAAATACTAAATTCAATCAGTTGTGTGACCTAAAAGAAACATAATTACAAGGACATAACAGTTAGTGAAACAAACAGAAAGATGGAAAGAAGAACAGCATTTAACTTCAGCTAGACCCAAAGCAAATTGGGTTTTACCTTACCAAAAAATAAAGGGCTGACAGCAACAGAAGTGGAAATAGGAAGGATGGACATCTTAAGGTTTAAGATATGCTATGCACAATAACCAATGAACTTTCCAAGATACTTTGCACATCACAATGTATAAATAAGAGATGGATTTAAACTTAAAAGTGAGGATGATGCTGTGGGCGGGAGCAGATTCATGAATATTTTCATTTTAGGGCATTCATTGTTTCCTAAGTTATACATTGGTGGTCTTGTTTTCAGAGGTACTGTGCAACTGCATCTGACTTCAGTTGTGGGTGCTCCTCACATCTGAACGTGAATCTACAGAGGGTATTTCAATCACGCTTTAGCAATGTTATCATTTCCGCTGGTATTCCTCATCTTGGGTCAGATTCTGATATTCTTACTCTCCATAACTAACATGAAGAACTTTTGATTATTCCACCTGTAGAGAATATCTCTAACCTAGAATGAACTCTTTAAGTACACCCATTGCATAAGATTTTTAGTTTGCTTTTGCTTTTCTGTTGCTGTTTGTGCTCTACATTAAGAACTAAACCATTACAGTTCAGTTTTAAAGCTTCCAAAAATTATTTGTTTTACGATAGGCCAAATTCAATATGAGTTTGGATTTGCTAGTGAATTTGGACAGGGAGTTAAGCACTTATCATCAAAGAGACTACTGTCTTGGCAGTGCATTAAGTGAATGGAACTGCTCATGAACAATGCCAAGCGACAAACAGGGAAAGCAAAATTCTGTTGTTTTTTTTTTTAAATATACTGAGGGGGGGGGAACCATCTCATGTTTCTCATCTCAATTTTCTGGCTTACTTTGGAACCCACAATATTTCATTTTCTTTTCAGAAACTAAAGAACACAAACAGCTGGTGTTCTGTGTCCATTTCATAGGAAGCAGGTGTCTATATTATAAAACCACCCTCACAGTTATTAGCATTTATAGTAGAGAAGCCAAGAATTTTAGGGGGAGATTTTTCAAAGGCACACCAAGGATTCTGGTGCCCAGCTCCAACTGATGTTCAATAGTAATTGGATGCTTAATTTTACTCTGATGTTTATGTTCTCCCATAAGGACTATGAAGGAAACAGAACTGCCTTCTCATCTTTAGAGATGGTCCCTCGTAAACAGGTTTGAGGCATGATGTGAGATAAACCTACACTGCTCCTGCCTGTGTTGAATCCAGCTTTATAGATAAGAACAGTATGATACTACACAAAGTAGTGAAGGAAGCACCATCATAAGAATGGTGGACCTGTAACGGAGATGGCACATTACTGCCTCAATTTCCCCAAGTGGTCTTTGGCCCACTTCTACAACAGGTGTGGTCTTGTCTTCTGCTCAAGTCACTGTAGATAATTCAATCCCTGCTGAGTAAGAGTTGTCTAGTCCAAATCCAGAGAAGTACAAAACAAAAGAATGTTTTGGCCCAGCCAAGCTCAGCTTTCAGTCTCTATCCTTGCAAGCAGGCTGCTAGCTGCACTGGACTGTCTCAGTATCCAATAACAGGCTCCTGGACTTCATACCAATGAACTGGTCCAGGCCCATCATCTTACCAATGGGTTTGGGCTGGCTACAGTTTCCAGACAGCATGACTTTGGTGGGATTGCTCAAGCGCTTAAAGTTCCGCATGTGCTTAAGTAGCTGCCTTCATCAGGGCCTATACTGGACATGGAAGACATAGTTGCAAATTGTATTGGGGCATTACTATACAAATATAGCCACATTTTCTTCCCCCCCCGAGATTTAAGCTTAGCACTTGGTGGAGTGTTGTCGAAAGAAACATAAGAAATAAACAGGTCCTAAAATTGAGACCCTTCACAATGTAATACAAAAAAGTATCAAATGAATTTTTTGTAATGTTTTACAAACAAAACTGGACTCTGAATGTTGATAAGTGTTGACGTGCGCTCTCTAAACTACCCCCATCCAAAGAGATGAAGGGAATAATACATACTGATTTATAACACTGAAATATAAAAAATGAAGGATTGTTTAATGGCAAGATTAAGCATTTTGATAGCTATATTTTAATGATTTGTAATTATGCATAGTGAATGAATATAGATAAGATAACACTTAGGCCAAGGCCTGACCTGACATGTGTGTGCTGGCAAGATAAGTAATATTTTGTGTTAGAAGATATAAGAAAGAGGCTTACAAAAATGTAATAGTTGATAAAGACACCCTTCTCCTGAGAAGATACAGGGCAGGGTGCCCCATAGAAACTGCAAAACCAGTAGGAAAAATGTAGAAGATCGGGTGACTGAAGCTTGCACATTACTAAAGTCCAGGCTCCATAAAAAATAAAGTGTTGATGTGCTAAATGCCAATTAGATAAAGATTAAGTACTCTGGAATGTGGAAATGTTTAAAAGACGCAAGTGAAAAAGGTCCAACTCGGAGAAACACCAGACCAGAAACTGAAGGAATGAGACTGAAGGACCAGATCTAGGGATCAAAGGAGGCTATGACCATCATGAAGTATAGGGGGATTTCCCAGTGCCTCAGAATGTGGTAACTTGGTCTCCTACCAATTCTGTCTTGTCTATTGGTATTTGTCTGGCATAAATGTATGTCCAGACATTACAAGTGACAACAATTCTGTCTGAAATTGTATAAATACAGGAGAAAATTGATTAACCCTAAACTGAGTGGACTCGTGACTCAGTTTCCCATCTTTACCTCCAATAAATTGCAGCCAGGCATCAGCCCTAAAGTAACTTCATGCCAGATGTGAATTGGACCATATGCCTTACAATGTTTAGATGCATTTTTATGAAGCAGAGTGTAGACGGCTATTGCATTCCCAGCTGAGGGATGAAGAGAGAGATCGATGATACTGCTGATGAAGAGAGAAAACACTTCTCTGTAACATTACTCTGAGGTGGAATGACTGCTGCAGCAGTGAATAAAGGATGAGAAAAGAGCTGATAACCTAGATATGGAAGAAGAATTGACAGATTAATTATGTGTACATTTGCTGGTTATGTTCTCATTATCTACAGGGTATAGCTATTTTATTGCTTCTCACATTATAGAATGTACTGTCAGAGCCTGACTTTAAAGCCTCTATGAACCATTCTACCCCTTCAGAGCATCTTGCATTGGCAGGCTCTTCGAAACAGGTTGAAGTATTACAACTGGAACTAAGGAGAATGTACGGAGGCCGGATTCTTATCCACTTCCATACCCGGAGAAGCTTCTTTCTCTAGAACTAGTCCCTGTGAAGCCAATAGGGCTACAAGAAGAAGAAGATGCTAGTCACATTAAGTAAAGGAGATCAGAATCTGCACCCAAAGTTGGTTGGGTTTCTTGCTTTTTTTCCCAGTGACATTTGCCAGTTCATGAAACTTCTGTGCAAATAGAGAAATTCTGCAGAATATTGTACTCAGGATCAAATAAGTGTTGGAGATTTTGGAGGAAGGGAACCAGAGCTGTTCTGTTTCCCTAACAGGCAAACATTTTTGGGAATAAAGAGAGATTTTCAAAGGGCATTTAGATACACAGTCAATTTGGAGTTGTGTACTTAGCTCTGTGTCTTTAAAAACCTTCCCCAAATTAAACTAGGGCCTTATTCTCCAGTTGCTCATGTTGGTTTCACAAGTGATAATTCCTTTGGCTTCAGTGGCATCACTCTTGATTTACACCTGGATAAGCAAGAGGAAAATCAGTTTCTTGCAGCTGTAGGATAACTTTTCTTGCTGATGTAAATGTTTGTACTGATATCAGGGCAGCTGCACCAGCTAACACTCATCAAGAATTTGTCTCCTTTATGTCTGTAGTAGAAAGCCTGCCTGACACATTCATGCTCTCCTCCCACTGATGCTGCTGCAACAGCTGAATGTGGGCCAGTGTGCCTACTTCATAGCTTTCCAAAATCAATGTTTTAAATAATGAAATAATATTTGGCCTATGGCTCTCAGGTTTCACGCAATGATAGTATCAATATTAATATAATAATCAAACTTTAATTTCAATTGCTAAGTTACCTATCATTACCAAAGAGCAACCGGGAGCCACTCAGTCCAGAAGAATCCAAAAATGCACACAGCAGAGATAATGGTGTGAAAAAGGAAGACAGAAAAAAAAAGCAGTTAAATATCAACTTTCACAGAACTGCCATCCTCCTGTGCAGTTAAATTGAATTCTGCTAAAATTGAATTTTGCTCAGAATGATTTTTTAGCACTTCTCTTCTCTTTACTGAGACGTGAGCTACTCTTCTCTCTTTGCTGCATCCTAACCATGGGTACCAAGAGTGCACTAAAAACTATTTTTTAGGCTTTGTGGCTATTTAAATGTCCTGCCACTTTATAGTCAGAATACATTCAGTGTAGAGAAAGAGGAAGTAAATGTAACCAATAAAGTTCATTCTACTGTGTCTGTGATTTCTGTAACTTTTTCAGCTCGGAAAGTGAGTCAGTGAGAATTTGAATCTCAAGAGGTCAAACAAATTATTTAGCGCAAGCAGTTTTCCTGTCAAATATGTTAAGTGCCACTTCTCTTCTGTTGTGTTTTATAAGCTCTTTGGCTGAAACCCTTGCAGCTGTTTATGCTGGCAAACAGAAGGTGTAGGGCCTACTGTGTGTGTGGTTGTTTGGTTTGTTTTTTTTTTACTCTGGATTTTGAGCCACAGTCTGAGCTGGCCTAAACTGATTTCACGTAGCTGAAGTCACATTTCAGTGCAGGCAGACGGAATCAGTGGAGTCGTATTGCGTTCCACAATCGGAGGATCTGGCCCTTTGAGAGTTTTGCATTCTGCATAAATGAAAATGCGAACAGGTTGTAGGTCCTGATTTGTATTTAATGCTGCTGACACTATAGCCCTCAACACGCTGCGAAATACTGCACCTTGGTACGATGCATTTGGATTTTAAAGATGTCAACAAGAAGGGATGGGTTTTTAAATATGACGAAGATATTGACGTTGCGTTTGGACAGGTGGCACGGTCTGGGCAATAGCAAGAGAGACCTTGTTCTGAATCTATTGAAAAGCGTATTTCATTTTTAAAATCCTTTCGCTAGTAGTCGTCTCAGCAGTGGTTCTCAGACTTATTGGATCAGACCCTCCGTCTGTGCATCTGTAGTCGTTTATGCCCCTGCCCCCAGCAAGTACATACACCGCTACTCAGTTCTGAAGGCAGAGCAGAGGCCAGCGGCAGCTGGCCGGGCGCCCACCTCTGAAGGCTGGTTTCAACATTAAACTACATGTTTTTTTCCCTTCCGACACTGTCCCTTTTAGAAAAAAATCCATTCAATACTAGGGTTAATGGCTTGTGATTAGAATGTACTGTGCCGGGTGAGAGCTGTGACAATGTGTAATCTAAAAACTGGCAGATGTTGTGGTTTGTCAGACACTCAGTTTGGTTTTGGTTTGTTAAATCACATCTCCGCTCTTCCTGTTTGTTTCACCATTAAACGGCAGGCCCAGGGTGGCTAAAATCAATAGTTTGAAGCTCATTGTCTTCACAGAGAATCAGTAATCAAATGGCCAACTGACAGAACGCAGCAAATATGTGAACTCTGGGAAAACCAAGAAAAGCGGAACCCTGGACAGAGACTGTCTCTTTACAAATCATCATATCAGACAACTGCAATTGCTTCCGTCTTTACTGGCTGTGTTATTTTTGGAAAGATAGCCTGCTAGGCATAACAGCTGGACCTACAGTTTTTAGAGCACATCTAATTTTAGGGTTGTTTTGACACATCATTTGCTTGGTTGAGGCATTAACAAAAGACTAAAAGAATCCCTAGAATGCTGCAATTTGTGAATTTGCTTTGTCTGTGTACCTCCATTGCTTTTTGAATATTATAGCATTTAGACCTTCAGGTTGTTCCAATTCTCTGCCCCCTTTGCCCTCGCTTTTTTCATTGTCTTAGCAGTTACAGCTTCTAGTTCTCAAATGCAATAGACATATTCCATGATAAAATATCCATCAATACCCACATATGTGTAGTGGAAAGATGCCAACGTTACATAGATGAATAAGCCTTACACCCATTCTCTGTAAAATTTCAGATTGCTGAAACTTTTTCAAGCAACCCATCTTTCCTTTTCTTTGCTGCACCTAAATAAATACAATTTCCTATACTATCTTTCCTATTCAAAGTATATGGACGCCTTTACTATAATTATTAGTATGTGATACTGGCATTGATTGTATAGATAAACAATATAGCCATTAGGGGACAAATCGTCAACTGGTGTAAATCCTTTCGCTTCAGTAGCTCCCACAATACATGGTTCAACTTTACTTCAGAAATTCAGTGGCAGTTGACTGGAGTTACGCAAGCAATGCAAAAAACTTGCGTAACTCCCATCAACTTCTCTGCTTCTGTTCTGCGCGCTGTCTTCACTGCACTGTGCCAACAAGAACTGCGTTCCTGTCGACGCAGCGCTATGCCACTTGAGAAGGTGGTCTTAATGTGTCGATTTCCAGATCGACTGAGTGGGTCTTCACTGACTGCTCAGTTGATCTAGATAAGTCGAGTGGATGGTGGTGAATTTGTGAAGACGTAGCTGGAATAAACAAATGTCATCCCCTGATCTTTTTCAAAAGACCCACAGAATCTTAAGCTTCCCCCACTTGTCAGGTGTGGTCCAAAAGCTCAATGATTTAGTGTCCTGGCAGATGCTGTGCCTGCTTCGTACCACAGTGCTAGTTCACATGAGCCCTAGACCTAGTTCAGTAGGCCGTAAGGTAAGAGGGGGTCCTCTCAAAGCAGAGACCTAAAGTAGAGGCTCCTGTATTACTCCTTTCACAGCTGCCATCATAGAGGGCTTGGCAAGAGAAAACGGGTGTGACTCAGGCTGCTCTGATTTATGCTGCAGGGGTAGGTCAGGTACAAAGGAAGGCCACCTGGATTGGTGGAACTGAAAGATGTCTTACAGCCAACATTTCACCCATACCCCTTTCCTCGGTTATAACTGAGGATCTGGACCCTTATCTCAGGGGTAGCAACCACTATCATAGGGTTTGTGATACACTGGCTGCATGGGAATTCCATGGGCAACTACAAATTGCTTAGCCACCTGTCACAGGAAAAGGCTTCCTTGCCCTGAGTAAACAAACGAGCTTTCTAAGGGATGTTAAACCATTGTCTTCTACATTTGTTTCATTAGGTTTTGGTAAAATTAACTACAGGCCAGTGGTCAGACAGGGCCAAATTCATCCCTAATGAAACTCCACTGACGTTATCAAGTATTTCTTTGGATGTCAAAGCCCACTTTGGGAGTGGTTCTTACACAGATACATACCTCCATCCTCACCCCCCTTGTTTGCCCTGTGTAAATATTGCTCATAACTCCAGCTCTGCTTTTGGGGTGTGCAGATTCCGCTCTCAGGCTCATGAGACACACGTTGCTGTGTTAAAAAAAACCAGCTGTCTAGACATGTGGGCGCAGGCCGGAGCTCAGGATGTGAAGCCCAGGGAAGTCTACACTGCTGCTTTTAGTGCTGTAGTGTGAGCCCCACAAGCCTGAGTCTGTAGCCCGGGGCTCTCAGACTGGCTGCTGTGAGTTTAAAGCAATGTAGAATTCCCCATGGTTAATGCTTTGGCTATGACTCAGGAATTTGGGTTAGTTTTCCTGGCTGTGTGACTTCAGGTAAGTCACTTGCGGCTTGTCATCATTGCAACAGGTAGCTCACATTAGGGCCCTTGAGTTATTCTGTGCAAGCTAACCTAGCTCATGGGAGAGCAACTGGATTGCAAAATCGCCTTGGAGCTACTCTTTGGGTCAGCAGCTGATCAGTTGTCATAACGCGAGCAGCCGCATCCCTACTGCATCACTAGCCAGAGGGCCAGTCGTGCAGGAGCTTCAGCCCTCCCTTCCTGACAGACCAGCTGGCTCAAGTTCAAAATACTACCTCTCTCAAGGCAGAGATTTTTGTGTGTGGACAGGAGTCAGCTTGGGGGCAGGCAAAACTTGAGTTATACCTCAAGCAGTGCAATGAAAACAAACCTGTGCCTCAGTTCCTCACCTGTAAAATAGGAATAATGCTTCCTTTGTCTGTTTTCTTTATTTAGATTGTAAACTTCTTGGGCAGGGACTGCCTCTGACTATGTGTATGGACAGGGCCGAGCACAATCAGGCCTGGATTTCCAGCCACTAGCATAATACAAATAATAATAATGAAGTGTGATCCTGAGGGATAAGGAAGAATTGGGGCTTTGCCACCACTTCCCCAAAGAGCTGTCTGCATGCACGAGGGGGAAAAGGTAGTCTGGGTGATAACCCTGTCCGCCAGGCTGCTTATGGAAGTTCTGTTGCTTCCTGAGATACAGTCCTAACAGCCTGTAGGGGATGTGATACTCTGCACTCACCCGAGAGAAGCTAGCATCGAAATGCTAATGACCCTAAGTTTGTAGAAATTTTGGAAATTCAAAATTTAATCAAGATTACAAAATTATTTAGAGCAGAGCTACTCTACCTTGCACTTGGCCTATCTGTGGTGCTAAGGTGTTGTGTGGATACTCAGGGACAGCTGAAGAGCAATGGCATTCAGACGCATGCTCAATGGTCTTGCCCCATGCTCTACACTGAGGGCTGAGAGAGAAGGAGGAATAGAGCTGCCCTGCTGGGGATTCCACCTAGGCAAGGAGAATCCAACGTAGCCAGTCAATGCAGTTTATTGGGCATAGATTAGAAAACAAAAATCACAAAACAAATTATAATGGTGGTTAACGGCAGGTCATTGGGTATTAGGACAAAAGCACCTCTAGAAGGGCACAAAAACTTTCTCTTAGGTTGCTGCATCTTATGTTTATGTGAATCAGATTTTTGCCATAGCTGCTAATTCTTGTTAAGGCTGTCTTGACCAGCTGCACTCATTAGATTGATACTACACGTAAGGCAACGTCACTAGATGGGTTGTTGTCACTGGAGCTCAAACCTGCGACCTCAGAATATAAAAGCATAAGCCTTTCCTGTCTGAGATGAAAAAGCCAGCTCTGTTAGCTCAATGCCATTATCTAGAGGGGTATTTACTCAAGTTCAGTGCTGGTCAGATTGGAAAGAGGGTTCATAAGCTGTATGTAGCTACAGCTATGAAAGAGGAAAAAAGTCTGCTGTAGAAGCTGCTTAAACAGGAGGGTAAGTGTATTTAAAGAGAAGTTCAGTGAATCTTTGTACTTTGAATGTAGCTGCTGGAAGCATTATCTTGAGAAGCCCAAAGAAGCATGCTTATAGGGGAAATAAGATTTTTTTTTTAGGTAAGGAATACAGAAGTAAATGCTGGAGAAGAATATCTGAGCCAGTTGGTGCACTGGGGGGGGGGGGGGAAGATCATTCATTAGCTTTTTTCCTACTGACTGCCAGCTAAGCAATGGAAGGAACATTTCCTCTGGGATTCCCTGTCTGGCATCAGCATCCTTATAGGCTACATTCCAAACAATCTACCAGTGAATGAAAGCAAAACATGAAATTCACTAGATAACTGCAACTTCATAAATTATATAATTACATTGGTGGTATCGCGGTTGTTTTTATATGGAAAGTTGTGTTAGGTTGAAGAAAAAAATAAAACTGACACTATTGGAAACTATGATGACATCAGGGTTTGTTCTTTTTCTGATCATTCTTGTTCTGGCTTTTCTGGTTCCTGCTACCACTATCCTTTCAGGTCTCCAATGTTAGTTCTGTTATTCAGCTCCTCTTGGAGCCTTTCCATAAAAATCACATGGCACTAAGACAAATTTGATCGGCCTTTATCCTGTGCAGCTGGAATTTTCTGCTTACTTTACCTCTCAGATTCCTCATTTTCCACTGACTGTATTTCCCTTCTTGTCTCTTTAATTAGCTCACTTAATTATTTGTTACCAACAATAGTCTAGTCTGCGCAATTCTCTTGTAGATTGATGCACAAATTTGTAGCCACAATGGATGATGATAAGTACACCTGTCTCTGTTACTTTGTCCTCCACTCACTTGGCTGTTTGTTCTTCTAGGGCTTGGTACTGCAAGGTGATAAGCATTCTGGCTATCGAGCTACTCAAATGTTTAAATTTAAATATTTGCTGATGTTCTTTTGCTGAATCAGGCCCAGAGTTTAACACTTTCCAGGATCAAACTCCTGTTTCCAGGAGCTCTCTGGGGCAGGGACTGTCATTGTGGTGTTTGTTTGTACAGCTCCTAGTGGGGCTCTGATCCCTGTTTGATGTCCTTAGACTCTACTGTAGTACTACTATTAAATATTACTAATAAACCACATAGGAAAGGTCTATGTGCTTTGACCTACCATTGGATGTGCTGATTAGCAAACTGTACAGTTTTCACTTAGATTTATTGCCACTAAAAACAAGTGAAATCATGTCTAATTCCCTTCTCTCTCTTCTGACACTGTGTAGTTTATTAGCTTTACGGGCAGTTATCAAATTAGTGGGGATTATTTTGTGCTAATCATTGATAGACTTTTGCACTCTACCTCACATATGCTGTCTTTCTAGGATTGTGGGGTTTTTTTTTGACCTCACATTTGTATTTGGATGATAGGCCATTTTATGTTGGTAAGGAGAGCAAGAGATGCCTATTGAGACCAATCTTCTAAGTTGGAAATTGTGCCCAATGGCATACACAAATGTGCAAGTAACTTATGACCACTGGAGCCTTATCGTGTCAGCAGACTTGTTAAGCATGTTCATCCTTAAATGAATCCATGCGGACTGTGTTTAATTACCTCATAAATTTCTAAGTGCTCCCCTCTCTGATTTAGTGTACTACACTGAACTGTCCCAAAGGAACCCAAGCTTGAAGGGCTATTTAGTTCTCTGGGTCTTAGCTAGTTTTTTCTTACTCATATGGTATGTGTTGCATGATAACCTATTGCCTCTATATTCAGGATTTTCAGATATCTCTTTGAATGGCTTCTCTCAATAAATAACCACTTCTTCTGGAATCCTCAGATTGCTCACTTGCCATTGTTTTAACATCCTCTTCTGGCATGATTCTGGTTTCTTTCAGTATTTCCTCTTCCTCTTGTAGAAGTTGTAAGCATTAAAGCTAGTTAAACTGGTGAAAATATATTGCAGAAATGTAGCTGACATTTTTCCTGAGTTTGTTTCAAATTTAGAATTTCAAATTTTCATCCACATTACAAAATTCAAAAAATGCCCACCTGCTATAGTATACATCATTTGTTTCATTTCATTTAATCTGGCAGTATTAATTTAAGGCTTGCAACACTAAAGTCAATGGGAGTTTTGATTTTGACTTAAGTTAGAACAAGATGATATCCTAGGGCAAGATTGTGGCTATAGGATTCTATTGGACCACACAAGGAATAAAGAGGTTCAGGGCACTTCTTTTCTCACCCTGTGCCCCTGTCCCATCACTGATTTTTGTGTCGGTGCTACTTTTCCCCCACTCCTAAGGATAGTGGAAAGGGGTGAGGAATGAGTGGGATATTGGCTCTGCTGCCCAGTCCGAACCTGGTATAGATCAAGAGCAGATTACTTCTCCCCAGGCTTAAAGAGGAACCAGAGAAAGAATTGTGGCGCTCGTTCCTTAAATACTAGGTTGCTCCCAAGATGGCACAAATATGTGGAGCCTGGTAAATCTGCAGATGTCCACTTCATATCTGCCAATATCCACATCCGCAGACCATTTTTGTGGATTGCGGACGGATGCAGATTCAAATTTTATATTTAAAGCCTTGAAAATCCCTGGATATCTGCTTTATATCCACAGATATATTTTTGTGGAACACAGATTGGATGCGGATACAAATTTTGTATCCATGCAGGGCTCTACAAATATGTTCTGCCCCTTGATTATTATTTGTGTCAAGATGAGACACAAAATTTCAGTCCTGCCCCTTGATTATTAATATTTGCTTTCTTTTTCTCTTTGCTGATCTCTTTCTTGTTCCATACATATTTCTTCTCACTTCTTATTTCACCTCCCATGCAATCACTCTATCATTCTTCTCCTTTTGCTTACCTTTTTTATTTGTTCTACCTTTCTGTAATGATTTACCAGCTCCCTATGTGTTGTGTAGCATGTTGCAATACATTGCAAAGGCTAGTGCAATGAAGCACAGCTGCATGACCACCTTCCAGTGATGAATAAAGGTGAAGACTGAATGCCTTTCTGGAAGATATGCTTCAGTTAGGCATAAATTACTGAGCACTTGTGAAATTCTGAGTTTTACAGGAAGTCAGACTAGATGATCTAATGGTTCCTTCTTGCCTTAAAATCTAGGTGGAAACCTATTGGAATCAGGTTGCAAAGATGGTACAGTTCTTCTAACAGTTCTCTTCATTTACCCATTGGCTGTGAAATTGTAGGGTATTCCTTACAAAAATGGCACCAGCGTTCACAGCATGAGGTAAACCAGATTTGTGACATATCAGGGTTAATGACTGTAAAATGTGCTACACCCTATGGCAGATAACAAGGAGGCAGCTCTGTTTTGGAATTTCAGATATTTAGGAAGGGGCATGTAAGAAAAACCTGGTTAAGCCTTTGCATCTCAGGGCCATTCAGAAAGCATCTTACTCCTATGTGGCTTGAGGTACTTCACACATTCCAATGGGCCAGTCACTTGAATGGACTTCAAAATGCTGTCGCTATGCAGTCATTAGCACTTGACTGCATGGATAGTCATTGCTATCATTCTAAATATGCAATTCTCTTTGCTTGTTCTATTTATTTATTTATTATTTACATTACTACCAAGATTGGGTCCCTGGTATGTTAAGCCATAGTGGTATGTTGATATGTTGAGCTATACAAACTCATAGTGAGAGGCAGTCCCTACTCTGTAGAATTTACAGCCTAATTAGACAGGAAAGACAAAGGGTGGGAGAAAGAAATTACTGTTATACTTGCCTTATGCATAGGGAACTGAGGCTCAGACAGATTATGCAACATTCTCGGTCTTGCAGGAAGTCTGTGGCAAAGCCAAGAAATTAAACCCAGATCTCCCGAGTGCCAGTCCAGTGCCTTTATCAGAAAACCATCCCTCCTTCTTCACATTCAGGCAATTAGCCAAAATAAAATAAAGCCTTTAAAAAGTCTTCTATAGTATTTTTAATGAATAGCATTGTGAATTATAATTTTTATAAATTCTATAATGTTAATTGTTTGAACTGACCATAAAATTAAGAGGATTAATAAAGAGCACTGCTATTGAAATGTGCTTCTCAAGCCTTGCATCTAAGAAGGAATTAATTCAGCTGGAACTGCATGATTTTTGAAAGGACGGTATGTATAGTGTTTATTCAGGCAGCTGTCCAGATTCTGCTCTCAGTGACACCTGTGGAAATTAGAAGTAATTCCATAGAGGTCAGTGACATTTCTCTGGATTTACAGTAGTGTAACTAAGAGCAGAACCTGACCTGTTGCCTCTGCTGTCATTTGTAGACAGAATCGAATGTGCCACATTTTCAAGTAGGACAAAATATCTTCATGTGTTATCTGACATGAGAAGCTAACCCTCCTGCGGGGTGAGAAGTTGTATGGGTAGGGTTTTGTTGTATGGGTAGGGTTTTGTGGCCTGCCTTGTGCGGGAGGTCAGACTAGATGATCATATTGGTCCCTTCTGACCTATGAGTCTATGAGTCTATGAGTCTAAGTTTAACTCTCAGCTCTTAACGTGATTGTTGCTAATCCTTTGATCACTACGTTTGTCTTGCAATGATAAATAATGATAAAGGGAGTTGACATGTTCAATTTGCAACCGGCATGGGTTAAGCTGAGGTGAATTTCCTTAAGCCCAGTGCATTGATTTGTGAAACAAGGTCTCATGTCACACTAGGATAAAAGGGAAAAAAACTCCTAATTCCCTTTCCCAGCCCCTGATTTAGTGCTTCAGATTCTACAGCCCCCATTCTCCCATGCCTTGTGGTTCTCAACTGGTGAATAACAGCCCTATAAGTGATAGCTTCGTCAGCTGGAGGATTCCCCCAGAGTAGCGAAATCCCTTAGTGGCATAATACCACTGTAGTGACTCCTGTACTGCCTACCTTCATGGGTGTGACCATGGCCCCATTATGCATAACTGATCCTGGCTGCTGTAAAATGCCCCAAGAACCTACGTGAGCTGAGGTAATTTAGAGAAGTCTTCTGCCTGCTCTAATGAATGCCAGATGGCCACAGGACTACGGAAATGCACCAGTGGTTGAAATTCACCTATGGAAACATTGGAATTGCCATAGTGGATCAGACCAATGGTCCATATAGTCCGGTATTCTGTCTGCAATAATGGCTAATATCAGGTATTTTTAATCGATGTTATTACCTACTAGCTAATCCACTGATATTTGGATTGTGCCGGTTCCCTTCTCAAACAATTAGACTTCTACCCTTCACTACTGCTTTCATTAATGAGAGTGGTCTTCACAAAGTGAGTGTTGACGAGAGCTCCAGAGAGGCCTTTATGAGGAGAATGAGAATGAGGTAGTCTTAAGAGTGCTGCAGGTGTGAATTGAACGTGACCATTTACGGTCACTACACGAACCAAAGCCACCTCGTCAGTAAGGGGTGGATTTTGCAAAAGGCACAAATTACAGTGAGATATCCAATTCCCATTGATTTTCTGTGAGGTTTGGGCCTTTTAGCTGCCTTTTGTACCTTTGGAAAAACTCACCTTTAAACCAGTGATAATGTTATGGTAACTGATAGTGAGAATGGCTTTGTAACAGTCTGACACTTTGACACGTCTTCCGAGTGCATTAACACTCAATCAAGGGTAAATTATCCAGCGTAAATTACTTTGATTACTGTCTCCATTATTTGGCCTTAATCCTGCTTTGATACCTTAGGCTAGTCTATAAAATCTCCTATTCCAAGTAATTGTGCTTTTTTTTTCTTCTTGAAGGGAGCTTTAATCTTTGTTGCTGATGCAGTTTCTTTAGATAGGTCTCTGTTTCTCTCCTTTTCTTAAACTATTGCATTTTTCACAGCTCGGGTTTATCGGCAGCTATTTTTTGTCCTTCTGAAAGGAACCAGGAATCATGCCTGAATGATCTGCTTGATTATATCTCTCTGATAAGGCAGCAGCACTGTGACAGGCTCCTATCATTCAGATTTGTTACCTTTTATACAACAAAGATAAATTAATTACTGGACTTTCCCCTGATGCACTGATTCTTTGCCTGCAAATGTTCACATAAAAAATGAATGACAACAAGATTCTCATTATGGCTTGATGAATTTGCCTCTTCACTACAATTACAAGATAGTCCATGTTAGGGCCTGCCATTTTGTTTAGGCCCAGCCACTGTAAGGTTCTCCCCTCTATCCCATCTATTTTTTTCAAGTATAACATCTGTTGTCAAGCAACAGCAACTGTACAATCCATAATTTTAGACTGTACCATTAGCACTTTGTCATTTATCTGAAATACCAATGTTCTCTGTTTGGTTGATGTAGTAACATTCATTTCCATGACAGCATCTCTCTGGTTTACCTCAATGCAACACACTTCTGAGACTGAGTTTGTCCTGAGCACGGAATGCAGAACATGTCCCATGTGTGAAAAGAGCAGAGAGAGGTCAAAACTCAGCACAAATTGCAACCTACCCATTAACATAGCCTATTAGTAGACACATCTGAAATTTTTGGGCTGAAAATTTTTCCTGCAGAAGTACAAGGTTTAATTAAAAACGAAATTTTTCACTGGAAAAAGTCATTTTTTCCATTTTAAAAAAGAATTCAGTATGGGGAAATTTCAAAATAGTTTTGTTTCATTTACTCTTTGAAAACTGAACTGAATATTTCAATTTTAATTTAAACGAAATGAAAATGTTCATTCCATTTTGTTTAGAAATTTTCGGACAAAAAAAATCATATTTTTCATTTAGATATTTTTGCTGGTGGAAAAAATGTTCTTTCACCAGCTCTACCTATTATATCAAAAAGACAGTGTGAGATTATAGAGTGATCTTGGGCTAGGAGTTCCAGATTTTCTTTCTGTCACTTACACATAGTGTAGCCCAAAGAAAGTCATTTAACTGGTTTCTGCCTCAGTTTCTTTAGATGTGAAATGAGCAGAATAACTCTTACGTATCTCACAGGGACTGTGGGAGGATTAATTGTTATAGTCATTATTATTTTATTATACTACAGTAGCTGCATGTGTAATCAGGGTCTTATTGTACTAGGCACAGCACATACATATCATAAAGCCCTTGCCCCAAAGAACTTAGTCTAAATAGACAAGACATACAAAGGGTGATGGGAGGGAAAAACAGGCACAGAGAAGTGAAGTGAACTGTCAAAGTCACGCAGCAGGTCAACAGCAGAGCTAGGACTATAAGCCAGATCTCCTAAGACCCGCTCTGGTATCTGATCTGTTGGCCGTGACTTTGAGCTGGTATAAAGCAATGTAAATCCATTGGTTTCAAAGACCTGCTCCTATATATCTGTTCAATACTTCTCTAAAACCCATTTAGTTTTTTAGAAAGCTGAAAGTTGTAGCAGAGCTGTGATGTTTGGTAAAGCTAACCAAATAAAGGGCAGTGGTGCAAACGTTCACCAATTTTTTTGAATGAAATAATTATATTTCTTTCATCGGACTTGGATCTGGGGTGACAGCCCCCATCTCTACTGTTCAAATCAGAAAAGTGTCATTGATTGAGGGCTCTCTCCTAAAGTACTCCAGTACTTATACTGATACTGTATAAACAGTCCTATTGATTTCAGTGGAATGACCCACAGTGTAAGGCAATATTCAGTGTGATCAAGGATACCACATTCTGGCCCTGAAAGAATTGTGTGACAAAGCTGTGATGAAATAAACAAAATGGTCCATAAAACAATCTGAGACACAGGGACAACCATGCCTAATAATGTTATCAGGGTTTCGTATTTATCAGGCTTACAACAAAAGTGGGGACAAGGTCTGGAGATGCTCCCATCTGAGCATCATGGTGAGGTCTAAGGGTGGTCAGAATTTGTACTTTCTGCCTGTCGTTTTAAGTATCTTCCCAACTTAAGGAAGTGTGAGATAATTACAACCCATGACACTACAACAGATTTTCATCTTGAATAAGTCTTGGGTAATGCACAGGGATTTCTGGGTTAGGAAGATTACATGCAATCTGTGTATGTGTGCTGTGGGTAACAAATGTGCTGTGGTATTGCTTATTAGCCGATGAAAGCATGATCACTGAGTGACATGTGGGTTGTTCCTGTGGTGGTGGTGGTGGTGGTGTGTCTCTAAAACAATGGGGCACACAGGAATATTGTAGTACAGTGGTCAAGATAGGGTTAACTGGGTTACCCGGAGTATTATAGGATGGAGCTATGCTTCAACTGTCCCTTACTGCCTATTTAGTCAAGGGGAGTTCCCCCCTTCCTTTTTCCCCATCCCCACTCTATTGTGGTGCAATTAACTAAAGCAGGAAGTTCCCAGCCTTCAGTCCTGTGAATAGATTTATTTTTGCTGTATTGAGCAGTCCTGTTACAAAAACTATGGGGTGAAAACAAATACACTTCAAATCACGTCCTTCTGAGTGCTGATGCATCTTCACAGGCCTATCTGAAATTTATATAAATGACCTGACACTTTTTAAATCTGCACAGTTGGGATTTGGGATCTGAACAACCTGTGGTATGGTTGTGGCTGGCCTGGGTAAGCTGGCTGGGGCTCGCAGGGCGTAGGCTGTGGAGCTAAAAATTACAGTGTAAACGTTCGGGCTCTGAAACTCGATGAGGGTGGTGGGTCTTAGAGCCCGGACTCCAACCTAAGTTAATGACAGTAATGTGCAGAAGTGAATCCAGAAACCACCTTTAAAACGTGATTCATAGAAACTGCACAAAAAACACCAACCTTGCTGAACCATTACAAACATTTACAAACTATTACAAACATTTTAGATAAAAACTGAGAGAGGAAAAAAAATAACTTGTATAAAGTTTTTTCATTTAGGAATTAGAAACCATTCGAATCCATTCATTCATTCTCACTTTATAGGAAACAGGCACAGCCTCCGTGCCCCCTTTGCTCCTGTCTTGAGAATAAATCAGAACATGTCTGTAACCAAAGTACAAATTGTTTTCAAGGTCACAGAATCCCATCTTGCCTACCTATTTTTTATATGGAAAGCCAAATGGTTTTCTTAGGTAATTTGAAAACCTATTGTCTACATAAAAACAAAGTCAAAACAACCATCCCTGCCAAACAATATTTTACAGAGAAAGAACATTGTGTTTCATAGTTATTGGCTGTTTATCACATTCATTTGCTTGTATCTTAAAATGTGGACAACTTGATCAATTATACTGTGCCTACCTATGGTCAGAAAATTACTAATGGCAGACCTGATCAGTGTTTAGGGACAAGAGCGAGCCATTTATAATGACCCTAAGCGAAAATGTCAAAATATCAGTTAGAAGAATGGCAGCCATGGTGTCAAGCTGCCATTATTTATGTGGCAATATTTACCTGTACATCTTTTCTATATATCCTAATGCTTCACAGGGCACATTTAACTTGCTGCCTCCTCTCAGTTTTATAAGAGGTGTTTCAAAAGTGTTACCCATATGAGATGCCAAAGTGGAGTGATTGTTTCAATCACCCAGTTAATTTTATATTAGGACAGAAGGCTCGTTATGACAATGTTATTCACCTTCCTTTACTTCAGGGCAGTGACAGAAGAAGAGATTAAACTTTAAATCAAAAACTCGCCACTGAACCCATGCAGACAGGGGAATATGAGCTTTTCCAGGGGGGCAAATTGCTCCTACTGTGGAAAAAAACAGCAGGAGAGGAGTCTAGCAAGGCCAAAACACTTGACAAAGTTCCCAGCATCCCATTGGCTGGGAGATATTCTGAAGCTTGTACAAGCTGATGGCCACCTAGCATATGCGCTCAATGGTTTATTTCCCCCACTCTGCTGCAATTTTCCAGCATGAACAGGGATCGATGCTGAAGAAAGTGTCTTATATCTCCTCATATAAGGCCTTGGTGCAGAGGCTTCTGTTGGAAACAAGAATGTTATCCTCTATCTGCAACCAATGGTGAAGTTATGGGGTTATGTCCAAGCAGAATGCCCTCTACTTACATTATGACGTTGAGAGGACCTTTCTAGCCTCCATTCTCCCTCCTTGGCTTATAAAAGAGTCTGTATGTGCTCTTGTTTCTTTTTGGTTTTGGACACTGGAGGAGGGGCTAGTATTCTGTTGGAGGAGAAATAATAAGGCTTGCTTTATCTCAGGAAGTCTGAAGCTTCTGGCCCACTGGAGGCAACTGCAGCTGTGATCCAATATCAAAACTTTCCAAATGCAAAAACTAAGTGAGAGTCCAGTGTGCTTCACCACATCAACGCATTGGTGAAAGTTTAATCATAGCTTATTGCCACATTCTGTTACGGAAAACCTTCTAATAACTCACATTTGTCGTAATACAACCCCATTCCTTTGAGTCTTCTCAGAAAATCTAAATCCGTCATCAGAAAAGCTGACGCAGACATCAAAAGGCTTATTTTCACAGGACAAGGCTTATGGTGGGTGGGGGGAGTAGGTGTCTGGGATGCATGGATGAAAGAGAAAAGTTATAAAGTTTTCATTGTCGGGCAATTCAGGTGTGTCATTAGCATTCAATGAATGCTAAGCGTCCATTACTTCCTTCATTGTCTCCAAAGAAACTCATAAAGTATCATTAGGTCTAGATTTTTTATCATGATTTATATTGGTGATAACTTTGATGAGGACTCCTACATTTTACAGTTGGGGGCTGAGCCTCAGTAAGGTAATTAACTCCTACCGCTAAACTTGGGGGAGTTACAGGAATGTTCTCATTCAAAACAATTTGCATTTGCAATTTGCATCTCACCTTTAGGTCTGTTAACCAAGCAGCATGCCTTCTACATAAATCATAGCGGTGCCCGACATTTCTCTTCATTAACAATACTGCTATATTTGGTTTCATATTATAGGGACAACTTGCTTTTGTCTTTACAGCAAAATGATGATGGAAAATATAAGTGGGCATGGTCAAAAAGTTCTACTAGTCTGAAAAAAATCCATTAGTTCCAGAGCAATTCCTTCCCTTTGAAATGAAAAATTCTATTAACAACACCCAAGCCTTACATAGCATTTTTTGATCCGTAGATCTCAAAAAGCTTTACAAAGGAGGACAGTAATATTATCCCTTTTTTACAGATGGGGAAATCAAGGCATAGAGACTTGCCCAAGATCACCCAGTGACACAGCAGCACTAGAATGCAGGTGTCCTGAATCCCAGTCCATTGCTCTGTCCACTAGGCCACGCTGCCTCCCATTAGAGCTGGCAGTGTCTTTCAAGATAATGGTGCTTTTTATGGCTGCAAAAGGAATGTAAATGATTGGAGAGAGCCAGTTCGTTGTTCAAAAGATACAACAAACAGGTGTCATCATTTAACGTCCTCACTTATGATGATTGCAGGCAATGCAAAGCCTGAATACATATTGTGGAATGTTCTCAACCCATCAGCCTTCCTACATATGTCTCACTAACGCCATCCCTTGAATTGCCCAATCACTCCTTTGCTTGTTCACCATGATGTCTCCATCAGTGTAATCATTACATTAAAGTAAAGCTGAAACAGTGGTTGGGATGAAAAGTGAGGCGTGTTGAAGATAGCACACACCATACATCACAAAAACAGAGGAGGAAATTACTCTATTTGCTAGCGTAGTTTTCTCCAAAGGAGAAGTGTTATTACAGTGTTTCAAAACTTTTAGATATTCTTCCAAATTTCCATAAAAACAAAGGCTGAATGCAACAAAATTGAAGGAACAAATCATTTCAATAATAAAAACCTGAAGCAAATTACTGTAAAATGAGTTTTTTATATCTCATTTCCCCCCTGCTTCATTCCCCGTTGAACATATTACTTCTTGAAGTATAAACAGAAGAACTGCTACTCAGAGATTAATAATTCCCATGATGTGTTTGGCTATGGAATTCCTTCATAATCATATATCCCTTACATACATAAAAATCCCATTGATTTCAGTGGTTTACTTAGACTGTAAGCTCTTTATGACAGGAACTTTCTTTGCATTAGACAGCCTCTAGCACAGTGGGGCCCTGGCCTATGATGGAGATCCTAGGCAGTTCTACAGTGCTAATAAAATAACAATAATAATGAATAAGTGGTAATTTAGGGTAGCAGGATTGCATCCCTTTTGCTTATATATAGCAGAGCTGTGCAAACAAATATATAATAACCTGGGAATTACCATACCATATCAGAACAGTCATCCACCTTGTTCAGTTTGCTGTTGATAGTACTGGATGTTTGAGGTCCAAGAAACCCCCTTAGTGGACAGTTATGTCATAACCATAGGGGAAGTTTCATCTTAACCCCTGTCAGTTAGAGGTCACTTTATGCCCTGAAGCATGAAGACTTATCTTTTTTCATCCCTCCCCTCCTCCTGATTTCTTCAAAGACTTTCCCCTTGAAAATAAAATTTCCCTGGGATATTTCCTGGATAGAACAACTTTTGAGGCAGCTTGGTAAGAGGTAGGGTAGGAAACTCATTTACCAATGGCAAGTATTGACCCAGCCACTGCTCCCCACCTACTCACCCTACATTAATCTGTGTTTAGTAGCATTCCTTAGGCCCACCAGAGAATCATTGCATTTCATTAGTATCAGGGCCAGTTTTATTTAGGTGCTTACTGGGATATGCATCATGCAGCCTAAGAAGGGATCACAATACTTTGCATTTCACTAGCACCTCCCAGCCGAGGTGCCGAAAAAGCTTTACACTTAATAAAACAGCCTCCTAACTCTGCTTGGATGATGCACTATTACATTTTACATTTATATTTTTAACACAGAATCTATGCACATATAAACTAATTGACCTTTTAATCCATTTTGTAGCTGGGAGGCTTTAGAGCAGGGTCATATTTGCTGAGATAAAATGGGTAAATTTAAATCAATAAATATACATTATTGATTCGATCTCCAATATAAGATGCAGATTCCCCACAATGGAAATATTGCTGGGACTTATTTTATGCACTTAGTAGAGTATTTACTGTTTATAAAGGATGCAATTTGTAAGAGAGGCAGGAATTGACTATTGGAACAACTTATGGCAGGATACTTTTAAATTAAGATCAGTAGTTTGCCTAGACATGCCCTAGTTCAACCATAACTTGTAGGCTTGATGCAAGAATCACTTGGTGAAATTCTATGGCATGTGTTTTGCAGTAGCTCAGTCTAGATCGTCATTGTGGTCCTTTCTGAGCTTAAGATCTATGGATCTATGATAAATATTGTAATAGGATCAGTTTTCTTGTTTGTGGGCTGCAGAAATCTTTAACAAAATCATCCTTCTTCAAAAAAAAATTAATAAGTAGATTAATAGCTTTAACTCTAACCAGAAAGCTGCTCTTGATGGACTGGTCAAAAGGGTTCATTTATTGATAAACTGTGGGAAGTTGTTTTTTCAAGATCACCCTAAAGTATAGTATCTTTATGCCTGAACTATTCCCTTCCAAGAACTACACCATGAACATATAAATTCTAAACTTCATTTCAGTTTATTTTTTCAAGCTCTTCTATTGCTTTTAAAATGTTGTTTTATTATTCACGTCTTACAATCAGTTGAACTCCCCTGTTTAGCAGGCTACAGACATTGAAACAGGGTAAACTGAAGGGATACCAAAGACTTTTAAAAAGCAATCAGATGTCTTCTAGCTTCACTTAAAAATACTTATAAAATTATTCCTTTTCTCCCCAAATAGCCACTATTAAATGTGGCTGCAAAGGAAGAGCATAATCATACATTTGAACAAAATCTATCTAGGTACTTCTGTGTTTCCTCCATCACCATCATATCAGCGGTCTCAGACACAATGATGAATATATTCTCACAACACCACGGAAGATATTAATACCTCCTTTATTGAGCCACCTTGAGATTGACTCTCTGCTCCTCCCCAGTGGGACTCTTTCAGTTGATTCCAGTGGACTTTGGGTCAAGCCTTCAGGGCCAAGTTTTCAAGAGGTCAGCATTCAGATTTTGGCCCAGATTTTCAGAAATGCTTAGCATGCTAGATTTTGAGCTCTTTTGGAACACTGGCCATAAACAATAGTTTGGAAGCTACATGGATCTGTTTTCTTTTGAAAATCTTGTCCCAGTTGTGTGTGCTGAAACACAAGAAAATCTGGCCCCCTGTGGCTTGGCCACGGAAATCTATGGCAGAGAATTGAACTTGGATTTCTGCACCCATAGAAGTCAATGCAGTGCTGTCATTACCTTCAAAGGGAACAGGATCAAGCACATTGTGGCTTAACTATTAGACCAGCCTTCCTCTCTAAAGCATGCTGAAAACAAATTTGCATGTTCTGCCTGCAGATAATTCACAGAGGGAAAACAGCTAAATGTGACAAATAAATATGACGTGAATAGCTTGCCCAGCTCTAATTATTTCACATCCTTTCATGGAGATTCTGCTCACTCTACTTTAGCGCCTTTATTTGGGAGTTGTCCTTACATGTTTCTAGGAGAAATTTCATTGTCATGATAAGCCACTACTGCAGTAGAATGTTTCTAATAGGACAATACGTTAGGAGAATATTCCATTTAGGACAGAATAACCATAACAGGAAAATCCCTTGGGAAATTATTCTCTGTGTTTTCAGTCTTTAAAGAAAGCATGGATTTCTCCAACCATGAAAAACATACAAGCATAAAGTATCATAGAAGAGTACTGACAAGGAATCACAAAAAGACATATGTAAAGTATATGGCACTATCTACGGAGCTGACAGTCCATGCTGCTCAACGTAAAGCTTAGCATTTTAGTACACAGTGCACCCTTTTGAATATTGGTATTGGTATTTTGATTGTCTGTGTATTCCGTCAGGTTCCAAGACCTGCATAAATGGATGGAATGGTAGTGGTGGATATGGTTAAGTTCAAAGCTGTAGAGGGATCTTTCACAGACAAGTGAGATATTAACATTTTCATACCTTATTCTTATGGCAAAGGGTAAAATGGGATCAGAAAATCGCACTCTTCTGATGCTCATTATAACAAATAAATTATTACAAATGTCACCTATATGCATCCCTCTATTGTACACTTGTAGTTACTGCTTGGACTCTCTGCCTAGATTTTTCTGTGCTTTCTGTCATATAGTTTGCTTATTATTTATATACAAAACATAGGTTTTGACCCTTCAAATATTTACTGATATTAACAGGATTTACTCTGGCAATGATCTTATTAAAGTCAGTGGGCCTGATCATCAACTGATGTAATCAACATAGCTCCATTAAGGACAAGGAATCTATGCTGATTTACATTCAGAGTTAAGTCCAACAGGTCTAGTTATGTGAATAAGGACTATTCATACAAATAAGGGCTGGCAGGATTGGGACCATATTGTGCAATATATAATAAATTGATTTATTCTATAAGTGAGGTTTTATTGCTGACGGGTTTCATTCTTCATTCAGTGACAATAGACCAGACCTCCCACTAGTGTAAATTAAAGAAGTTTCACTGGTTTATACCAGCGGAGGTTCTGGTCCTGTATTTTCAGTTTCTTTTAGATGTGGGACGTATCTGTGTAGGTTTTTTGAGTAGCAAATATTAACCTTAAAATGTTACACAGAACTTCGAACAACAAGCTGTTTACAAGAGTTGCAATCGTAAACACTGTCAGAATGACTCCTATACACAGTTGGTTTATGACTGTCTCTCTCTCCCTTTGCCTGGTGTGCTAACGACTTTGTTCGTGGTAAGCTAAGTGCTTACCAGTGAAAACCAGTATGGAAAGCCATGTCATGCCAAAATTCATAGCTTGAGAGCCTTGGAGTCAGGAGATAAGGGAAGAATAGTATTGCAGGTGAAGAGGGATGGATGTATGATTAAGGTGTTAGACTCTGGCTTACAAGAGCTGAGCCCAGGTTTGGGCTCTCCTAGGTATTTTGGGAAAACCACTTAAATTCTCCTACTTTCTTATTTGTAATATAGGCATGATAAGGCTTCCTCTGTCAGTCCTTAACTTAAATAGACAAGGCAATCTTTTACTTTGTTATGAAAGCGCCTACCACAATGGAACTCAAATCTCACTGAAAGACTCTAGGGTCTACTGTAATACCAATAACAAATGCTGCATTCTCCAAAATTCAGCGAGTTGTCAAGAAAATGGTCATCGTGAGAAATGGGGAAAGACAATGGCTGCTGAATTGCAAGATCCACTGTTGTGTGGATCAACAAACTAAAGCTCTGATGTGATTGTAGGGATTCCAGGTGGACTAGAGAAGGTCAGTGTGTTGGGTTTTTAAAGCAGAGCCTTCTCTTTTATAGAAGGGTTGTTTGCTTTTATGCTTTTCCTGAGTGATCTTCATTTTCTCTTAAATTAGAGGTTTCCCGGAAGGTAGGTTTCCTAAGGCTGCTCCAATGGTTTCTAATTATTTTTTGTCACTTTAAACTTCTTCCACTTTTAAAAAATTCATCAGTGGCTGATGTAGAAGTAGCCAGCTGAATCATTGTATTTGTACATCACTGTATTGCCTAGGCGGCCTTCTTCAATCATGTATAATAAATATGTGGTACTGGCCATACACATTTACTTGAGCCTTGTGTTCCTTTTAAAGGAATGGCATAGAAATATCAACCTATTCAGTAGTGCTTGTGACTGTGTGGGACATGCACAGGGAATTTTCTGCATTTAATTTTAGCTATCTGTAACATTGTTCAATATTCTACTGAAAGGGCTCTCTAACATTTTTCCAAAATGTGGTTGAACATACATCATACATTACAATCTTACCTTAAAAATAAAGAAGACTATACAATGGGTCAAATCCACCACTGGTGCAACCTGTTGAAACTGCATTGCCCATCTAGTACTGATGGTACAGGACTAACTGAAAATCAGGGCTCCTTGATTATATTTCTAGTTCTGCCACAAATTTGCTATATCGTCTTGAGCAAATCACTTATTTCAGATGATTCTGAAAATCAGGCCATTAACTTCTATGTTATTTAATCCACGTTTAAAATGAGTATAACAGAAGTTATCTTAATTAGTATTCTAGCAGTGCTGGTATCCACACTTTAAGAAGAATGTTCACAAATTGGAAAGGGTTCAGAGAAGAGATACAAGAAAGATTCAAGGTCAGGAAAACCTGCCTTATAGTGGAAAACTAAATAAAAGCAATCTATTTAGATTACCAAAAAGAAGGTTAATTGGTGACTTGATCACAGTCTATAAGTACATACATTGGGAGAAGATTTCTGACATTGGAGGGCTCTTTAATTTAGTAGACAAAGGGATAACAAGATCCAATAGGAAGCTGAAGCTAAGCAATTCACAGTAGAAATAAGGCATGAAGGGCAATTAACCACTGGAACAATTTGCCTAGGGATTTGGAGGATTCCCTGTCACTTGAGGTCTTTAATTTAAGTAGGTGTGGCTATCTTTTGAACAGATCTGCTCTAGTTTATTTAGCCATTATGGGCTTGATGCAGGAATCACTATGTGAATATCTATGGCCTGCGTTATACAGGAGGTGAGATCCTGATCATAATGGTCCCTTCTGCCCTTAAAATCTATGACCTTATGAATCTATGTATACTGTGCCTACCTCACATTAGTGATTTTTGTAAATATTAACAAAGTACTTTGAGATGATCTTGATAACAAGTGCTCTGTGATACACCAATTAAAGACCCCTATTCAGGACAGCACTTAAGGGTGTGCTGAACTAAGATATGTGCTTAAATAGCATTGAAGTTAAGTTAAACAGGCTCTTAAGTACTGTCTTGAATAGGGATGGATTTAAGCATGAGCATAAGCTCAAGTACTTTCCTGAATCAGAGCCTAAGGGTCCGATCACAACGTCCATTTAAGTCAATTCAAATCTTTCCACTGACTTCACCAAGCTTTGGTTTAGTCTGTAAGTGAAAAGAAATATTCACCCATCACCTCAGGATATTAGTCAGGCTATTCATAGATGTCAAGGCCAGAAGGCACCATTGCGACCATCTCATCTGAGCTCTTGTATAACCCAGGCCAGAGAACATGCCAAAAATAATACTCATAGTAGATCTTTACAAAAGGCTGTAAACTAGACTCACACCGACTCTTACATTTTGTAAATCTTCATATTTAATAATATGGTGTCTTCCCCTTCTCCCCCCACAATCAAGGGTGGACCTAGTGATAAGGTACATTACAGCCTTAAGAATGATACATAAGAACTACATTTTTCCCAGATGTATCCTTTCAGTCTAGAAATTGCTGGGGGAAAACTAGGGGGTGGGATATTAGATTTACGATATGATAGGTTTCTGCAGAAGAAAGAGTTTGAAAGACAGACATTAGTGAAATTTCTTGAGCCTTGCATTCTAGGCTGATCATATCCTGTATTCAGTGAACAGAAGGCTCAGTGATCAGATGTCATGACAGTTCTAAAAAGATCAAGATGACACTAGAAAGGGCCATGATAATTTGAAATCCAGAGGTCATGACAGGGCATGTCTGCCTTTCACCACTGGGAACAAAAATCCTTCAGAATCTTTTTAACCATTCAGTGGAGCTCAAGAGAGAACTTTCTTCGAAAATAAGTATAAACTGATGAAGTTATTTGGGGCTTGGGCAAAATCAAACAATTTTCATACTTGTCTGCTTTCACTGCTCTAGAAATAAGTTAATAGTCTTTGATAGTAAATATGGAATGCCATTGTAAATCAAAGTTAAAAGTGCATGCTGAAAGCATATTGAAGTAGTTGAGGAAGTGATTCTTATAAAAATGCCTGCCATCATATTGTATAATTCATAAGGGTTCTTTCATTTTTTTCACTTAGAAGACAGGCTACATCTTGGGTACATGATTCCAAAAGAAATTCACAAGCCAGCAAAAGCAATATATAGCCATACTAGGGAATACAAATATATAACGCTATAAAAAGTTGTGTTCTCTAAATCAAATTCTGATCTCAGATACAGCCATGAAAAGCCAGAGAAACAACAGGGGCTGTGTGTGCACTGCAGAAGAAGTGCACATGTTGCATCAAGATAGCTAATTGATATAAAATCTTAGTAAAGTCAAGACATAAGTAGCTTTTGCCTTGATACTTGTAGTTGAGGTCAACTGTATATATCGCCTACTTGGGGTGACCTTGTCTAAATACAGTGGGATAAAATTACAGAGCCATGTCTACCTTAGAATTTTTCAGCGAGAAAGCTATCTCAGTGTAAAAAACACACTTGTTTGTGTAGTAAATACACAACCTTTGATTTAAATGGAGTTTCTCTGGATTAATACCAGAGTAGTTGAGTTCACAATCTGTCTTTCTATTTTTAATGGCATTTGCCTCTCTACAAGGCACTTATGCCAACTCAAGTTGAATTGCTCCACCATGAAAAACACAAATATAAAGACTTGTTTTAGTGGAAATAAAACAAATGTTGCACAGGTATCTGTGCATAAAATAACATGAAGATGCCAACATGGATTAATGGCACAGTAGAGAAAGAGGTTTTCAAAGGCACGCATAACAGTAAAGCACCCAAATCCCATTGAAAGTCAATGGGAGTTAGACACCTAATTCACATCTTTTAGCTATCTTAGGACTGCCTCCCAGTTTGTTCCTGATTGTGCTTCTGGACAATAGCTAAAGGAATTGTATCTAGCATTTCTTGACCAGAGGACTGTTTTCGTAATACAAGGCCTTTTGGGGAGGCAGAGAAAACTAAAGAGGAGAGAAAAATCAAGAATATGACGTTAGGTTAATGAAATGTCAAATACGACAAGACAACACAGGCAGATTCAATCTGTGGCAGACTTTGCCATTCAAGTGCCTGTATGCAAATTGTAAAGATAAAGTTTTACAGAAGTTAGATGGAATTCCTTGGAATTGCAACAGGGATTTTTGTGAGAGTAGTTGGCGTTCCACGCAGGACCTAACGACACGTGATTGACATAAGTGATTGAATGCCTCTTGGCATGAAATGGAATATCAGTACCATTAATTGTATGGAGCAGCTGCCAAAGTGCTCATCATCGTCCAAGAGCATGATCAAAGTCACATCTTTCCATCATCTTTCCATCTTTCCATCCATCCTGATGCACACAGGACTCCAATGTATAATGAGCAATTTCACGAGGCTTCCAATATGACAGTGATATGGAAATTCATAGCTGGAAAAAGGGGAAGATGGGAAATAATCAACTATATTACAACACTGTCTCTCTGCTGTTCTCAAAGCATCACAGTGTTTTTCTATATTCCTAAAAGGAACCTACGTATTTTCATGCCTTACATATTTCTCAATTAACTCTTTCTTTGTAAGTTTTAAAAAGGAAATGATTTTATTATCTGAGTTACTTTTTGTAAAGTATCCTTCATTTGCTGGACACTTTGCAAGAAGAGTTAAAACAAAGATCATCAGTGATGAGCAGCGCTGAAAATGTACAGAGATTTGTTTCAAGGAATTCTGCACACAAATGTTTAGATGCTTATCTGAGTCTTAGTGTTGTTAAAACTGTATGGAATACTACAGAAAATAAGGATCTCTAAAGAGAGATTGATACTTTTTTGGTTCCAGTTCGGTATGAGATTGCACAAAAATAGTGTAATGAATAGAGAAAGGTTTATAGAAAGATTGGAGCTAGTTAAAAATGCTAATTGTTTTATTGCTTGACATTTCAAAATTTAAAAAACAATTCCTGGGGGGGGGGAGCTAAAACTCCACCCAGAGAATAGAAACAGCACCATGTAATCTATGGTGGCATTTTAACATTCTTTCCAGTGGTTCTCAAACTGGGGGTCATGACCCCTCATGACCCCTCACAGGGTAGCAAGGTGGTTATGTGGGGGGGTCACGAGTTATCAGCCATGCGGGGGGCTGACATCCACAGCCCCCGCCATGCATTTAAAATAAGCAACAGTACTCCCATTTCCAATACTCAGAATCATTCCTTAGAGTACCAAATTTGAAAAGGAAATTGTGATCTGCTCATAGATCAACATCAAAAGAGGCTGAATTTGACAAATAAAGAATTTGCTGTGATTTATTCACTCTGCTGCATAATATTTACAATGTTTAGAACAAAACCCCAAAAGAGTAGAGGGTCCAATCCTGCCACTGAAATCAAAACTCCTCTTGTCAATGACAGTTTTGCCTGTCCAAGGATGGAAGGAACAGACCCATTCTGGTTAACCATTAGATTCGGCTATGTTGCCCACAGTACATACTCCATTTCCTAGGTGTACAATTATCCACTTTCCTGCAGGTGTTACGAAGATACCTGCTTCTAACTGTGGGACTTTGTGATACAGGTGTTTTGACGCTGGGCCTCTTCCAGGGGACTGTGAGGGTGACTACATGGTTAACATCTGCAAAGATTGCAGTTCCATTGTTTGATCTAATTTGATTCAATAAAGCTGCCTTCTTGGAAAAAGGTCTTGGTATTAATATTTGATAGCATAAATCCCATGTGGATCTTAGACAGAGGATGAAAATTACATTGGAAATTAATGTTCCCTCAAAGCCCTGTCTTGTTTTTCTCTGCATTTAAAGGCCAGCAGCCATTCCCAAGCATAATATCAGCTTCCAAAGACATCACCTACTTTAAATTTCTCCAGAATGTCTAGCGGTCACCAAAAGAGATACTATAGTAAGCCAATATGCTGACAGAGAAAGCAGACATCAGGGCCATGACTTTTACTTGTGGCATTTGTCAATGTGAACTATGGAAGAGAACACCCAGTAAAGATACCTCGGGCCAAACAGTTGCTGCTTTCCTGGACCTATGTTGAACAGAGGACCCCTGTGGTGGGGTGTTCACCCCCACAATAGCCTAAAAGGGGTTAATGAAACTGAGAAGGGGCCAATTGACTGGAGAAGACACAGATGAGAGGTAGCCTAAATTACAACCCGCATGATGGTCGAGCCCAGCTGAGAATGCATAGCTGGGGCTAGTATAAAGCTGGCAGCAGAAAAGGTGCTTCAGTGAGGGAGTCTGCAGCTACTGTCTGGGCATTATAGAGGGAACATACCTATCTATCTACAGGATAGAGGGTACAGACCTTGGCTGCTGATTGGAGCGTCCTTGACCTGCAGCCCGGAGTAGACAGCAGGTCTGGGTTCCCCTACCAGCTGCTGGGGCAGTTGTACAGTCCGAGAAGTGAACGAGAAGACTGCCAGAGACAGTGTACAGGGAGAGACTTTGATACCCCAGAAGGGGGAAAACACATAATGATCTGGCCGGAGGGCTAAACCACGAAGAGGGATCATCCGAAGTCCTGCAGAGAGGGGGGGAGAGAGATGGCAGGGAATGAGCAACAGAAAGGGGTATCAGACCTGGAAGGAGTTAATCCCTAGAGCAGCCAGGAAGAGGTACCCTACCAGTGAGTGAAAGACCCTCTTCTTGTTTTGTGTCTGGACAGTGTCTAACACAATGGAGTCCTGGTCCATGACTGTGGCTTCTAGGTGCTACAACAATACAAATAATAATAATAATAGGCTAGTGATGTGATCACAGTACCCCACAAGTGAGTCTAACCGAGCCTGAAGAATAGAAATGATAGGAAATGAAAATAACAAGGTGGTGTTTTTATACCCGGAAAAACTGTTCAAGGGAGTTAAGATCCTGGTCGCCCACAATTCCTATGAGAGTCCCAATATTTCAATCAACTTCTATGCATTAAATGCATTGCTTTATTGTTTGTAGAAATCCATGGTAGAGAGGATAAATAAAACCACAGAATTCAGAAGACCCTCACAATTGGCGGTCGTTCGGTCTCTTTGAAAGGTTGTGGTGTAGGCTAATTGCTACTTCTCCGCACTATTGAAAGAGAGCACCAATTTGTCTCCTCCTGGAATTCTCCCAGAACACAACAAAAGTGCCATCCGCTTCTCAAAGATAAAGCTACCAAACTCCTTTCTCACAATGCAGGGAGTAATCTACGTGAAACACATTTTTCTCCCTAACATATTTTCAAAGCGGGAGTACGCAATCTCCAGATGGCATGGTTATCCCAAGCTAATTACCCTCATGGGGATGGGAGGCAGTCAGCTGTTCATCACTCCTCACTTTTATTTTTGAGGGAGAGGGATTTTGGGAAGGAATATTATCTGGGGATTAAAGAAACACATTCTTGCGGCTTTTACCATTAAGGTTCAGGAACCTGAGTATATGAGTATCCATTGCTAGGCCTGTGATTATTGGGCAACCTGTTCTATCAACTGTGTCGGATCCTCAGCTCATGTGAACCAGCATTTGACTGAAGTGGACCTACACTGATTTTTCACTTGCTATGAATCTGGCCCTATGTAATAAAGACACGGTTTGGAGGTCAAACTTCAGGGTTCAAATAGTTAGTTTCCTTGGAAACAGAGGTTCAAAACCTGCCAAGGCTGACTCGGTTTTCTATCTTCTAAGTAAAATGAGCACCATGCAGGTTACTTTCTATGGTTCCCCTGAATACCAAGGTCATATCAGCACAGTGGAGATATTCAATATCTAGGGAACTTTTGTTACTGATAGGGGTCTGCCCTAGCTTCCTTGGCCTCAATCTCCCCTCTCTCTTCATTGGGCTCTGTGCCAATCAGTCACCACTCTTCACCCTAGTAGTGCCTGTATTTGTGCTCTGCGGGCCAGAATTTCAAGTGCTGACTATTAACAACCAGAGCCAGATTTTCAGAAGAGCTCAGCATCCGGTATGCACCCAATGTGCTGAGCTTTTCTTTTCTTTTTTGGTGTGGAAAATCTTGTTCTAAGTAGTTGTAAATTGGGATCTTTTGGGAGAAAAGTTGCCAGGCAAGATTAGTGCCAGTTCCTAAACTGGTGTATATTGGCGTAGCACCAGTGCCATCCATGAGAAGAAGGAACTGAAGTATCAGTATGGGGCCCAATTCTCTTCCCATTTATATCAGTCACAAAATTTTCATGGACTGCATTGGGATTAGGGTCCATTGGTTATAGATATTTTCATTATGCCTTTCTCTCAACTTATTTACAACAGAAAAAAAAATTGTGCATGTACAGATCCAGATTTTTCAAATAGATCAGGGCTAGATTTTCAAATGCTCAGAACCTACTTAGGCACCTAAGTAAGGGCCAAGTTTTCAAAACTTCTCAGAACCAAGTAGCTCCCATTGTGACACCTTTGGCCAGATTTTCAAAGGACCTCAGCACCTAATGCACACCCAAGATACTGAAATCTTTTCATAGAATCATAGAATATTAGAGTTGGAAGGGACCTCAGGAGGTCATCTAGTCCAACCTCCTGCTCAAAGCAGGACTATCCTCAGCTAAATCATCCCAGCTTTCAAAAGCTGACTGTTTATTTTGATGCCTGAAGGGGAGCTGAGATCTAAAAATCTGGCTCAAAACACCCATTTAGCAAAGCATTCAAAGCACTTTAAGGTACAACAAATACAGGTTAAACAATCCAACAAATGCTTACTACCAGCGTCTAGTGCTTACAGCCATGAATCATCTTACTGGTTTTAACATCATTACCTAAGTGGAGATCACTGCATACACTAAGAATGTCTGTTGTGATCTGCCCTGGCAAAATTTCTCTTCTAAATCTCAATGCCAATAGGAAAGGATAAGAAATGCTCTGCTTTTTTTTCCTGAAAACGTTGAGTTCCAAAAAGGAAGGTCAGATGTATAATTTCTTTAAATTAACTCCTTTGAGCATCATGTAGATTTAACCAACTGTGTTTAAAAACTTATATTAAAAAAGCGGAGCCCATGGTGAAAAGTTCCATGTGACTCCACCTGGTTTGTGGTCCAAGTGGTATGGAGACTTTCTAAGAACTCGGGAGTTGTTAAAAGAGAATTGCCCAGATATACTTCTGGACTGCCTCATAATTCTGTGACATCGTTCAGTGACAGGAAGTTAAATGGGCATTGCTAATACTATTTGAACACTCCCATTTCTGCTCTTCCAATCTGAACAGATGCTGGTTTTTCCATTTGAGCAGCAGGTTGCACAGCACAGAGAACTTTGCTTTAAAAGAAATTAAGCTTGTGGAGAATGCTTCTCCAGTCCAGCTGTTCAGGAGTGCTCCTTTCCTTGTCATGTGAAAGGAAATCCAGTTGCAGCACTGCATGGAGAAATAGCTTGTGCATTAGGGTGGTATGAAACTATGTAGTGGAGCTAATGGGAAGGAATGGGGTGATTGTTGAAATGTGGAGAGGGACATCGGTACAAGGATGATTTATCTGATCAATCATTTTCTGTGTTCCCTTTTTTAGGCCAATGGTAGAGCTAGGGGTAGAATCCAGATTTCTTAAGTCCCAGTCCAGTGCTCCATCCATTCACTGCCTCAAAGGGCCTAAATCAGGTCAAAATTGCCCTAAAATATGTGGGTTGGCTCATTTCGCTCACAGCCCATCTTCGTTTTCTACGTGATCTTACAGTAAAATACTATTGCTATGCCTGGGCCAGGTTCAAGCAAGCTCTACAACTGCATAAGGGTGAGGTTGGGCCCATGGGGCCCTTCTCTTCCCTTCCCTTCTCTCCTCCGTGTCTCTGCACAAAATATAGAATCTCGCTGAGAAGCATAGTCCTTGCTTTGTTTGGTGTAAGGTGAGGGTGGGGGAAAGGAAGAGAGCAGATCCTCAGAGCTGGCTAAGCCTGAAGTAAAGAGAATTCTTCACTGTTATCGTAATGGATCTACTGCTTTGCACTCTGCCTCCACCTAGAGCCGGATTAAGACAGGCAAACTAGGCCCAAATTTGCAGGGGCATGTCCCAAAATCAAAGGCCAGCATCTTTCTCGGCCACTGCTGCCTCTTCCTTGCCATGCTGAGGGGGCACTGATCACCCACAGCAGCACCCTGTGCCCTGGCACTGCAACCCTCACCACTGCCTTGTGCAGAGGGGAGGCCCTGAGTGCGGGGGGAGGAAGGTTGGAGAGAGTGCCCACCTGCACTCACCTCGCAGTGGCAGCCCATGGGACTGGGACTGGGACTGGCTCCCCGGTCTAGGCATTGCAGCCTGCACACAGAGTCTCGGTGCCACTCGGGTTTGGCTCGGCCGCACCCTCCGTCATGGCAGGGATGTAGCTTGGCCCAATTTAAGTGAGTGGTGTAGTGACTTGGCACATAGGGTTGCAAAGCGAGTCAGGTCACAGCCCCCAGAGGAGGGAGCCGGGCCCAGTCCCATGGGTCAGGAGCAACCACTGAGGGGTGAGGACAGGCAGGTCTGCTTTCCAACTCCCACCTCGGGGCCTCCCCTTCACACTGCGTGGGGAGAAGTATATGTTTGCCTATGGCCCAGTGATGGATTGATCCAGCCTTGCCTTCACATTCCCCGTCATTTCTCCAGAGCATGGGGCAGAATATTGCCCTAAAGTTTTCTGTTACTATGGGAATTATTCTCAGGGCATATTGAGATTATAACTGATTTTGGCTTGCAGAAGTATCTATGTTAGTACTGCTGACCTTATACCTGTAGTATTTATGAAACCAAACCATGGTGGTGGGTTGTTGAGTTTTGTATTTCGATGAGAATAACCTGTATGAAGTGACTGCACCTAAGCTGTTTCACTCTAAGTGATTCGGGCTATGAGTAGCCTAAGAGAAGAACTGTACCACAATTAACTATATGCATTTCATCCAAGAACTAACTGCCTAAACTTACATGAGTCTATTCCACTGAGCTCGAGTCAACTGACCTGGGCTATGTGACTCAGCTCTGTGGGTCTGTCTCTGCTGTGGAGCTGTACCCTATGGGTGTGTCTAGCTGATTTGTGGAAACAATTAGTGAGACATTTGACAACCTAAATTTGTGACTTCAGGTAGCTGGGCCCTACAGTTAGTGGCCCCTGCACAATCAGAAATTGTTTTTAAAAACTCTGGACCTTGGGTGCCTATATTTGGGTGCCATTTTGGGCACTAATTTTCAAAAGTGCCAAGCATCAGGCGCTCCAATGGACTTCAGTGGGAATTATGGGTGATCTCCACCACTGAAAATCAAGGCTAAATATGGATTTAGGTGCCTATGTTGAGGTACTTAAGTTTGAAAACTCTGGCCGTACTTATGTTAGTGACAAGTAGCCTTGGCCAGAATAAGGCCCCTTTGTGCAAAGTTCTGTTCAGTCATACAATAAAATGCTATCCCTGCCTCAAGGACCTTACAACCTAAATAGACAAGATGGATAGAGAGAAGACAGGAAATACTACTATCTCCATTTTTAAAGATAGGGAATTGAGACACAGAGAGATTAAGGACCAGATTTACAAAGGTGTTTGTAGATACCTAATGATGCAGATAGGTGCCTACCAAGATTTACAAAAGCATCCGAGGGCTTGTTTACACAACAACTACTATTCTTGATGAAATCTGGGCATGGACACTTTTATTCCAGAATAAGGGGGCCTTGTTCCTGTTCTTTGTTCCTGAATAGCAGTTCTGGAAAATCCCATGTTTAGATAAACCCTGAGTGAATTAGGCACCTAACCTTCCCATTTGCTTTATAAAAGCAGCCGGGGGTCTGTAACAGAGCTAGGAAATGATCCCAGATCTCAATTCCCCATCCAGTGTTCTAACTTCAAGACTACCCAATAACTTTGTGCCAACGTTTGAAAATCAGATTTAACATCTGCATCTTTCTACTTCATACCAGTGACTGGGATTTAAGAAATATTCTTCTTTTGAAGGCTACATCCTCTTTCAGAAGATGCATTCCAGAGTTGTCTTCAGCAGTCTCTTGCTCTCTCATCCTCCTATGAAGATTTCTTGTAATAAATAAAATCACCCGTCAAATTATGTTCATTTAAAATTGAATCGCACTCAAATTAATGGAGCCTCAGTCCAAACAGCCAATTTCTTACTTTTTTTTTTTCTGGTGTCCATTAAGAATGGGGTCAACATCCATCTTTTCAACCCCTGTGTATCTTTTTCATTACAAACATGGGACTGGCATATGTTACAAATGGTGAATTATGTGGCGTGCTGCATGCAGGGGGAATTCTCTCGCTTCTGAATGCCTGTGAAACTCTTTACCTAAGGCAGGGGAATATTTTGACACTTGTTCGCAGCCGACAGACATGCAGGAGACAAGCTCATAGGTACTTGTGACAGGCCTTCCTATGTCTTTTCCCCAACATAAAATTGTGGAATCTAATGGCTTGCTGAAGACATGCTGTCAGGATAATAGAAATGGTGAGGTTATTAAATGAGGGCCTCTATTTGCAAAACTGCTTTAATCTCCAAAGAGGCTGTGCAGCTCAGTATATCATATTCTTCACCTGAGAAAGAGAGAGAAGGAACTTCAAAATATATGCGTTGCTATTTTCCTGGAATTCCTGGCCCGGAACGTCAACTGCAGCTGGGGAACAAATGGAGCAACTCGTGAGGTAGAGTATGAAGGCTTAACTTTGCACTCCCCAGGTCTGATTGGACTGTTCTGTTGGCTGTTTGCTGGCCTAAGAGCAGCCTGGAGACTGAAATGTGCCTGCTGACATGGGTTCTAAAGGGCTGTTATTACAGCAGGCATTTCCAAGGATGCAGTGAAGCCCTAGCAATGTCCCTTCTCATAGCCACTAGCCTCCTCCTTACAGCTATGCCTCCTGCTCACAGTCTTGTCCCTTCACTGGCCACAGGGATGAGGTATAGTGTAGGAGTCATTATGCTGGCTCTGTGCAAGAACTATCTATATTTGGGGTGAGTCTTTCATAGCCTGCTCTGCCAGCTGTAGGTCAGCTTTGCCCAGTGAGTGAGACAATGATGGCTTTAATGTGGAGGGAAATTTGGATGCTAGTATCTGATTCTTTGGAAACCAGATTGCAGTTTTATTTTTTATAAAATCTTCCCTTTCAAGAAAAGATGAGAGAACGTGCCTGAGTGTATCTGCAACTAATCCAAACATGCTGGATTCGATAGTGTGACTTGGAATCATACACCACTTGCTCTGTTATTTGCTTAGGAGGAAAAAGTTGGTGGAGGAACCTAGAGAAAAAAACTGGGTGAAAAACTAGACAAGTTTAAGAAAAAACAGATCAGGAGAGATAGATGAGAGAAATGGAGTAGAGAGGCAGAAGAGGAAAGAGCTGAATGACATAAAGCTAGATTCTGTCTTCCTGTTCATCTTGTGCAGTCATCGGTGCCAGTACAAAATGGGGGCACAACGCTACCAGCCTGATTTGGTAATGTTTTAACACAACTGTACATGACTAATGTGGGCAATAAAGAATCTGCCCCACCTCCTCCAAAAATACAAAGGACTAAATCCTCAGCTAGTGCAAATGGGTGTAATTCACTGATTAGAGTTGTGCAAACAATGGATTTTTTTGGTTTGCTGGCAGTTCTGAAAAATGGGCGGGAAGGAGTCATTTTGGGTTGAACAAAACATTTTGTTTTGATTGTTTTAAAGTGTTTTTAATAAGATGAAAGGACATTTTGAAACAGTTTTTTCTGAACTGAAGAAATGAAATTTCATTTTGAAAATGTTAAAACTAAGTGTTCTGATTTTTTTCAATAACATTTTTTTTAATGAATGAAAACAATTTGACAAAACCAACATGAATTCGATTCTATGTTTTTCATCAAAAAAGGCTTCAAATAAAAACTTTCACCCAGCTCTACTACTGACTTCACTGGAGCAGTGGTGATTACTTCACCTGAAGACCTGGATCATGTTCTGTGTAAATGTAGAATAATTCCACTGATGTATGTGGATTTAAACCACTGAATGGTATGGAGAAAGTGATTTAGAAAGCGTTATTTACCCCTTCACACAACACAAGAATCAGGGGTCACCGAATAAAATGAATAGGCAGCAGGATTAAACAAACAAAAGGAAGTTTTGTCAGTTGTTGGCTGCCCGTATGTTATCTCTGTGTGCTGTTTTGGCTCTGCAGACCTTAATCAAACTGCCCAGAAAGGCCACAGGCTCAGTTCAGTGGGGAAGGCACTTGGCCAAGTTTATTGCCAACAAAGCACGGTAACAACATCCCATAGACTCTACAGGGACACGAATACATGGATGCCCGTGACAATGGACCAGCTCAGTCAATAGTGGGACATTCCACTGACCCCTTGGCCAGACAAAGACGTCCCTTCTGTGACCAGTCTTTTATATACTGACACAAACAGGTTACGTATTACCTTTCTGATGTGGTTAGTTACCACTCTACGCCGTGTACCTGTTGATTCAAACAAAACATCTCCATCCATTATCCTTCAACCTGACCTTACCTTTAGGAGGAGTTAGTGTGCCCCTGTACATCTTCAGGGAGTGTGTTTGTACCATAGCTTGTATCGAGCTGTTCTTGTACTACCCCTCTAGAATGTATTTACATGAATAACTAGTGTCTAGTACTTCTTAGGAGTGCCTGAGTTTTAGTAACACCAGTCATATTCTTGCTGAGTTCATGTTCCAGACAGTGCTCTGACTCTTGCCTATAGCCTTACGCTTGCTGATTTTGGTTCAGGCCTCAGGCTTTTCACCAAGCCCTGTGTTTCAAGTTCTCTTTTTCTACTACAGGAAGTACTTCATACTACGCACTGTCAACCTGCAAATCTCATTGCTAGGGAATGTTGTGGAGGCCAAAAGTATAACTGGATTTAAAAAAGAATTAGATAAGTTCATAGAGAATAGGTCCATCACTGGCTAGTAGCAGAGATGCTTAGGGATGCAGTTCCATGCTCCAGGCATTCCTAAACCTGTGCATGACAGAAGCTAGGGCAGGGCAAGAGGGGATGGATCACTTGATAATCACCCTGTTTTGTTCATTCCCTCTGAAGCATCTGGCACCAGCCACTGTTAGGAGACAGTATACTGGGCAAGACAGTTGATTTGACCCAATATGGGCATTCTTATGTTCCAACTGAGAGCAGAATTTGGTTCAGTATATAGGGTCTGATTCTTTCTTATATTGGGTTTACAGTCATTGCATTCCATTGCCTTCAGTGCAGTTACTCCTGAATTGCACCACTATATGTGAAAGAATCAGACCAGATATACAAGGCACTTAGGTTTGCCATCCTAACTTTTGAAGGGTGGCTGAAGTTAGTTTGTTTGGTTGCTTTTTCAATAATACACAGCACTGAGTGCTTTCCCTTTAGCTAGCAAAATATACAGGACTAGATCTTCAGCTGATGGAAAAGAGTGTAGCTCCTGATTTACATCGGCTGAAGATGTGACCCATTCTGTTTTGTTTTTAATTAGCCATAATAATAATATGAATTTAAATTACAGACAAAACCCAGTATTTGAACCAGAAAATATTTTCAGAACCAATAAACAGCTTGAGAGGTTTCCAAAGCTGCAAAATCCACCAATTTCACTTTGTTTTCTAATCTAAGATTTTATGCTGTTTGGAATGGACACTCCACAAGGTCAAAATTCCTGATGTGTCATTTTTCCTTAGCACTAAGTCGCTCACAAAGCTGAGCATGTTTCTTTCCTGCTGCAGAAAGATGTGTGAGGTAGATTGGTTTCCTAGCACTCGCAGTGGGGGTTACATTGAAAAGAAGGCACAGGCGGTAGCAGCAGCAAACATCTGGACATCTGTGCATGGCCATCATCATTGGGAATTGTAAGCAGATCACTGGAAGAAAAGCTTTTCAGCATTTTAATGTTCAATAAATATTCTCAACAAGAAAGAAAGGGAAGAAAGACAGAGCCACTGTAGAACTGAAGCTGCTTTTTTGGTTGTAGCCTCTTCATGTATTTTAGAGGAAGGAAAAAAAAGAGAGAAGGAAGAAGGGTTATGTTTGAACCCCGTATGTTGGAAGAGAGTCAACAGAAACATGGACAGAATGTATACTCTTTCATACAATAGTTTTAATGCTAGCATACTAGCCCTGATGATCCCAAAATTAGAGCTGATGCACTGGACTTTTGGCTGATCTAATTGGCCTACCTCTACTGATGTCAATACAGCCATGTTGACTTTCACCAGCCGAGAAACTTACTAGTGGAATAAACCATTCCAAATAACATTAATTACATTGGGTTTTTTTTTAGATCGGCAAATAGTTTGTGAAGCATTATTGATTTCTGCTGCTGTGCTCCTTTTCATAAGTATTTGATGTATAGTTTTGATGACTAAAGCTCAGCCTCTTGGTTGTCTGAACCAAGGGAAAGTGGCCCTCAGACTGTGTTGAAAGGGGGCATACCTGTTGGATACAGCCCTCTACATTGGCATGTTGAGAAGAGCTAGCTACTGAACGTTCACTTCACACAGGATGCTGGGAGTTGCCAAATTAGAATTAACCCCTTGGAAATCCATTAAGTCCATTAATGTTTCATGTTCGGTTCCATGGAGAGATTTGTACAGGTTTTGTATGGCTGGCAAAAACTCTCAAGTGCGTGAGCTTCCCCAAGCAGGCATAGAAAATGTCGCTGAATGAAAGAAATGTTCCATTCATAATACATTGATGCTGCTATAATATTCCATTGACTTAATTAGTCCAGTAATCACTATAAAATATCTTGCCTGTTTTCCCTAAGATATCCTACGATGCATCTCTTATCTCTTGACATTAGTATGTATTTTTTTTTCTTGTGTATCCAACTCATGGTTACCATGGCAGGGCCCAACCTATTTATATACTGTGTGTTACCAATACTTAAAAGCTATAATCTTTGTTGTTTAATCATATTTACTGGGCGCAGGCGAAGGTGCAGCCACTAAGTATATTGTGACACTAATTTGACTTAATCTCTCTATTACCATGATAAAATTCTTCTCTCTGACACATACACAACTCCCTTTCAGTTGAATGAGAGTTGCCTGGGCATTTCAGAAGGCAGAATTTAGCCTAAATTGACACGAGCCCAATAGTTTGAATGGACCTTTGCCATTTATATTCACTGAGGAACAATATATGTATAGGTTCCTTCAGCAAGTAGCACACAAACCTGAGACTCGCTCCTGGGACGGATCAGCATGACAGTAAACCTCAGTTCCCAATCCTATCCTCTTTACTTGTGTAAGAAGTTCTAGTGAAGTCAATGGGGCTGTGGCGATTTCCTCCAGTTGAGAATCTGGTCCTATCTTTTTTCCATCTTTTTGTTTCTATTTTAGTTTTTATTTAAAATTAACTACACACTATTGAATAACCTTCCACCACAAGGATGGAGTTAATCAAGCTGAAGATCTTTATAATCAAAGGAGATGATACCAGTAGGAAGAAACATAGGTTATTATCTAATTTTAAGAGCGCGAATAATTTTAGCTGTTGACTTTGTCAGCCAGAAAAAACTATTTCAGTTATTATCTCTAATAAGTTTGGAGGACATCTTTAAAGTTCTTTTCAGTGAATCCAACATCAAATGCTACTGAGGAGATGAAAGAAACAAGCTTAACCCAATGAATAACTGATAAACCAGAAATATCACTGCTCTGCCTTCAGACACCACAGATCAGAGCTCCTCCTTTGAATACAATTGTTGTGTGTGCTATCTCTGGCCTTTATTGGAAGCGAAGCCCTTTTATAAGAGTCTGTCATTTATGAAAGATCCTCCAGAGAGTTCATTAGGATGAACATTAATGTGGGCAAATCTAGGGAACTGCTGTTCCTAACATAATGCCAACATATATTACAATACAATATCACGGCAATGGGGGGAGCTTTACTGCTGTTTTAAGTGTGCGCGCGTGTGGGTGGGGGTGTTGCAAATTGCACCACTTTTTGACTTTCATGGTAAAGCAGTATCTTGTTTTCTGAATTGCTACCACTATAAATATATGTAATAGGGTGCCTGAACAGCTGTTTTGTTCAGCAGTTATCTATGATGATTATGTATTCATAGTGTAGAGTTTTCAGCACTGGAGAGCTGCAATTAATCTATACTGTGCTTCAAACCATCGTGGCTAGCAGTCTGGTTTTTCCCCCTTTTATTGGCATTTCTTAAAGTTCCATACACTCAGCTCTAATGCATATTTTTATATGTAAGATAAGATGCACTTATATAGCAGTTATCCCTCCCCTCTGTTCTATCTGTTTTACCACAATCAAAGTGTAGTTGCAAACTACTGGTTCACTGGGTGCTGATCACCCTCAAGTGGCTGGTCTACATGAAAACTATGACAAGGTGTACCATGTATATCTGCTAGAGACCCCACTGCCTTCACACTCTGCCTGAGGTTTCCTTTTGGGGGCAAGGAGGCAGGAGATGCCTAGAAAGGTCTCTCAGGAGCCAATGACTATCTGTCCTCCAGCAGCTAGGATGTCTGGGTGCAGGCAGAAGCCCGTCAGGACCCAGCTGGCAAAATAAAAAGGGGTTTTCTAGGGGTTAGTTCAGGATGAAGCTGTGATAGGGGAGCAAGTGTCACCCCATCTTAACCCAAGAAGCCTGGCCTACTGAGGCCCTAACTGACTGCATCTTTTTGTTCGAGTCATTGATAAGCTGTTTGGTTTATGTTGTGGAATGTCATGCTCCAGGGTCCATCCTGAGTGACATATTAATTTTGACTGCTGTAAGACTACACAAGCTTGCTACGTGAGATTCTCCGCCAGCTCAGGAGAATTCAGGACTAGAAACCTAGAATGGCTGTCAGCTAATGTCCTTAGTCCTTTAGCTCAGGTGCTAGAGGAGGAGGCGGGCTTTAGTGCTGCAGGTTGTGGGTTCAAGTGATGAGAAGTCATTACAAAGTTATACCATGAAAAATGAGTCTCAAAATATCATTGCAGGGTTCTATTTTTATTGTCACTTAATCATCTCATGTAAAATTTTCTTGTTTTAGAAGTAAAAAGATTCTCCCCTCCCTCGCTCGCTGCCCAAATGGCAGCTCAGAAAATTAAACGTGGGATCTGTGAATCAAGCTAGGTGCTTTCTGGCTCCCGCATCATCACCAACAGTACAAATTCTGCTAGTGGAATTTAATCAACAGTTCTGCTGGTGATGTGCCAGCCAGAAGAGAATCCAGCTGTCTCTCTCTCCCTTAGCTGTGTTGGTTTATCAGGATTATCAGAAGAATTATGGAGAGAAATGGAAGCAGATGTGGCTCTGAATACACAGTCACTTTTCAAAGTAGAAATAGAGGCGACTATGAGTTTATCAGCGCCTACATAGGCAAAAACATTGATAATGTGTTCTTCAATCTAGCAGACAGTAGAGTACAGTAGCTTGCATTGAGTATCTTGCGTAGAGTAACTTGCATATCCCCCATCGACTTCCTCACTTCTACTTACCAGGCATCCCCACTCCACCGTGTCGACGGGAAATGCCCTCCTGTCGATGCAGCATTACTCTTTTTGGGGGGGTGGATTAACGGTGTCGACTTCCAGGTTCAACTGATCGGGTCTCCGCTGCCGCTCAATTGATCCTGCAGAATCGATCCTGCACTGCCAGCAATGCTGTTGGCAGTGTAGACATACCCTAAGTGTATGGCTGAAAGGATAAGGCAGAGTGAAAAGGGTTACATTTTTATTAGGTACGGGGGAAGTTTGGAGAAAGGAGATGTTATTACAAAGGGGAACCAGGCTCCTGGCACAGAAGGTGAAAACATTTGCGGGTATCATTTAAACTGAGCTAAAGGTGACCGGTGCTGAAGTAGGACAAGATGCCTGTTGTGGCTATCAGTAATAGAAAGGAAACAGAGTATCCTGTGATAAAATATAGGGCAGATATCAGAGCTGAACTGGAGATGGAACAGGCTGAGATCACATACGTACATTCTAGAGGAGTAACAAGATGTCAGACAAAATAGTGAACGAAAAATAGGGGCATGGCCAAAATTACAAATTATAACTGTCTGTGGATGCTTGCACGAATGTTAAACATAAAAATAGATTAACTAAAATGCTGGCAGTGGAAGAGGGGCCTTGACATAACAGGCAGTGCTGAAATTGATGGAATTACTGATGAAATTACAAAACTCGACAGATCGTTGTAATATCTGGTTATACAGGAAGGACAATTAATTAGAGCAGAGGGAGACACAGATCATTTACCATTGCAGGGTAACACAGGACTTAATAGTATGAATGGAATAACTAGTGTTCTCTTTAGGTTCCATTGGTGATTGGAAAAATGCCTGTGCATGAATGGCGTTTTTTTACTTTCCAGATTTGTTCCCTTTGTGTATGCAGCATATATCCAGCTCAGCTGTCTGCGTGCTGATGGGAGCAAACATTGCACCATATTCCCAAGGGTGCCCACACATTCATACACACTCTGCCTGTCTCTCACACACAAGATATGACATGGTAAGAAGTATAACAAAAAAACCCATGCTTTTGGGTTTCACTGTAGTCTATAAGCTACCTATTAAAAAATTGAGGGCTAGAGATCCTCTGCTTGTACAAATCCACACAGCTTCCATTGGAGCAACTCTGATTTACATCAACTGAGAATCTGGAAATGTATCATTTTGTAACCTTTAAACTTCCACTTTTAGCAAACGTAAGTACAGTAGAAGGCTTGGAATGGGCAGCACTAGGAATTGTACAGACAGTGTTGTAAAAGGTGATTACTTAATAGTTTAATTAATTTTATAGCTATCAATTTGTTCCAGTGAAATATCGTTCATGCAATCCTCAAAACTATAAAATATTATTTTTCTTTTAGTCAGCAGTAGTCATTTCATTACATGGGAACAGAGAGAGATTCATTCATTTCATTGGTTGTTTGTGTCTCATTGTAAGTGGATTGGGATCTTTTGGGATGGAAAAAGTGCTCTATAAATTTAAATATTTAGGATTGGAAGTTCAGAAGAACACTGGACCTGGTTCTCACTTAGTGTTCTAGTCCCTTTACACTGTACTGTCCTTACACTATAAAGTGGCTCTAAAGTGACCAGAAATTCCATTAACACCAGAGCAGTGTAAAATGTCCTTTAATGAAACTCATGCACAACATGTCCAGTTAAAACTGCAGGGAGAACTTAGAGAGGTCATGGAACATCTGCTGAATTGAAATTTGGCCAGAACTTCCAGTTTAACACCACTATCATTGGGGCCAAAGAGCCATGGCCTCTTTAATAACCTCAAGCAGTCAGGAACTCAATGTTACCTTTCATCTCAAAGATGACAACTCTGTCAGTGCCCCTTGATACCATGCCAAAGCACTGTTTCAATAGTGAATCCGAAAGAAGAGTGCCCTTCAATCAGCTAATGCTGCTTACAGCACTTAGGTGTTCCTTTAAGGTTCCGTAAGTGCTGACTCTGGCTAGCTGATGGGCAGGAGCAAAATGTGATATGGAGCAGACCCAACATGATGTGATAGAAAATGTTAAGCTGCATGTATATGCTATTTCTCTGTGTGAATTCAGTCCTTGTGCCTGATTTCGATCTCACACTGGTTTTACGTCACTGACTTTAGTATAATTACTGATGAGCCACCTTAGTGCAAGTGAGATCAGAATCAAGGCTGTAATTTTCTGCTATTTAAGGTTCATTCAGGTAGAGAAAGCTGCAACTGTTAGCTACTTCATGCTTATTCTGAGCCTTAATTTGAAACTCCTCACTGGGTCAGTTCCTGTGTAAGAGAATGTGTCATGCCACTTCAACTTTAATTGTTTTCATTTCAGTTTTCTGAATCACTGGCAAGGGGCTGGCAGAAGTGGTATGACAGCATGTAATGCATGGTATACAAGCATTTTATCTCATTGGCCCTGTACGTGGGTACAGTACTTAGGAGAGTTCCACAAATATGGGCATTCATCTTAGTCAGCCCTAATGAACTGCATCTGTTAGTTGGGAAAAGAACAGCTGTAGTGGATCCAAATTGGCTTAATCTTTGTCACTAGCTGCTAGCGGACGACACCTTTTGCTTATATGGAGGTGATCCCAGCAAACAGGACTAACAAGCAAAGACTGTGGCTCTGGGGTAACAGTTTCACAAGTGATTTAGTGATTTGGGGTACTATTTGGGCATTTGATTTTAGTGATCAATCTGAGCACCCACATTCTGAAAAATCAGGCCCTTTTGAGGTGTCCCAATCTGGGGGCTCAAAATCACAAGCCACTTTAGAAAATGTTCTCCATTTACGCCGATGGGGTGTAAGGAATATTAACATGTTGAACCGTTCATGATTGCTCAAAGAACTGGATAGATAGTACATGGGACTGCGAGAGATAGGAATTATAACGTATGAGAGGCAACAGCATTTTAATGATACTTGAAGCAATGGCATTATTGTGACTTGTTATTTGTATTAAAGTCATTCTGAAAGGTCCCAACCAAGATCAGGGCCCAGTCTGCTTGACATTAGACATTCACAGAGTAAGAGACAGTCCCTGCCCTGAAGAGCTTACACTGTACATAGACAAGATGGACGAAGTGTGAGGTGGGAAGCGTTATTATCATTAATCTCCCTTTATAAACAGGGCTCTGAGGCAGAGGGAGATTAGGTGACTTGCCCAAGATCACAGTGGAGAGCATGGCAGAGCTGCAAATTGAACCTGAGCATCTTCGCCCCAAGAGCAACCTTCCTTAGATACTTCAGCCTTTTTATTTTCTCTAGATAGAAATTGTACATTCGCTATTTTCATGGTCATATTTTTTTTATTTGAAATTGTATTCACCAAATGAAAGCAAGAAGATCTCCTGGGCAAACAGATTACAAATCAGTTTGGCAATTTGGCAATTCACAGAGGATCCTTCCAACTTTCTATTTGTCAAAAACTATCCAAGGCCCAGACCTATTAGAGCTTGGCTTCAGAAACCTAATTCTGTGAAAACCAAACAAGTACCAAATCTCTTATTGGCCTTTTAGGTCCTGTTTGGCATCCAGTAGTGTTACCAACCTCTGAGCTTCCATGATGGCTGAATGGAATCTCATCAGCCTGTTTCAGGGCTTTATCATCCCCGCTAGCAGTTGCCTTCCAGGAGAGCTAAAGTAATTTAGAAAACTGTGAGTTCACATTTGTGGAACTCCGTACCCACTAAGGGGATGGGCATGCGCAGCGGGCAAGGGCCTATTCCAATACGGATGTTCTGAGATCCGTGTAGAAATCCCACTGTGCTCTAGCCTTCGACGGAGGGCCAACCTTCCCGTCTCTTTCAGCAATAGTTTACCAAAGCTTTGGTATCCATTTCTGGCCCATACCCAACTCCCTGAGGTGGCTGGCTGACCTACAGCAGAAGCGGTGGGAGCTAATGCTGACATAGTGAGAGCTTGTGGAGTTATGCCTGTGAAGTTTTGCTAGGGAGTTATAACCATGCATAGCAAATGTTCCATGAACCCTTGCCTCTGTCTGTTCACACCAAAATATAAATCTGCAGAGACCTGTCCAAATGGTGGGATTTCCAGGCAGGCTCAGGAGTGGAAAGAGGAGGCTCATTGTTTTAACTCTTCTTCTACAGGTTTGAACCCCTCTAGCAGATTTTCTGCTCCTTCAAACATGCTTTGTGCCTAAATGTACAGCATACTTTAAATAAACGCACGGTGACCATGACTCTCTGAGCCTGATTTTACATGGGAGCTCATCCCAGCCTCCCATTTTACACCTGCAATTTAACAGCAGCAGTACTGCAGACCCAAACATTCATAGGTGCATTCATAACTTAAAGGCTCACTGCCAGGTTTGTGGCACAAGCTGGCAGTTAGATATTTGAATTGTGGCTGCAGACTGATTATTTGCCCCTTCCTTCCCTCATGGGAAGGTTGCCTCTAAAAACAGGCTCTTTGTCTCTTAATCCATGAAAACCTCACTCTTTGGATGACAGAATTCATTTTAACAAGCATCTCCCGCTGTCCCGGGGGAGTTCTGGCAAGTGAGACTCTAGCAACTAAAACAGAGGATTCTCTGAATGCACAACCATGCATAATTTAGTAACACTGGGGCCTTCTGCACTTCTCACCGCAAACTCACTTTCAGTCAGTGCTAACACAATTCCTTTGTGGATGGAGATTTCAGCTTTGTCTTGATAAGATCTGGTCATCAGATCCTTGTCAGGGTATCAAAAACTGACTGTGCCAAAGTTTGTGCATAGGGCTAGGGTTTAGCAGATAGATCCATATGTATATATTAATTAAAGAAGTGTTTGTGAATATTTGAGTGGATCTGCTTTAAAGGATAATATGAATAAATAATAGAAGAATTGCTTTTCCTTGAATTCACACTGTTCGCCCCCAAGTCATAAAAGCAAACTTGATGCTAGAGAAAGTAGCTCAGAGAAGTCAAAGTATTATTTCATTCTCATGGAAAAAGATTTTATGTCTCTGGAGTAAATGTTCCAAAGGAAAAAGATATTCCTCAGTGAATTCAGTGTGTCGTCATCACCATAGAAGGTGTGTTTTTTCAAGAGGTATGGAGAAGAGAAAATTTTAAAAACATTTGTTAATATTTACATGGATTAATAGGATGTTAAGCAGCAGCACCTGAATTAAAGCTGAGGTTATAATTAGTAAGTAGTTCATCCTGTTTTAACAATGCAGAATAATTCATTTTCAAAGCTTCTTGTCTTTCTTTTTCCCCTACAAACAGTAATTAAAGAGAAATATTATATGGCTGCACCTGTTTTTCACTGTATGGTTGCCACAGTGAATAAACCCAATCTTTTATTGATGAGAAAAAAAACAGAAGTTTGGAAACTGTAGTAAGAGCATCAAAAACCCTGCAAGGCTCCCTAGACACATGTGAGAAATCTGAAATTATTAAAACATATGGTGGTACATACTGATTACTGACAGCTCCTACTGTGGTTGTGAGTCCTAATTTCTTTTTGACTTTTGGTTTTTCTAAGTATTTTCCAGTCGATTTCTCCTTATTATTTTTCCCCTTCCTTCAGTAAAATTCTTGTGAAGAAAAGAGAAATGACATTACAGATGAATGAAGATCACTGAATGTTCCTTTCCTTACTCCTTTCTCATTCCAGCTTAGTGTTTTCACTTGAGAAAAGAACATTTTCATTTTTTTTAAATGGGCTAACTAAAATGCGTTGCACTCAGAAAAAATGAGAAAATTGTGGGTGTAGCTACTCTATTGTGTTCAAGCCCCCTTGCCCTATTCAGGTGTGCAAACTGCCAGGAAAGTAGGTGCATCTGATCAGCTGAGAAGTCATCTGGGGTGATTGATATTAAGCCATTGATCAGGACACACAGATGAATGAATAGACAGAGATGGATTTAAGATTTAAATTAAAGGGGGGTTATGAGATGCCAGTCAGCTCCCATCTCTCCTGGTTTGGCCAATGGGAGGCAGAGAGCCCCTGGAAAAGGAAGGGTCACCCTGCATATTCCTCTTTCTCTCTCCCCTCCCACCCACCTTGAGTGCTTCCCCCATCCCTTCCTTTTGGGGGACTGTCCATGGTGCTGCTGGTCCTGTCAAATTTCCCACCTGTTGAGCTGGGTGGGTGAGACTGTAAAGTGCACCTGTTCCACGTTCTCCACCACCACTCAGCCCTTGTGTACGGAGCATGTTGGGGTGGGGACAATATTGTGCTCCAGCTATGGCAAACTGATCCACAGTCCCTTAGGGCTGGATGACAGCTGATTTAAGTGAGAGCTGCCTGTGGAAATGCTATCATCTCTGTCAGGGACTGGGACAGCCAAGTCTGCCCTGTGAGTCAGGGAGCTGTAACAGGCTGTCTGAGAGCCCCTTTCCTTTGCTGCACTGAGGGCACATTGATATTACTATTGTACAAATGTGGAACTGTGCACCCAGAGACCAAATCCCTTGCCCGGGGTCACACAGAAAACTTGTGGCAGATGCAAGGGTAGAATATCAGATCTCCTGAGTCCCTACCTAGTGCCTTAGTCACAAAACCATCCTTCCTCACAGCAACTGAATTGTTATGGCTGTGGTTTATTATTATTTTAGGGTGCACGTTGTGTTTGACATTGTACAGAACAAAGGGAAAGACATGAGCCCTGCCCACAGGAGGATTTACCGGCTTCGGGTGTCTGCTTTTTTTCAAAAAGCACTTACATTGGCCTAACTCTTCTCCCTTTGAAGTCAATCATTAAATTCCCCTTGACTTCAAAGGCAGTAGAGCTAGGCAAGTGGTGAGTCCTTCTGAAAATCACATCCTTAGCAAATTAGCTCCCTACATCCAATAAACAGACAGCCATATTTTATTGAATCTGTGGATACAGTTGGGTAATACGTTCCAGAAAGGGTGTCTGTCTAATCTCCACATGCATGCATTTTATCCTGCAGTCTTTAAAACAATTTTTTCACATGTAGCTGCCTCTGTCAGAGGACTAATCCAGTCACAGACTGTAGGATTTAATTCAGCTTTCTAAGTAAGAGATTGTTTGCTATCATGAGACCTAGATTAAATTAACTGGACACAGTCTTTAAATCCAAAGTATCTTCAAGTAAATCCACAACAGGGGTTACTGCTTGCTTTCCCGTAACCCCTCCCTTCTCCTCTCCCACTCTTTAATCCTCCACCCTTCATGTGATGTATTTCCAAAGGTGGTTTAAGGCTACAGTAGACTGCAAGTAAATACCTCCAACCTGCTGTGAACTCTGTTAACACATTTCTGAGTTTTTTAATCTCATATGAGACATTTTAAATAGGGCCCAGTCTAGCTTGTCTAAGAGTTTAAAAAACATCAGCTTGGGATTTGCATCTCTCACCAAAACAGCCCTCCCATAACTGACCTCAGTCAGGTGTATATTGCACATTTGCACCCACATGTGTTTCAGAGACAACAGGGAGCTTTAGGGGCTTTGCCTGATAGGCATTGCCAGGATAAAACAGGAGTCTGGGTAGCTTTGGAGATGGTTACTGTAGAATTAAAAATATATGTTAAATGACTGTTAGGTGATGCATTGGATTTTAAAGCACAGTTGCCTTTCATCCCCTGAGAAATGAGGGAAAATCTTGAACTTGGTGGTCCCATGTTATACAATATATGATACAATTTAGTTTTCCATAGGGACTTTCATACAAACCCTAACACACAAATGCTTTACAGACTTAAATAACAGAAGGGAATATAATTAAATAAGGCAGAAAGTAGTGTTTTTCATATAGAGGGTTCTTTTAAATTGAGAGTTGATACAACAGAGAAGACCTTTGCACCCACACTGCTTAGATTGTAAGAGTCACAGATATTTAAAATGCATCACAGCAAATGTTAATTTAAAAGTAGGAGAGGGAGAGAAAGTTACATATTTTGAAATAATGGCCCCAGTGAAGAAATGTGCATGTATTTGAATGCTTTCCCTTCCATTAACAATACCAAACTGACTCGATGACGTTTCAGTGAACAACAATATGCCTTATTCCTTAAGGTAAATATTGTCAATATAAACCTTCCAGGCAATACATCTTGTCAATAAATCTTGATGCTATCATTGTTTATTATTAGTTCTACAGTGCACTGGGAACTTACAGGATGATAATTAATAATACATTTAGTATTGTTGTAGTGCCCAGGAGCCAGGGGCATGGACCAGGACCTCATAGTACTAGATGCTGTACAAGCACAACAAGAAGATAGTCCCTGCCCTAAAGATCTGGCAGAAGAAAGACTAATCCCTAACTCAGTGTGTCACAGTGAGTCAGTGGCAGAGTTGGGACTAGAACCCAGGACTCCAGATACCTGATCTAACCATAGCCTTTCAGGCCAGAAATAACCAAGCAACCAAGTTGGTACATAATATACACATAACACCAGACTGTATTGTGCTTAGTAGATATGAAACAATCTGAATTGCTACTGCCTGTCAGACAGTGCAGGAATAATTTGACTATAGGGTTAAGATGCTATTTCCTATGTCTCTCTAGTGGTTCATCGCTGTGTCATTATAGGATGTTTTCATAATAATAGCTAACATCCTCTCTTGCAGGCTGCAGTGGCAGGTGTTCTTGTCATATAAGTCCTGAACACACTGTATTCCCCAGCAAAAACAAATGTAAAATTGTTCAAAAGCAATTTTTATATCAGTCCACGCAGGAATTTGATAGGAGACAACACAGACATTTTTGGCAGATCAAGGGGCTGAGGTGGCACTTGTAAGCAATTATCTCCTTTTCATCTGGATATTTCAAGGGCTGGTACAACAGATATTCCCAAGATGGGAAAGGAGGCTTTATAAATCATGTAGGGGGAGAGGGGAAGGAAATGCAGTTCAGGGGGATGACAAATGAGGCAAAAGAAATTTTTTTTTTAAAAGTCCCAGTCAGAAATGCAGCCAGCTGTCTGTAGCAGAAAGCATGCAAGGGCGGGTAGTACACAGGAAGAATGTTGGCAAACCACATGTGTACTGGAAAGAGGTGTGGGAGAGCCAAATGCATGTGAAAAAAGTTAGTTATTGGAAAATCTTGCGTGGGGAGGGAATGTTTCACTAAACTGAACTGTCACAGTACAAGCAGAAAAGCTCAGAAAAAACTTTAGTTCTACAATGAACATTCTGTGATGCAAAATCCTGCTCCCTCTCCCAATCCCACCTTTAGGGACTAGCTGATTTTCTATGGAATTATCACATTAGCCATTACCATCATTTTTTGCCACATCTGATCTACTCTAGAACCACAGTAATCTGCAAATCTTTCTCAATAACCACTCAAAAATATAAAATCTGTACTAGCAAATACGGATTTGAGCTGAATTCATCAGACAATGGTGTTAATATCCAGTGATCTCCATTACAAAGTCAACATTTACACACAGCTGTCACATGGGGTGTATAATGCCTTGGCTACATGTGAAAGTTGCACTGCCATAACTATAATGGTATAGTTAAGGAGATACAATGCCCCTAGTGCGAATGCAATTATACTGGTATAAAAGTTCTTAAACCAATATAATTTTGTCTTGTATGGAAACAAATTCCCCCTTAAAATTCTCCTTAGCCATGATATCCACAAAAAACTTGACAATGGGTAGGACACTAGCATGCTGAGAGCAGACTTACAAATATTCTATCACTATTTCCTTATACTTCTTCATCTGTCTGTATGCACTTGGTCACTTCTGATACTTCAATTGTAAACTCTTTGGGGGAGGAACTGTCTTTTTGTTGTGTTGGTACAGCAAATGGGGTCCATAACGGCATCTACATTAGGGGTTGTACTGGTATAACTATATCCCCCCCAAATAATCCCCCAACTAACATAGTTATATCAGTACAAAAACAGTATAGACCTGGCTTAAGGTACCATCATTATTTCACTACACTTCATGCTTGTTTGAAACAGTGGTTCTGATTACACATACAAAGCCCACACCAGCCCTAGGTGAACCTTAATTCTCATTTTAGTAATCAAAGTAGGATATCTGTGGAACTAAAATGATGCAGAGGCCTCCACGCAGGGATTTGCCTGTATTGCATTAGACTTTGTGCCCCAGTAAAGCTGATTTATCCGTGATTTCCTCTGTGATCACTAGAATGCTAAGAGAAAAGGCTTTCGTGATGCATAGCCCTAATGCTGGAAATCTGCACTCTGAGAATATTCTTCAGTTTTGATTACCTATAAGCCCTTCCTCCTCCTGGAAAATAATGAATTGAATGTACAAAAAGATCTACACCATGCACGTCATCTTTCATGATATTTCCTAAATATTTGGCACGTGCACAGCAATGACATCAGTTAATTTTGACCGTATGATTCTTCCACTGAAAATAAGGGGAATTACAAGGGATTAGAGCAAAATGTAAGTGACATAATCAAGAACCAAGCTAAACTCATCTATTCTTAGATTTCATCGGAAAGGCAAATCTTGCACCAGGATCGCTAAACATGGCTTGAGTTTAAACTGCACCTAGAACAATGGTCTCCTGGGCAGTGACTGGGTCTTCTAAGGAACTGCTATGTAGAAATAATAAGAGGTAGCTGAAAAAATTTCAGTGGAACATGCAGTTTTGTAAAAATTGCAACATTTCACCAGAATGTGTCAATATTGACAACATTTTTATGCACCAAAAAAAAAAAAAGAGAAAATGAATTACTTTGATTTTTTCGTTTCATTTTGGTAACATTGAAACATTTTGTTTTGATAAAAAGTTTCATTTAAACTTTCTCATTTCATTTCACTTTGTTTAGATTTTTGTTATATTAAATATTAATATATTTGTATATATTATATGTAATATTAGCCATATTTAAAATTTAATATTATATTAGAATTTGTTGGTGTATCTAAATATTTTGATGGTTTCAAATCAACTGGGAGGGGCAGGAGATTTTCATGGAAATTTCAAAATTTAAATTTTTCATTTTGATTCAGAACAAAAGCAAATTTCAAAATGCAGGAAATTCTAGTTTCTGACCAGCTCTATAAAGAATAATAATTATTAACTGAGACTTGGTTCTTTTATTTTTTTGGTTGGAAATCATTCAAAATTTGCTGGATTAATCTGGAGGCAATGGGAGCTGGGCAGACACTGGAAAAAAATTGTGCATGAACATTTGTTTGGATGAGTAATTAATTCACCTGTGTACATGGCCCAATTTGCATTCTAGTATCATAGGCCCGAGGTCAGAAAGGTATTTAGCTCCTGTCTTCTGCTGTCTCTTCCCCCACTTGTTAGTTGATAGCTTTGCTTACCTAATACGTAAATGGACCTCCCTTGTCTCTGCCTGATGAGTGGGCTCCTCAGAGAAGCAAATACACATTCCTTTGTCTAGACCAGATGTCCCAGACTCCCCTGGCATGCCTGGTTTAAAAACACTTTAGTTATAAATCCAGCATCTATCCATGACTCTTAAAACACACTACATCCATACATCATGCAAGAATATTGATGATCAATGAGTTGTTAGTTTTTAAATGATACCTCAAAAGGGATATTTTGTGCAACTATTATTACAATAGTGCATAGGGTGTGAATACAGCTGTGCATAGGGTGACAGGAAGTAACTGCTATTAGTACGTCTACATCATGTCCTGATTAGCTCTGCAATTACCTCATACCACAGCTCTAACTAGGTTATCTTGGTTATCTAACTAGGTTATCTAACTAGGATTGGCATGGAAGACAATGAATTTTTATAATCCTTAGCTCAAGCATTATCTGCTCATATTTTTAGGTTTGACAGTCCCCAGTTCAATTCCTCATGTTGACCCAAGATGGTGGCCATCTTACTAGGGAGTAGGTAATTATGCTAGCTATATTTATGGAAAATATGTAGCTGCTGAGAACAAAGTTTGGATTTTTTAAACCTCTTAGATAGGGCTGTGGAGATTATTTCTCCACACTGTCAAAAAGCTTGAAAATTGCATTGTTTTTAATTCAGGTTAGAAGGATTGAACTCATTTAGCTGATTGATTTGTGTAGGTGGACAAATTTTAATCCACTGTTTCTGGTCCCCTGTAGCATTTTATCTCTATGCAGTACAGTATGAGTTTAACTGGACTGCTGAGCGATTGTAAGAAAAAAAAATCAATGGATTACATTATTTCAGGACTGGCTACATTCTGTGAATGAGACAATTCCTTTTTGAAACACGGTAGGGACTTGCTCTGATGACTTTAATTGACATGTGCATGTTCCCATTGCCTCTGCCCTGGTAGAACCATTCAATACATCGGCTGTCCTCGCTCACAGCAGTCAGCAAAAGGAACATTCACAATGAATTTCTTGTTGTGTAGATGGTGTTTCGCCATCTTCATGCTGGGATAGAAATTTCAAAAATGGGTAGATGGATTCTGCTTTTTCAGTCTTGTAAGCGAACTATGCCATTCACAACAGAGATGGAATACTTTCTCCATCGAAAAAGGGGTAGGTTTCTAGGGCCTGATCCAATGGCCATTAGAGACCATGGGAAAGTCATTGAAAACTTTATTGACACTGTTCATTTACTGAAAAACTTTTGATGATTTTTATAGTTAAATTGAGAGTTTAATTATTATTTTTTCATGAAAAACAAAACATTTTGGTACTACTGACAATTGTTGCATAAAAAAAAAAAAAGATTAATTTTCCCAAAAGACTTTCTTTTTTCAAATGGCAACTGCCATAACAAAGTATACCTATCTTGTTTAACTTCTATGTAATTTTATTAATTGCTTTGGGGGGCATTTTTATGTCTTTTGGGGCCAAATTAATTACTGGGGTGAACTTCCACCAGGGATAAATTTGTGCATTTGCATTTATAACAACATGCTTCATGTGTGCACATCATTAATGTTATTTATTAGGAGAAAATTCAGTTGATCTCTTTTTATAATGTTACAATAAGCATTTAGCAGTTACAATGAGAAGTGACATAAGCATTAATAAATGCTGTCATCGGATTGAATAGTTCTGTGTTAAAAGGTTAGGTACAGGACTTACAAGAGAACATAAGGAGCAAAATAGTTTAGAAGTGGAAATGATTTTATTTTCTTCAAAAGTGAGAGATCTGAAGAAACATACAAGTTTTTTAAATTCTCTTTTTCTGTCAATCAATGGAAGAAGCCAGCAACCTGCGCTCGCAGAAGAAATAGGCTGCTGGTTTCCACTTGCCCAAACCATTTTGTGCAGCTGCATTTTGTACAGTGCATTGGATGCCTTTAAGTTATACAAAAGTGAGACCTAGCAAACTGCACAGAGTTAAAGCTCACTGAGTTTGAAAGGAATTACAAGTGGATCTGGCAGTTAGGTAGTGGTATTTAGTGAGACAGGTTTCCCTTGAGTCTAAAATTACCGTCAGAGGAATGTTTGATTTAAAATATTTTGAGTCTTTGCTACATGTTTCCCTATAAAGACAGGAGTGGGGAAAAAAAGAAACAAAAAAGCCAGAAGACATACATTTCAGTTCCTTCTAAAGGCCCCAGTCAAAATCAGGAGCTGTGCTAAAGCTGGAGCTCAATCATTGGGGCAGGAGCTGTATGTACAGACAATAAGAGACAGTCCCTACCCTGAAGATCTTGCAGTCTAAATGAATCAGACTAAGAAAAGGTAGGAGGAGAAATTAAATGACTTGCCTATGGTCACAGAGCAGGTCAGTGGCAGAGAACACAGGGTTCCTGGTTGCTAATCCAGTCCCCTATCCATTAAACCACATTGCCTTTCTTAGCAGAAAATTGCTGGTTCCAGTGCATTTACTTGTAATAAAACCATGACAAACAAACAAAAACCACACCATGGTTTTGAAAAATTCTCTACAGATTCATCCTTATGGACCAGATCTGAAGCTGGTGTAAATTGGCTTCACGAGAGCTACACCTCAGCTGACCCTGGCGACACCTGAGTTCTTGACCCTTGGTTTTCATCTTCACAGTTCTCTTTCATAGGGACATGGTAACATCTGCACTGATGTCTGTATTCCCTTGACTCATCACCTCACATTTTCTGCTACTCCTCTTACCTCCAAAGCAGCCACTTCAATGAGCATCTGCCCTGCTTCATTATTTTCTTTTGAAATTTAATTTTTAAAGTAGGAGGCTTTAAGTAATTTTGATTTTGAATGTGCATTTCCCTCCCTATTCCCCCCAGCTTTCTGCTGAGAAATGTAATCACAGTAATTAGGAGTGTTTCTGGATCTCAGTGCACCAGGCTAGACAGATGCTTCTTGAAGTGTTTGCTCCTGAGTAGAGGGAGAGAGACAATGAAATAGATTACCCTTCCTCTGCTGCTTTGGCCCACATGGCGGATCAGTGTCTTCCATTGGCAGGACTCCACAACAGAAAAACCTGCTGGGCTGTACACCAGGGAAAACTGCAGGGCTTGGACAGCTCAGAAGTTTTCAGATCATATTAGGCGAGACCAGCAAGGCACAACAAAGCTGCAGTAAACTAAACATGCTTTCACCATTAATATCAATCAGTGTTCTTTTGAAAACTAATTCGTAATTAAAAACACCCTGAATTCAGTAAAATCAAATCATACATGTGTTTTGTGCATCATGATGCTAAATTGAATCCTTTTTTTTATTGCTATTATTATGGCACTTGCTCTCCAAAAGAGAAAATGATTTTAGTTAAATATTTAATTGCAGGACAATAAATTGAGTCTTTTGTCACAAGTGGTGAAAACGCTAGTTTGTCTGTTTCTTAACAAAGGAATCTATTGCTACATTAAAAGACTTGCTGAAGCTGCAGATGATGGGCCTGATCCTACAAGGTCCTGAGGCCAAAAGAAAAGCATGGTGCTCAGCTTCTTAAAAGAGTCGTTTAGGCCACAATCTAGAAAAACATGCATAACTTTAAGCAAAGGCAAGTGTGTTGTCTCAAAACTCGTAGTGACTTTGTTGGTGCTACAGATGTGCTGAAAGTTAAGCACATGTTCTGTTGGGTTGAGGCTGTAGCCTTTTGCAGGACTGGGCCCTATGAGCATTGTAATCAGTGAGGGTTGTGGGTGCTCAGCAGTGGTGGCTGGCAGCTATAGGTTAAAAGCAATGATCCACTCATGTGAAAGAGGCAGGGAGGACATGCAGCAGGCAGTATGAATTTAACTGCTCTGTTGGTGGCTTACTGCTGAAAAGACTATTAGCTTCTTGTTGCTCTGCTGAGCATGTTTGTTTTCATTTACGTTCACTGAGATGTTGCTGTTTGTGTTTTAGACTAACTTGGTTTTTCATATGGCAGTCTGAATGTCTAGCATGGCTTCTGTTCACACAAGATCAATGGAACCACTCACCTAAGAAAGGCAAACAGCATTTGCCTCTATGCACTGCAGCCCGCTTTTTTTTAGTACATAATTTAACTCTGCAGATACATCACTAAAGACTTGGGGCCAGATCCTCAGCTGGTGGAAATTCTTCATGGAAATCTGTGAAGCTATGCTGATTTATGCTGGCTGACACAGTGGCCCATGGGACTGTAAGTAATTTAAAACAAAATCATTCTGTTAGTAGTTTAAAAATATTTTGCATTTCCCTTTAAAGATGAAGGGCCACATACAGACTTGCCTGGTATAAATCAGAACGACTTTATTAACAGCAGGGAAGTTTCACCCTCTTGCTTCAGGGCTGAATTCGTCCCAAGGACTCAGCCACAGCTATGCAGCAATTTCCAAAAGGATCATGGCCTATAGGGAAAATTATATGATGTCAGGAGAAAATTACCTTTTTTCTGTAGGTTTTTGGAACTGTCACATAGTATTTAATAGGTAATTATATCCTTGCTGGAGACCTCTATAGGAAAGATATATAAATCTCGATTAAATTTTATGGCTCCAGGCCTCATCGATGGCCTAGGACTGCCAGGTGTAGCTCAGGATTAAGGTTTAAAATGTCTTTGGAATACTTCCATTTGTGAGATGGATCTGTGCTGCTCAGGTCCCTGGCACAATTTACAGGAATTCAGAGCTGTTTTAATTTACTTACCATCAAAAGCCCCAAAGGGCCATTCCAGCAATTGAGGTTCACTGGAGAACAGTGAGAGCTAGCTAAATCCCCATCCTTATAGCCATGGCCTCTATGCCACAGCCACAGCCTTTGGGTATAGTATAGAAACCTTTCGTTCATCTCCACCCCACCCAGTGATCTGCCATGCTGGAGTGATCCTCCTGGGGCTGGCTGCACCAGTTTTAGGGGCGTATTGTATTGGGGGAGCAGTGTGGAATTGCCCTAATGCAGCTCAGGAACTATAGGTTTTCAGATTCATTTCTATAGATCATATGTTCCTGTAGAACCCTAGTGGTTTCATCCCCATCACATCATGGCAATATAATGCCTGTCACCTTGGCTCCATTACCTGAAACAGACTGCGAGTTAGTAGTGACAGGAACAATGCATCATCTGACAGCCCAGACTTGTGAAGATCATGCAGCAGTAGAGGAATTAAGGGCATTTTCATAGCTCCACAACACATTCTATGAGGACGTGGGAGTTCAAAACAGACATGGCTTCCCTGCAACAGCAGAGCCTCCAAACGTGGCAACATTTGAATCCTTCATTGCTTGATTAAGCTATGAAAGCTTGGAAGAGCATCAGAGTCGGCATCCGGGATTACAGGGTAAATGAAAGTCAGGAAGGGAATTGGTTTATTTTTATGTGAAATCCTGGCTTGTGTGATATCCCGGGGGGGGAATGATAAACTGTTAAGATATAAATAACATACAAGGAATAGATCCTCTCTGTGAGTTCAAGGAAAAGCAAGGTCAAATGAAACCTGTGAGCCCCTTCTTATCTACCACCAGTTTATTAAATCCACAAGTTCAAAAACTCCAGAAATCTTTCCATTAGGTCATTAGCCTGTTAGCCAGCCCACCCTTTTATGAGTATGGTTGACACATACCCCCACACCCCAAGTTCCCTCCCCCAATATTGATGCAAAAATACATCTTCTTGTATTATTTTTTAACTGATCATCATCGGGCCCTAATCTGGATTTGGGATCCCTTTGGTTTGTGTGCCGGGCAAACACAAACAGAGAGACAGTCACTCCTCTGCAGTGCTAAGACACCAAGACTGGGATTTTCAAAATGTCTCAGCATCAGTCGAACTCTGCTCCCATTGAAATGAACTGCAAAACTCCCTTTGAAGTTGATTTGAGCAGAGTTAGGCCAATACTGAGTGCTTTTGAATGTCCCATTGCTAAAAGACACAAGAACAGTGAAAGGTTTAGGGATGGGGATATAACATACCAACAAATGAACTAGGTGAATAAATAGTTCTATATAGTGGGTGTGACTTGCATGGCACACACAAACTGTGGTAGGCAAAGGGGCACAATGGTGAATTGCTATCAACTCTCCTGAATTTGAGGAGATACCCTATAACTTCTAAGTGATGTAGCAGTCATTTATGTTCCAACCTATGTGACATGCCACACAGCTGGGTCCTTACTGGGAAATTGCCGTTACAAAAAGCTGCAAAGCACAATTTTTAGTTGCTATTTAAAAAAAATTAAAGATAAAGAGAATTGCTGACACTACAAGTTATGTATTTTACATAGGACAGAACAGTCCCTGGGTTGGTAACAAAGGGAAGAAAGGGCACAAGTAACCCTATTTCGAGCTCTTGCAATCTTGCATTGCCCAGAATTTCATTAGACAGCACAGTGCCAGGCCTCTCTAGAACCATCTTACGGGGTAAAAGCAACTCCAAATGAAGAACATTTCCCCACTGTTCACCCAGATGTGTCTGTTAAGCCCCATCCTTATGAATCTTTAAAGGTGGGTTAAAATCCTGACTGTATGCACGGAGCTCTGCATAACTAGGCTTCTTTTCACAGTGTCTTTCGAGGAAATGTTAAAATCAGCTCCAGGAAAGCAGTGAGTATTTACACTTTGTATCATATTTACCCATTGACATTTGCCTATTTGTTCTATCTTGTTGACATATAGTGTTTGCAAAGTTCCCCAAGTACAGTACAAAGGCACTCACTTTATCTCATGTTTGTCATTGTATAAATTGTATTCGGTCACTCTCTTTTTATTATGTGTCCATACATATTGATTGATAAATATTTATTTTCCATAAATAATACATCATTTTGATGCAGCAGAATCCTTTCAGCATGACACTAACATATGCCAAAGGCATAATTAATAGGGGGCCAAATTCTGCTCTGCCCTGAATCACATCGGGGCAAATCTGCAGTAACTCAGATGAAATTATGCCAGATGAAGCACTAGATCCTCAGCTGTTGGAAATGGACCAGCTGATGCTCTGACCTTTTAAACTCTTATGCGGGTATACGTCAGGGCAGGATCTTCTGTCATAGTTCAAATACCACCAGTTTATAGCCATCACCCTCTTCACCTACCGGCTTCTCGATTCAGGTCTCAACCTTAACTAGGCTAAACGAAAATAACTCTACTGACTTAAATATTTACACCGGCATAAGTGAGAGAATTAGACCCTCGATGCCCAACACGCCTATGGGCTAGATTCACAAGGAAATTTAAGCATGATGATAGTCAGCCTAGAAAATCATTGGGATTCACAAAGCCCACGTTCAGTGCCTAGGCTTCCTGTACAATGAATGGGGCAAAACAGGGGCTTCAGCAAGGAGATTCACAAAAGCCAGCATGATAGACAGCTCCTTGCCAAAGCTCGTCTATGAGAGGAGATCAGCCCTGACCTTCTCTTGGAGAAAGGTGCTTAAGCTGGGGCTGAGCGAGGCAGGCCCCTGCTTCTGCTTGGGATTCTCGGCTGGGAACACCTTTTGGGTTTAGGCACCTATGTAATTTTACCAAGAAACAGGGGTGGATCTCCCTTATAACCTTCAGCCCAGGGGGGGAGGGTTCTCACCCATGATGTAGAAACAGGGAAAAGAGATTCAAAGTGGATCTGCTACCTCTCAGACGAGCCCCTTAACCACTAGACTGAGGGGTATTCTGATGTGAGGTTTCCTGTGTCTCTTCTATTGAAACTCTTCCAGTCCAGCTGTGTAATGAAAGACTCAGATCACGAGAAAACACAATGCTGTAGCCTGTGGTGAGTGGTTAGAGCTAGAAGGTGAAAGACCCAGGATCCTGTTTCCCCAGCTGCAGTGAATTCTTTTTTATTTAATGTTGGGCACCTAGGGAAGTTATTTTCTTTCTGTCTCATTTATGTATATACCTTATGATTCTCTGGAAAAGACAGCAAAGTCCCCTATAAAACTGTGGCCAGACCCTCAGCGGGTATGAGATCTTGTATTAAATATTTACGCAGACAGGGTGGGATGGGGTGCGTGTGTGTTTGTGCACCTGCTCCCACATGCACACGTTTAACATATAAAGGGAATTGAGATCTGGGACTGTCTTTCTCCCCACTCTACCCTTATGGCTGAGGCAGCAAACAATGGAAATTCTGAGCTAACCCCCTAGTGCAAGTGCCGGCTTATAACTAAATGAAAGTGAGTAGCAGACACACAAGGCATGATTCATTTTTAATGCATTCACCCTTCTCTCTTATTCCTGGCACCATTTCCCTAAGAAGCTCTGACACCGTGTTAGATGTCGTTGTATGCGATAATGCATAAAAACTAAGGTAGAAAATAAAAGATGCTGCCACGCTGATTCTAAATTCTTCACTCATGCTGGTACTCTGCCAAAGCCACTCCCAGTACCACTCCATTTGAGATTGACAGCAGATTGCTACTGCTGTTTGCACCTCCTCTATAGCTGTCAATGAATTCATTCCTTCAGTCTGACTCCCACAAACCTACATTTTCAAGGCCCAAATGCTGCCGTCCTCACTCCCACAAATGCTCCCATTGATTTAAATGAGGCTGCTTCTTTGAGTGCTGGTCCCTAGGTAGATTCCAGATGTGGGTGCACATGCGAGAAATGCACCGGAGCCAGAACTGTTTGTAGTAGTGAACGTCAAACCGCCCACCATGCGTGAGCCTCGTGGTGGCGTCCAAGGTCTTATGAAGGCAAGGGTTTGCACTACCTGCTGCATTTCACCCTAAGGCAGCACTGTTGAGGTTAACCTTGGAAAAGAAAAACAAAGTCACACATCACAGGCGGGGCAGTGGAACCAGGTGCTGTCTGGCAGAAGAGTGAACAGCAGACATGAGATTAATAAATTACCCTGCTCTGCTTTTATTTATCAACATACAATTCATTTGGATGGACTCTAAGCAGAATGAATTTAACAGCAAGGCAATGAGGTTCAAGCTGGCACACAGGGAATAATGGCAAAGTTTACTTTTCCCAGGGACCATTTTCTGTGTCACTCTTCCAGAGCCCGCTCAGTCCAATTTATGGCTCCCGATAAAGTTGTTCAATCCCAGATGCAAGGCCCAGGATCCTGTGTGTGATTTTTGTCTTTTATCCCCAGCCTCCCTGTCCTATGCTCATAGGGAGCATTTATTCCTGCCGAGTGCAGATTGGAAGGGGAGATGGGTACTGTGTCCAGAAATTGGCCCTTAGAACTATGTCTCAATTGCGAGATCTCATGGATAAAGATCACATAAGACACGGGTCTGTATTGGTAAAAAATTTACCATTGCAGTTGCTACATCCCAAGAAGCCAGACTTACGGGGTTGATCTTCTTGAAAATATAATAATACATTGCTTTTTTCACCATTAAATTTGAAAGCGCTTTACAAAGGAGGTCAATATCATTAACCCCATTTTACAGAGGGCGGAACTGGGTCACGGAGAGGGGAAGTGACTTGCCTAAGGTTACCCAGCAGGCTAAGCTGGAAATACAGCACTGAGTCTAAGCACAGAGCACACAGCACCACAATACTGCAGACGAATCATAGGGAAGAGTCCATAGGGCCTGATTGTGTTACTCCAGGTTGACAACTGCTATTTTTAATGGCATTACAGTGGAATGTACCTGATGAAGCACTCCCATATTTCTATGGAGCGACTGGTGTTATCAGCCACCATAACGAAAATCACTTGTTTAGTGTTTTGCTGCTGTAGATTGCTTCCACGAGGACTGCAAGCTGCAAAAACAACTGGGGGAGGAGGGGAAGGGAAGAGGTGGTTTGGAGGGAAGGAAAGCGGCAGCTGACCGTGACATTTTGTCCTTAATATGCAACTGAAAGAGGCTACACCTGTTGCAAATGCAGAAAGACCCACGGAAAGAACACAAGCGATTATAGTGCCAGCATAGCATGCAGATACACGCCGCATGAACCTTGGGTTCTGCACACTGGTTAAGCTTACTCAGGCATAGATGTCTTGCATAGCGGCTGAAACGTTAAACATGTGTTGAGAAGAATATCTACAGCAATTCTGTCTCAGCTAGAGAAAATCAGGACTGAGCAGAAGATAGATACCATTGGATGCAGATGCATTATTACGCTCTTGGTGACTATCTCCTGGGATAGGTAAAAGTGGTTTCGTACAGCTCAGCCAGTACATAACAGATGAGCCAGACACTGTGCTTCCAGTAACTCGCTGGAGTCTGCCAGTTGTGTTACCGCAACAAAAGAGACTCAACACCATATAAATCTATGTGCCTTTTATCCATGTCCTAGGTAATCTATGAACTCAGTCTACAGCACTGACAAAAAATAGAATGCTTGCAGGTGTTTCCCATGCTGTCAACATACTCCAAAGCAAGGCAAATATTTGGGGGAAAGAAAACAGACAGTGACAACAAACTGAAAATCAGTTGGAATTAGGTATCTAAATTCCTGGGCCTAAGTGACTTGCCCAAGATCAAATGGGAAGTCTTTAGCAGAACTAGGAATTCAGCCTTCATTTCTCAAGTCCTAGGCTAGTGCCCTAACTGCTGGACCATCGTACTTCTTTACAGGCATTATAAAAGTTTCACCATGCTTGGATTAGGGTTACCTGAAAAGAAAGCATCAGAGAGCATTTCGGATATGCTTATAGGGAGTCGATTTCAAAATAAGGGTGAATGCTCTCTTTGTGGATTCAGAGACTCCAAGGCCAGAAGGGGCCATTGTGAGCATCTAGTCTGACCTCCAGTATTACGCTGTCCAGAGAACTTCCCCAAAATAATGCCTAGAGCAAATCTCTTAGAAAAATGTCCAGTCTTGATTTAAAAGTGGTCAGTGATGGAGACTCCACCACAACTCTTGGGAAATTGTTCCAATGACTTATTACCCTCCCTGTCAAAAATTTACTCCTTATTTCAGTTTGACTTTGGCTTCAACTTCCAGCCCTTGCATCGTGTTTTGCCTTTCTCTGCTAGATTGAAGAGCCTATTATTAAATATTTATTCCTTGTGTAGACTCTTACAGACTGTAATCGAGTCACCCCTTCATCTTCTCTATGTTAAGCTAAAAAGATGGAGCTCTTGGAGTCTGTCATTCTAAGACATGTTTTTTAATTCTTTAATCATTCATCTCTGAACCCTTTCGAATTTATCAACATCCTTCTTAAATTTTGGACACCAGAATGTTCCAGCAGCAGTCGCCACAGTGCCAAATACAGAGGTGAAATAATCTCGCTCCTCCTGCTTGAGATTCCCTGTTTGTGCATCCCAGGATCACACTAGTTCTTCTGGCCAGAGCATCACGCTGGGAATTCATCTTCAGCTGGTTATCCATCTTTTTCAGAGTCACCGCTTCCCAGAAGAGGGTCCCCTGTCCTGTAATTGTTATCTAAATTCCTTTTTTCCTAGATGTATACATTAATATTTAGCAGTATTTAAATATATATTGTGTGTTTGATTCAGAGCGATCTGGATCGCTTAGTAAGCTGGGTGCAGTGACCTGTCCTTTTCACTATTTACCATTCCCCCAATCTTTGTATCATCTGCGAACTTTTTCTTTCTCTCCCCCCTTCACCCACAAGAACATATCCAGCATGAAAAAGGGATGGTGCTTTAAAATGGTAAATCATGTACACTGAGAAGGCACCTTCTCTCTGATTTCACAGAAGGTCTACAAAGCACAGGAACAACAGAAAAGGAGCACATCTGCACTGGAGCTGGAGGTGTAATTTCTAGCTCAGGTACACACATGCAAGCCAGCTTTGATCATGCTCGTATGCTGAAAATAGCTATAGCTGCAGCCACAGGATGGACTAGCTGCCTAAATACATATCAGGGTCCCAGGTGGGATTGTACTCAGGGCAACTAGCCCAATCTTGATGTCCGCACTGCTGTGGCTACCTTGCTGTTTTTAGAGTGCTGGCTCAATCAAAGCTAGCTGACGTAGGCCTATCAGAGCTGGAAATTACACCTCCAGCGGAGGTGTTCCCAGTGTGGTTAAAATCAGGTTGATGCCATCAACTATCCCCCTTATAAATTATTCCCATTAGTTGTTCATTTTCTGATTATTGTCATTACTAATTTTCTGCTGCAGTAGAACTTGAAGATCTCAATCAGGGATAAGAGCCTTGTTAGGTTAGGGCAGGCACAAACCAATAACACAAAGCGGCCTCTACCTCAGAAAGCTCGCAAGCTAGGATTTCAACAAACAAGTGAATAAGCTGACAAAGAGGAGAAGGGAGTAGAGAGTGGTAGGTAACTTGAGAGAAAGGTGCAATTGCAGCTCTACATTCTATTTCCTTAGAATCCAAAATAGGTCATTTTCAGGCTGCAAACATTTGAGACAAAACCATAAAATAGAATAAAAAGTGAAAGAATTCTGACAGAAATTTTCAGTATTAACAAACTCCATGCAGCCAGACAATGGTATTGACCTTGGTGTATGGTGTGACACAATTACTGGAATCAAACACAGCACTGAAGAAAGCAACGAGGTCCCCTACCTTCCCAAACGAAAGGTCCTTTATATCAAGCCAAGAGAATTCTAAAGGATACAATTTGCTAAAAACTTTCTTTCAGTGTGTCCAACTCACATCACGTTCATTTCTGTATTTAAAGCCTATGCGTTCATGGAGAAGGAGTCTGCTTATTTATTATTTACCCATGAATCACAATCAGACAAAATACAATTGAACCCACAACCCAACCACTTCTTACTGCAGCCCCAACCCCGTAATTTACTGGAAAAGGCAGACTCCAGAGTGGCTGGCATTAGAAAAATATTCTTTCCAGACGTGATTTGCCCTCCATTTAGTACAAAGTCAAAGCACACAGGGTACTGCAGGTGGCGCCAGTCAGACCCTTTCAAAACCAGGAAATGCTGAGAAGCTGGCCTTTGCCACAATGAAACAGGTTTGATTGCAGTTTTTTCCTTTCTTTCCTTTGCTGTTAAAAGGACAGGATGAAGGATGATTACAGCAAAGCCTTATCCAGCAAAGGACTTAGACATATGGATAGCTTCAAGCACATGAGTAGTATCAATCCGGCAAAACATTAGGCATGTGCATAACAACTTTAAGCATGTGAATAATTACATTGACTTCAGCCTACTTACCTGCTTCAAAGGACACATATACTTAAGTGTTTTCTGGATCAGGGCCTCAACTAATGTGTAACCTCTACTCCTATCATTGGTGTACAGTTAATAGGAGATACGTACTTGGGCACTGAGCTGACAGTATATCCGAGGTTTTGATGAAGAATGATACTGTTTTCAATTAGCACATATTTGTCACATCAAATTACCTACTGTGCAAACTAGGCTTAGGAGTTTTGTTGTTCTTTCCAGTGCACTCACATGGCCCAGGTATAAATGACCATGCATGGTGCAAGGCAGTGGAGAACTAGCTGAATCCTTTGGAAGTAGACAACTATATGATCTTGCTTTCTGTTACAATGTGATGGTTTCAATGGTTCCCCTGATCCTGGCTGAGGTTATTTTCCACTTAGAGGAATGCTCAGAAAAAAAATAACGTGGAAACATAGGCACCTGTAGCCATATCCTCAGCTGGTGTAAATAAGAGTAGCTTCCTTGACTGTCATGAAGCTAGGCTAATTTACACCAGCTAAGGATCTGGCCCTGAATCCTCCCCCTAAAAATTAGATTAACACAGTGTACAAAATCCAGCAGGTGAAATGTTAGGCTCAGGATAAATTTTATGAGCCAAACTTTCTGGGGCTGCAAATCAGCCTTTCTCCATTGAAGCCTGTGCAACTAAGCCCATTTATACAAGCTGAAAATGTGGCCCCCAGACCTTTCATCTAGGCCAGGGGTCGGCAACCTTTAATATCAAAAGAGCCAATAGTCTGGAGCCGCAAAACATAGCTTACCACGGCTGAAGAGCCGCATGCGGCTCCGGAGCTGCGGGTTGCCGACCCCTGATCTAGGCAAATAAAGAGCGATGACCTAGCCTCTCTCTTGCTATCTTGAAGAAACACCAGGTGGTTTTACTACAGCTGGAAATAAAAATAATTGCTACTCAATTTATGTTGCTCATTACCTAAAATAAAACTAAGCTTATAATCTTTTATTGACAATGTTTACAGTTGAGAGCTTTACAAAAATACACAAATAACCCAGTCCCAAGCAGATAAAATATATTGTTCTATCTTCCTGATTCATCCATGCTAATTGATTAAAAAGAAATGGTTAGTTGGGATTTTTGCAGTCAAAGTGGAAAAACCTGTAGGGCTCAGTTGTGTACCACTTTACACACTCATGCGAGGGAGAATGAAAGAGAAAGGGATCCCCCTTGCTCCTTGCAATGTGCTATCAACATGCTATAGGGGCAAATGGTCTGCATAGATTTCCCATGTCCTCAGCTGCTGGGTGGGTAGAGCCTTGATTCAGCTCTGCCAGCATGCTGGGCAGGACAGATGAGCTGGTGCAGATGAGGAAGTAAGTTACACATGGTGCAGATAATTTCCTCCTCCCTCCAGCAAGGTGAAAACCAGTGACCCTCAGTATCAAACGCCAGTTCCTGAGCTGCTGCTAGGTCAGTGTAAGCATGGGTTTGTGCTAAAGCCATAGCTGAGCTTTTAACAGGTATATTTCGACGAGCACATGTAGTTCTCTCTGGGTTCAAAATACAATGGTTATGTTGTCCCAGGGAGTGGGACTGCCACACAGGGTTTGCAGGACTGTTACTTCCCCCCCCCCCACATGGAGGCAACCTCGTTTCTGTTACCAGAGTAATGGTTTCCTCCAGCTGCCCTTTAGATTAGCTTCTAAGAGTTTCTGCTCCTCCTGCTATTTGCAGTATTCAGTCTCCCATGTGCAAGGGTTAGTAAACAAGGTACTATGTTTCTAGCTGTATTATTATTTTGCAACTGGAGATCATCTGTCTTGTATAGCTGAGTGATGCTTGTATGTTGGTTTGCATGCTCCATTCCTTGGGTGTTACCATTTGCATTTTGCAGCACTTACTTGGTTCTCTGGCTAGATTCTAGACTCTGGCTCTGTCCCTCTGCTATTGAGAAGGGACCCCCATGATATAATTAATGCCTGGGTGATGTAAAAATAGTACTCCTCTCTCAGAGAAGCAATGCTTTTAGCTAGGTTTAGGGGTCAGAAGGGTTCAACTTAAGGTAGAATGAGACTCAGGGAAGCTCACTCCCACCCTCTCTAGTTATATCTTGTTATCTAGATATACATAAATACCCAAAGAGAGAATCTGCTTAACACAGCTATGTATTGTTCTTACGGGGAGATAGTATATAAGAATATCTAAATTAATGTAAAAGTATTTGATTATCTCAGAGGCTGGCAAAAGAGAGGATATTAAAAGAAAACCAGAGATTTAAATCTGTTGTTTAATATCCTCTTATTCTAGCCTTCTGAAACAAAATATATTTGTCTAATATTTAAAAGTATGCCCATTAAATCTGAGGTCAATAGCTATAGATATACCTCCTCTAGGTAAGCTTGCATGCTATACCTTTGCTTAGTCATTTATTTAGGAATGACACTTTAGAAACTAATATTGAAAATGAATTGGCAAGTGTGTCCCCTCACATACATGCACTTCTGCAGGTTTTTCCTCCTTAGCCAAAGTACTTTCCTATAAGAAAAAAAGGTGTTGCTTGAATTGAAGTACTTTTCACTATTTCTTTGTGACTCAACAGCTGTTCACCTATATCAGAATAGAAACTCTCAGGTTAGAGGTTTTTTGGGGGGGTTATGGGTGTTTTTGGAGTGTGTGTGTGGGGGTTTGTTTATTTAAATTGAAAAAAAACTATTATACTCTTTCTGGTCAAGCTAGGGCTGTTAATTCCCAGCTGTCATGGTGGCATTTCTTTAATTAAGAGTAGCGTGTGGTCTGCATGTCTAGAGAGCTAACAATGAGTTTTCTCAAAATTTACAGCAGAAGAGCCTCAGCTGCCATAAACTAGCGCAGTTCCTTCAGAGTTAATAGAGAATCACCGGTTTACACCAGTGGAGACTGTGGTCTGCCGTGCTGGAGGAAAGTAGTAAGTACTGCATTTTTCTCTTATTCCTTAGATGCTACAAGTCAACTGCTGCTAAAAGGTTTAGTTATCTTAAGTTAAATATGCCGGTGCAGGATGTACTGTCTGGTTTCCCCCCTCCCCTTGCGAAACTCCCCATTGAGTTAAATAGGGTGTTCGGCTTAAAAGACTGATGGTGCAACAAATCCTGATTGCAGGCACAGATCTAGCGAGGTGCAAAAGTGCAGATAGGTGTGGTGTTCGGAGAGATCAGAGTAAGTCTACATTGCCAAAAAAGACCCCCCCCCCAAAAAAAACCCAAAAACCTCATATCAATGAGTCTCAGAGCCCAAGTCTACAGATGTGGGCTTGCACTAAGGTGCTTAAAATAGCCGTGTAGTAGATGTCCCAGCTTGGGCTTTGAAGCCCCCTGGAACTATGATAAACAGGACTTGGGGACTGGGAGCCAGGGTCACCCCCTTTAAACTCAGACAGACTGTTTGGCTTAATCTAGCATTGAGGAAATTCCTGTTTTTATGGATTTGAAGCACCAGTAGATAACCTGAGAATTGTGATAAGAAGCATATGCAAGCCTGTTTGTTCCTGAGATTGGGCTGGAAGTCTCTGGAGATAAGAGATTTTAATATTTGTTTGTTTGAGGAAATTTAGCCATAGCTTTGTGGTGGTTTGGTAACTTGTTCCCTATGAAAACAGGAAATGCAAAGGCAAAGACCCAGCTTCCCAAAAATGTAGACCCTCAGAAAAAGGTTGGGCTTGGCTTAGTTCAAGATTTGGGAAAAGACTCCTGTTGGTTCTGATTTGGTCAAATCTGGTGCTCTGACCCCTGAAGATCAGTGCATATGACACCATTGGTTTCTCTTCCTCCTTTTGTATCTACTGTGTAAGTGCTCCATCTGCCATGCTGTGTGGAAGCGCATCTCCCTCTTCAGTACAGTGGTCCCATTCACAGGGGCATTGTGAAGGTAGTCGCATCAAAGCTTGTGAGGTACTAGAGTACGGGGGCCTATATAAGTAGCGTAGTTAAGAACTGAAACTGAGGTCATGTTTTTTCCTCTGGTTTGTTCCTGGAGCAGCCCCTTATTCAGGGCAGATTGAGACTTTAAAATCTAGCCCTGTGAGCCCAAACACAGTTTCTGTGTGGGGGCTTCTCAAAATCCTCTTAAAACTTCTGAGCTTTTCTTTTGGTAAAGCTATGTTGGCATCTTTTTAAAGACCTTTTTAAAAAGTTCTCCTTCCTTGTCCCTTCATAGCCAGCAAATAAGTGACTGACTCTTCAAGTACAGTAACTTTACTTACAGTGAAATCTCTCCCCAGATTAGCATTCCGTTCCTGTAGCAAATTCAGGGCTAAGTCTGGGCTTTAACTATCAGCTTACCTACTGATCATTGAAGGTTCCCCTTCATCAGGAGGCCTACAACATAATGGAGAGATGAAACTGATGAGCAGAAACATCCTTTCTCAGCAGTTTGTGCTTTATAACCCCTTTCAGAAAGAACCATGTGTATATGAGCGGAAATAAATCACATAAACTGATAAGAAAAGCAGAGGAGGGACAGGGGGTGCATATAAACATATGAACTAGCTGTAATAAGAAAAGAATCACTAGTTGTGTTTGCAAATCTTGGCTATGATGGACGAGTGATTTGTGAGTGCCTGCATTTTGGGATTTTTTTTTATTATTTTGGTTCATTTTTCAATCTGAGGTGTCATAAAAGGATTTGATTTTTAGAAAGTGCTGAGCACTAACTCTGTGGCAGTCAGACTCATTTAAGGTATCCCAGGTGGGGCATGCTAAAATGTAGGCACCCCAGAATCATTTAATTGTCACTTAGAAGAAAAAAAAATCTTGTCCTTGACGTGTTTCTTCTCTCACCCACCAAGCATTGTCTTTGTGTATAGAAACGTTATACCCACCTTAATGAAGGGGCAGGAGGGAAAGTCTAGAGCTTTGGATGTTGTGCTTGGACACAAGAAACGTGGGTTCAGTTTCTGGATGAGCCCACAGAGCTACTGTGTGATGTTGCATGTGTCACCGTTCTCTTTCTGACAGACATGGGGATCATATTTCCCTACTTCACAGGGTGCGGTGAGGATGATATCCATTAATAATTGTGAGGTGCTCAGATACCATGGTGATGAGGGCTACATAAATTGCTAGCTAGATTTGTGCTGAGGATGGCTTAAACCGACTTACAGGGCCTCAAGTGACATTATTCTCTTATTCTTAGATTTTTACTTTTAATGCATTCAGGAAATCATTCAAAACCATCATATTTATAGCAGGAAGCTCAAACTGGAGGCATATTAATAACTGAAAGGTGACTAAGAGCAGCATAAATATTTAAGCATCTTTTTTATCATATTGAAAAATATTTAAATTTCAAAAACTGCCAGAGTACAAGTTAATTGAGTCTCTACTAGACTTGTGTTAATCCTCTGCTGACATCACCAGGTGAGATTCTAGAGGGTTTGGAAGCATAAATATCAGCTATGCTTCTAGCTGCAGAAATGTACGAAATTCCGATCTCAGCTATACTGGGTTGAATCCAAAGCCGCTGCATTAAAATGAATAAAGTGCCTCTGGGTTTAGCTCTGCACAGCTGACACCAGAACATGGTCCATGTAAAAACTAGAGACCTACACTTGACACACATCCTGAGGGGTAACTGGTAGAAATTGACATAAGTCCATTACTTTAATAGAGTAATGGCAATTTACACTAGCTGACAATCTATTCTATACTCCTTACTAGAATTAAATAACGGATTTTTTTTCAGTTCACTGCCCAAACCAAAATCTGGGTGGGAGGGGAGAGAATTCATTGTTAGTCAAATTAAACATTTTGTTCAAGCTGAAACAAACTGTTTAGTTTTAATTTTCACTTTTTTGTAAACATTTTCAAATTTTATTTGTTTTTTTTTTTTCAAACAAAAATAAGCCTCTTGAACTGAAGGATCAAAATGCTTCATTTATAAAGTGTCAATGAACTGGTGTGGATGCCATGTGGGGAGAAGTTTAGAATTTTTTTTGGTGCTTCGTTTTAACCAAAACAATACAGCGACTCTGGCACAAAGCTGCAAAAAGTTTCAGTCAACCCACACGTGCATTCTTCATTCAAAAAGTCACCCAATTCTGTTCTTCAAGCTTTGCTTAAGCAAACTCCTGTTGAAGCCAACAGGAATTTGCCTAAGAAAGAACTGAGGGGATGGAGAGGGAGGAAAAGGCCAGAATGTGGTCGCATGACTCCGAGATCTGAGCTTTTGTCTATTAGTTACTGGGAAAGTCTATAATATGTTCACTAAACATTAGGTAGTGTGCTCTAGTGGACAGAACACTGGACAGGGGCACAGGAGCTGCAGATTCTACTCCCAGCTCGGCTGATGGCCAAGGGTGACCTTGGACAAATCCCTTCACCTCCCTATGCCTCATTTTCCCTATCTGTAAAATAAGGGAAACTGTGCTTACCTCCTTGTAAAGTGCATTGAGCTCTACTGATGAAAAGCCCTATATAAGAGTTAGGTGGTAGTATTTAACATAACGGTAGAAGCCAGAGGTTCTGATCAGGACTGAGGCTACATTCTGCTAGGAACTGTCAATTACAGAGGTAGTCTCAATCCCTATCACAAAAGCTTAAACCTGCTTTGGGTGGGTGGGTGGGGGTGTGTGTGTGTGTGTGTGTGTGTTTGGGGTTTTTTTAGGATAGACTTACCTTCCCGGTACCTTCCTCCAGGGTAGTTCCACGTTGACACAGGTAAACTCCTTCCTCAGTTAGGGCAGGGCACTCTTCACCCACAGTGGAGACGAAGAGCTAGCAAGTTTTGTAAAGGTATGGCTCTCCGCATGCTGTTTCCTTAGCAAAGCCTAAAGTTTGGGTCTAACCTATTTGCCCCCATCCACTGTGTATCCCAAAGAATTCTAAACCTCATCCAAAACTGGCCTATTAGCACACGTTCATCTTACCATCAGAAAGCTGCATGCATCTGTCCGTAGCATAGTTAAGCAGAAAAAAAAAAGATGACATTAGCTTATGTAGGAAGTTATTAGGGGAAAGAATCCCTTGATGGAGATAAAATGGTTGCACTAGTGTTGGGCTTGCTAACTTTCAAATCATCTGAGTCCTATGCTATTATCTCAGCATGAATGCAATACCAGAGACATCATCTGATATCAGGCAGAGTTAAGTACAAGGAGGGATGGGAGCTGTTTTTTTTTCTTTTAGAAGATTTAAAAAGAGGTCGTCACAACTAGCACTGGAATTAGGCAGCTTTATTATAATGTCAAGGTTCTTTACATTTTTTAAAATTTGACTACATTTTTAGTATGACAAATGCACGCGTGCGCGCACACACATCCGTCAGTGACAATGTTGTTTGAGTCTGCAATGAAACCTTTAACAAAAACATGGACATAGAATGGTGTGCCTCTGACCCAAGAAGTGTAGATCTTGTCTAACTTGCCTGAGAGAAATGCGAAGCTGAGTATTTCCAGTACCATAATTGGAACAGAGACAATGGGCCAGATCCACAGCTTGGGTAACTCCCCCGACTACTATTGAATCCTGTCAGCTGAAGATCGGCCCAGTGTTCTAATAATTTTCAGATAACACCCTCCCTCCCCACCACCTTCTCCTCATTTTCTGTTATAATGCTCCGATATGTCCCTCATGTTTCCACTACCTACCATCTGTTTCCTTCCCTCTTTCTCTTCCGCTTCACAACTTTTGAACTCCCGCTCCAGGGAGAACCCAGAACTCTTGTGCCTAGCCATCTCTTGGCCACTTTATAAATGGCATCAGTACTAGCAGTCTCATTAGGAAGTTCAAATGGGGAATGTGCTATAGAGACTGGAGTGCTCTCACACTCAGGGCCCCCACATGAGGGGGGAGTGGGAAAGGTACCCTTTACCAGGGCCCAGAGGCCCTGGGCAGCCTGGCCCAGGCTGCAACTCTCCATTACCATGAGGAAAAAAATTTTCATGGCTCATGAGATTGTATATATGGGATGAAGGATTGTGGTATGTGTGTGGGAGGGGGCCCGTGTCACCCGTTTGTACTGGGCCCAAAGAAATTATGCTTGGGCCCTGCTTGTGCTTGTAGAGATGGTCCCTCCAGAGCAACAGTGAGACATGCCATGAAAACTAGCAGTTCCACTGACTGTCCGGTTGCCATTTAATGGAAAACAATTCTGCCAATCTAGCAGAATTCATCCACCCATTCATTTCGAAAGAGAAAGAAGTGATACAGGGCCAGGTCTTCTAGTGGTGTCAATTGGCATCGCTCCACTGGCTGCAGTGGACTTCTGCTCATTTATGCCAGCTGATGATCTGGCACATAGGTTGCTTTAGAGTCTCATGTATAGAAACCAAACTGGGCGTATATAGCTCTATAGACACACTCACTGATCGGGGTATTATGAGTACGATGTTCCTTGGCTCTAATAGGCACCAATGAGCCCTAGTTTGCTTGTATTTAGGAAATTATTCTTCTCCAAAAGTCCCTCGCTGGGGTTGAATAGTGGGGGAACCCGGGCCCACACACTCTGCTGGGTTCCAGCTCCGGGCCCTTGTTTGGAGCAGCCAGAACCAATCCTTCTCAGTCCCTTGCTGTTCCCTGAGCTACTTCCTACCTCTGTAATCTTTCCTAGCCTCTTGCCCTGCTTCTTCCTCTTCAGGGTGGTGTTTTGTTTGGCCGCGTCTCACCAATCTGCTGGAGGGGTCTTTTCTCTGCAATCCCCCTGTCTTTCTAACAGCCCTTTCTCCTCAGGAGTTCCCCGTCAGTGGTCCTTGGTCTTTTTATGATGTCTTTTTATCATGCCTCGGTGCTTCCTTGCCTAATTAACCACCTCCCAGCTACTTAGTGAGTTAACTACTCTGAAGTAAACCTCAGCTGTCGCATTTGCCCCCTTGTGGAGCCTGCTGAAGGAAGGCTGGGCCCTTGACCCTGTCAAAGGGCCAACTACCCTCTCACACTTCCATATAAAGCAACGGGTTACTCCAAGTAAAAATGATAAGCTATGAGGCTTAGCTTCGTCGGTATCCAACACAGCAAGGCCAAGACAAAGTAGGCACATTGCAAATCACTGGTCATTTTATTCCATAGAAGTGAAATGAATCTTTCCATGACCAGGATATCCCATGCTCTTCATTACCAGTTGCTAAAGTAGGAATAGAAAGTCTGTGTTTGCAGGCTTCAATAACAGATCTGAGGGAAATCCAAGCAGAAAAATGGACGGATGCATGCATGTGATCTTAAATCAGTGGCTAATGTAGCTACACACATTTATACCAGCTGACCTCCCCATATTTTGGAAACAGTGTCATTTGGGCTCTGGCCTTAATGTGCTACCATCAGGATTCTTCAAAAGCACCTGTGAGATGTCAGTTTTTTACAGGAACTGAGGGACACCAATAAATAAAGTGGAGCTACAGATGGCACCAATGGAGCTTGAGTAATGATGTTCATTTGTTAAAACAGCGAGTGGGGGCAGGGAGGGGAACGGACTCCCCTTTCCTACCTTTGTTACTACAGCATTTAACTAAAACCTTCTGTTGTCCTTTGGGCGGGTGGGGGGTTCCCTGCCAGGCAAATTCATGGGAAGCACTGCACCATAGCCTTTACAAATGCTTTAAATGAATGTCCTCATACTCAGGAGAGCTAAATGTAGGCGTGGCTGACAGGTCTGATTGGATTAGTCATGATGCCATGAGGATTTGGGATGCTATTCAGAGCTGTGCTTGATGGGAGAGTCGTAAGTGACTCTAGGTGACAATTTCTCATAATTTTCATTTTGCTGTGTGTTTGGAATTGGAAATTGATGGCAGGAACCTGAAATACATTTTTCAAGTCTGCTTCAGAACAGAAATACAAGGTTTATTTGATGATACGTCAGACATACATTGTTTGCCTAGTTCCTCATTCCCTAATGTTTGACTCTATATATTCTAATGTAAATTCTTCTGAAATAAATCTAAGGCTGTGTGTGATTTAAAAAAAAAAAAAAAAAAAAGAGGACCCCCAAGCAAGTTCAAGGCTCTTTAATTTAAAACCAAATTTTTAGGTTTTCTGGTGGCTTTTGACCACCTGGGCTTTATTTTTTTTATTTGTAACCTCAATATTGTTTTTGGAAAAAGTGTATATGTTTTAAGGGGAAGAGTTGTTGGGGGAGGGGGGGTGAATAACCAGATCTGAAACAATAGGCCTTTCTATGAAGGGAATAGAATCTATTGTGTATATAGGAGAAATTGTGCTTTGTATATATTCCCTCTTCTCCCACCTCTGATCTTCCTGGTCTTAGCTTAGGCCTCATTCCTGCAACCAGATCCAAGTCAACAGTTTTATAGCCATGCAGAACTCCAGTGAATTTAATTAACTGAATTCAACTAGACTTTGCATGGGCATGAAGGTTTGTTCTAGTGAATCAACAAGCAAAATCAGGCTTTAGGCTCCATTCCTGCAGTTCATTTTTTGTGTGGGGACATCCATGCGCAGACTTGACTAAATTTCATGATCGGGACCTTTGGCTATTTGCTCCTTGGGACATGCTATCTTATTTTTTTCTTTATAACCATACAGCAGATGATTGGTTTCTACATAAATAATTAATAATAATGAAATTGGAAAGGAAAAATGGGAACCCATGAGAATAACAAGAAGGCAGACAGTTCTAATATTTGCATTATATTCAGTAATGATGGACCAGAATCAAAACCCCAGATCCCGACACTCTCCAACCTCAGGGAAGTTGGGACCTGGGATTAATCTCCAGTATTTATGAGCACATGTAAGACATGGTCATAAATAAGACCATCGCTTCCTAAATTGTATGTGACAGGAACCCATAAAGCCTTTTCAGTGCCAGTAGATAAAAACTAAATGTCAAGTCATTTTCAATACATTGTGCTGCTCCCTGAGGAATCTCAGGACTTTGGATAGCAGGAAATAAAGCTCTTCCTCCTAGGGTTTGACGTCTTCAGGTTTGGAAAGAATGTCCCTTTGTCACCAACTGGCGATGCTGACTCTCCCTAATATTTTTCTAGTTTTAATTTGTAGAATAGGTGGCTTCTCTGTTGCCACAGAAGGATGCACCTGAAGGCTCTGCATGAGTTGGGCTGAGTTCCTGGCTGATCTCCATCAATGTTCTTGGTTCACTTAGGACCTAATCTAACGCCCACTGAGGTCACTGCATGTGTTGACTTCAATAGGTTTTGGATCATGCCATGAGAATGGGGCAAAGAGAATTTCTAAGCATTCACGAAGTGTGGCCGGTGAATGAGGCCATGGGGCTTATCCAGAGAGTCTAAACTAAAAAGGAGACTAAATGCCATATTTAGAAAACTAAAGAAGAAAAACCTTCATTTAAAAATAAAATGGGAGAATTTCTAGTAGTAAGAATCTGAAGTCTTTTCTTGGCCAGATTCTCTGCTGGTGTAAATTGATGAAGTTCCATGAAAAGCAGTGAAATCACAGTAATTCGCACTAGATGAGAATCTGTCCCTTTGTCGTCATTGTTTTGTCCATTGCTTAATTTCTTTTAAGCAGAAGGATTTCAGTTACACGCTTTAGAATAAAGTGCCCACCTTTATTCAACCATGCAAAGATCTTTGTAATCTGCAGTGGCATAAAGGGTCCGAAGGGGGCTATATCCTCCTCTTTAAATAAATTAGAAAACTCTACAGGGGTATAAATCCAGTTTAAAATCCCATAATAAAGGGCAGACAAATGTGGAGAAAATATGTCCTGTTAATGAAAGACTTAGTCATACATTAATGTAAATATTTATACTGCACTTCACCATTAGCTCTTACAGCTAATCCATTTCCTCTGCTAATGGTTCTGAGTTGAATGTGCTTCCACTATAGTTCACAATAAAAATTATTGATATATCTTATCAGGTAGCTGGCCTGCTACCCTGCCCCACTAAATGGTAAAATAGGGATAAATTAAAAATCTCTTTATTAGATTATTTTTTTAACCTTTGGTCATTTTGGGGGGATTTACAGAAATTAAAGCAATTAAGCAGCCAGGTTTTAAGCACCAGCTTCTGGGAAGTCAGCTTGGTTTACTTGTCATTCTGGAGAGCAACATTGCTTTGCAAATGAAAAATCATAAGAATTTAAAATGTCATTTAGAGCATCTGAAATTGCCCTGTGGAAGAGTTTGCTCACAAGTCAACTTTTATAAGCATATGAACATGGATTTCTCACTCCTGGGAAATCTTGTCCAATTCTAACTCTCTGCAATGTGGTAGGGCAAGGAATAGCCTGCAGTTAAATGCTAGGAATATATTACTACATTTAGCACTTTGCACAAACAATGTATTTACGCAAATGCATTTTTGAATGCTGAGAACAAATGATGGGCCAGCTCCCTCAACTCCTTGAGTAATCTTGATTCATGCCAGCGTTCGCGACATCAATGGAATAACTTGGGGATGAAACTGTACAAAGGGTCACTCCAAGGCCTTTGGACTTTAAAGGATATGTCACCTCACATGTAGGAATTGCTCATGTGAGCAAGGGCTGTAGATTTGGGTCTGTGTTTTCCTACAAATATGTGCCTAGATGTATTATAGAGAAAATGTTGTACAGCATGTTTGTGTTTAATAAGCTACTGTCCAATGTGCTAAATAGTAAAGCATCCAAGGTCAAATTCCAGCACCGCTGAAGTCAATGCAAAACTCCCATTGACTTCAGTGGTGACAGGATTTCACCCAATGTGCTTAAATACCTTGCCTAATCGGGGCACAATTTTAGAACTAGGACCTCTGAGCTCAAATGATTCTGCATCACAAAGCAATTCTAAATGGTCTCCATTAGACTGTTGAAAACCAAAGATAATCTTTTGTAACAGACACCTCATCAAGTCAGGCATGGGGAGAGGAGGAAAGAGGGTGCTGTCACTGATAGACAGGCTGAGACAAGGGGAGGCAGTGAGATTTGAACCCCAAGAAAGTGCCTCTGAATTGTTTTCCATTTGTGACTATCCAAGACAGAGCTACAAAAGAAGGGTCAGTGCTCAGTGAGCCCCAAAACAGAAATTAAGGGCTTTTCCCCTGTCACCTTATCAACTGGAGAAAGAGACTTTTTGGTTCAACGTTTCCCGTCGCCTGCATGAGCTCATCAACCAAGCTGGGTATTCCCAACCTCCCCGAGCCCCTCTTCTAAACTCAGTGGGATTAAATAAAAAGAAAAAATCTTAAATACAAAATGTCAGCGGTAGAGGAAGAATGTACTGTAGTAGAAATAATCCTGAAAAGAATGTGAAGAAGTCATCAAAGGTTAGGCTGCACTTGACAGAAATAAAAGCTACAAGTACCTATATGGTGCCTCATCAGAAGTCCAGGCTTGGTAAGTGAATCAATGTGTCAGAGTCGTCTGAGCTGCTGCATTAAGTTTGACTTAATGAGTTGGTTTTTTTCTCAGCTCTACCCTACTTCAACTATCTGCCACCATACCCGTGTCTGCTGAGCAAAGTCTGGGACTGTTAAGACAAAGACCTCTTTGTCTCTTTAGTCAGGGAGGAAGGCTGATCTAGTGCAGTGATACTCAGACCTCAGGGGTTCAGGAGCCAAATTAGCGATCCACATTACCTGAAATAGCCGCCATCGTGTAAATTCAGTTGCATTTTTTCTATTTGTTTGTTTATTTATATCATATAATATAAAAATAAATTCTCACAGCAAAATGACTGACCAAGTATTATTAGTTTATCAACTACAATTGGTTAATAACATCATAAGAGCATCCTGACCAGTTAATAACTTAGACTGGTTAATAACGACATCACACATCTTGTGCTGCAGAGACACAATAAAGAGCCACTTGCTGCTCCTGAGTCCCACTCTGAGTGTCACTGATCTAGTGGCCAGCACGTTACTGTGGTGGCCTGAATTCAAAGTTCCCAACTCTGCCACGTACTTCCTGCGTGGCTGTAGGCACTTGATTCAATCTACTTGTGCCTTAACACCCCAACTGTGAAATAAGGGTGATGGGTTCCACTCTACCCCCCGGGGAGTTGAGAGGGCGAGATCCATTACTAATTTGAGACATCGAGATGCTATGGTGATTAGGGCCGTATGAGTACCTAGGAGGGAGACGTCAGGAATGTCTCCAGCAGGGGTGTATTTATCACGACCTAGAGCTGCAGCCCTGCAGTCTGCATCAGAATGGGAGCCTTCCCAGGGTCCCAGGCAGTTTGGAGATGTGGGTTTTGGTTGGAGTCTCTCTTTGCTCATAAATGACTATCGCATGCTGTCACTCACTATAGTTACAGTGCTCCATATCTGCTGTCCTGCCTGTGCATCTGCACTACAGCCTCCTCTCCTCCACCCACTCCCTTCTCCCGCTCGCATTCTTTGCCCCTCCCCTGAGCTGAGCTTATTTATTATGGGCCACGCGGGTTCAACAGCGATCTCCCTGGGGAGTCCAAGGGACCCTGGAAGCTGAGTAGCAGATACACCTCCTCAGCTGCTCAGGAAGCTGCATGGTGCACCATAAATAAGTAAAAACTTCCCGCGGAAGCCCACTCACCCCTGAGCCTTCCCTTTCTAAGGGGTCCACTGACTGTTCTGCCCTGAGGCCCAGAATTGCTGTCAGTGGACCTGACTACAGCTGAGGGAACAACTTGTAATGAACAGTTTATCTGACAAATTTAGCAGTGCTTACTGTTTGGATGCAATTCACCCCTTGTGAATAAAAGCAGCAAAATGCTTATGCACTGTGTCAGTCCTATTAATACCTTATTAGGAAGAATTTGACTTAAATGGGGCTACACTGATTGACAGCAGCTGCAGCGCTTGCCCATGGTCTAGAGCTGGTCCAAAAAACTTTAACAGAACCATTTCCCATTGGAAAAGCCAGCTCCATCATAATGCTTGGTGAAATCATGTTAATCATGCTGAAATTTTATTTCTGGAGGGAGAGGTGACTCCAAAAATCCAGACAAAGTCAAAACATCCCAGTATGAAATTATCAGAATTAAACCTTTTGATTATTTTTAATGACATTTTGTTTAGAATAGTCTTTAAATTTTGTTTTGTATGACACAACATATTCTTTTGATATAATATTGTTTGATTCAGTTTTAGCTAAACCAAACATCTTGATCCAAAATGAGAGAATTGAAAATGTTCACATTTTGTTCCAACTCCAAATGAAGCAAAATTCTGAAATCTCATGAAATGTTCTGTGAAATGGAACTTCTGTCCTCCACACAGCTCTACCATTAATCTTAAAATACTACAGACATGGTTAGCATCCAGTCTAATATTGTGACTAAATAGTGGATTATTTTTCCTAAGAACAGTGATTCAAAATTGAAAGTAATTTTCTTTTAAACTGTTTTTGTGACTTTTCCTGCACATATTCAAGCAGTTCAGCTTGAGTAGCATGAACATTCATTGAAAATAAATTGGAGAGCTTGCATGTTTGAATATTTATTGAAAGTGAATTTTAAATTGTTGACCTGATCGTCAAATAACCCAGACGTGCTGTGTTGAAGTCATTCACTCAGAAAACGGAAACTATGCCATAGGACATGCAACCAAGCAACACAGCCCAAATTCTGTGCTTGTAACCAACTGTCAGAGGGTGACCTGTGAACATAATTAAATTTGCATGCTTGAATATTCAGTTTACAGGTACAGATCCCTGTCGTATGTGCAGACCTGAGTTTTGGGGAGTGCAAAAAAATGCAGGTATGAAAATGTGGAGTTGAGGGCATTTGTTAAATTTGTCTCATCAGGTTGTCAAGATACCTTGGTTCAGATTGCTGGCTGGTGTAAATAGGTATTATTTCACTGACTGCAATGGAACTACCTTGATTTAGCCCAGCTGAGAATTTGGCCTTGTATGCCTATATTCTGCTCTTGTAGCCTTGTTTGTTACTGTTTTCCTATACCTGTTCAGTCCTTTTTACTTTTTCACTGGGCTGATAAGCAATCATGTCCAGATTCCACTCTGGGTACCCCATCTTCAACACACTCTTCAAATTATTATCCATTTTTCTCCAACTGATAAGCATTAAGTTGAATTTACAGCATTGCACCATATGTCTGTGTGTGTTCTTATAACAGATGTGCTGCAGCTTGGAAAAAGTTATTTAGATAAGCCAAATAATCTCTTCAGTTATCTTTTGCTGAAAATATTGTATTTTTATGAGCATTATGGCATAAAATACTTGTCTAATTATCATTATCTTCTCTGTTTTCTGAAATATTCTTCTGAGTTGTCAAAGATGTGTTGTTATTAAGCAAGAACTTCCAGCATGCTTTCCAACTGAACTATATTTTGTTTCTAGAAGGGATAGTTTAATAGTCATCTTCCAGAGGGCAAAAATAAACTATTCAGAAGGACAACACCAATGTCCTTTTTAATCTTCTTTTGCAAGAAACAGGATCCTCATATGACCCGTGTTGTGACATTTCTTGATGAATTACTTACTGTACAGTACTTTTCTGATGTGATATACATGTAGGCTGTAGAAAGGGGTCAATGTATTTCTAGGCCCATTGGTGAATCATGGGCCCTGACATGAATGTTTGTATTTTCACCGTTCTTAGAGCTCCATCTGCAAGATGTCAAGCATTGTAACCTGATCCAGGAAAAAAAAATTAACCACCTGCTTTAACTTAAGCATATGACCGCTTGCATGTAATCAGTGGGACTCTGCAAGCACTTGCTTACATTTCTTGCTCATTTGGGCTAGAGCGATCAGAATCTTGAGAGATCGAGCCCCTAGTGCTGGAATTTACGGGCTGGGGAAGATCTGGGAGTTGGGCTGGGTTGGGTCTCACACAACTGCAAATACCACAGAACAGTATTGATCTGAAAGTCAAGAGTCCTCAAAGCAGCAAGAATCTAGCAGAGAGGTGTGATTTACAATTCATCCCAAGAGCTACAGGAAACATGATATTTGAAAGTTGCTCATAGGAGACGTGACAATTATTCCCCAGCTATTGAATAAGCTTGAGCTAGGTGCTGCAAGTGCATGTGTTTATATCTGGACAGAAGAGTGAAGCATTGTGTTTTGAGCATTGGTATATCTATTTACCTAAATTATCAGTAAACCTAGTGTCACCTCTGTATACTCCATAGCATGTTATTGAGTGTTCCAGCTGAATAATCTCATTAGAATTTGTTTCATTTTCACCTCCGGCAGCAACCATGTACACAGCTTCTGAAAAGGTTATTCGCACAATATTGCATGACCTTGATGAAAGGCTAATTTGATAAGAATTCAATTTAAAATTCCATTTGTAGTGACAAACTAGGATTTTATTGATGTCACAAATTTTCAGCACTGGAAATGACATTAGATTTGAGACTGCATTGTTCTTAGAACCTGAAGGTGAAAAAGGCAGAGGATTTATATGAGCTGCTTTATCAAAGGGTCTAAACACCTTGCAGCAGTTTATTTTAAATGCTTCAATAAACTGTGCTTGAGTTTTGGGCTGCTTTTTGGTTTTGTTTTGTCTACTTGAAGTAAATCTCCAAGGTGGCGGAGATGAAACAGTGGCTGATAAGCAAAATTGTTTTTCTAGGCTATTCCAGGTGTGTACTGCGGCTGCTCTTTCATTTTTAGGATGCAGCTACCCTTCTCCTTAGGCCTTACTAAATGGGAAATAACAGGCACAGTAAAAAAATAATGCATTGCTTTGTTACCTCCACATTTGCTGCAAATCAGGACTAACTTCACTGAAGTGGATGGAGCAGGCCCACTGATGGCAATTTTGGCCCTCAGGGCAGAATAGTCTCGTCCCGACTCTTCTGCCTGTGGCCCTGCCCCTGGCCCCGCCCCTACCCTCTCATTCCTAGCCCACTCACTGCCACGTCCTTCTCCCCTCCCCACAACTCAGTCTCCTTCCTCTCTTCCACAATTCCCCTCGCCCCAGGCAACGAGCGACAGGGCAAGGGGGCGGAACATGACCAGCAGCATTGGGTGGATGACAAGCAAGGGAGAAGAAAAAGGATGCAAGCAGTGACCAATGGCGGGGAGGCTGAATGGGGGTGGGTAGATGCAGCACAGCAAATGGTGGGGTGGCCGGGAAGAAGCCCAGGCCCTTTTAAATTGTCGGGCCCCTGAGCAATTGCCTGTTCCTCTCTCTCCACTTCCCCACCCCCCTATCAGTGGACCTGGGATTGAGTGACACCCATTTGAAGTAGATGTAATTGGGAGGCACATGAGTGTGGTGCTTGTATTTCCTACCGCATTTACCATAGTCCCTGTATACATTTGAAAGCTTTGGCAGCATAGCCATACCGGCAAAACCCTTCTAGCGTGGATGCAGTCATCCCAGCAAAAAGACAGTTTTGCAAATATACTGATACTGTTTTTGCCAGCATGTTTACTAGGGCTGATGTTGGTATAGCTATGTCATAAAAAAATACCCCCTGATATAACTATACGGGGAAAAATTAATTGTTAGACCTGGCCTTAGTGTATTTGAGTCTTTGTGTTTTATCTCCATTAGTGACACACATCAAATATTGCAGAGTCAACATGGAAAAATGAAATGGATTCTGTCATGCCTCGTGCAGAGCATAAAATCCTCAAGCTAAATTCTGATTGCAGAAGCTTTCTTACTCTTCATGAACATAAAAGGCAGAGAGATCACAGTTCAATTTTCAGAACCTGGGTGTAATTTGCTGTTTTGTTGGAGCTCTTTTTCCATAGCCAAAGAGCACAAGTATACTTTGAGTCTAAAATGACTTTTTTTTTCTGCTTAAGGAAGACAAGAAAGAACGAATGTAAAACCTCTGTTTAATACAGTGCATAGATCTCCTTAACATGCCGATGCTAGGCTAAGAATAGAAGGGTTGCTGTGTCTGTAGGCAGGGTTCTTGAAAACTGAACAGTGCAGTACATTGAAAAGACAAGCGTCACAGAGGCTCACAGCAAACTGAGAGTCTGAAAACAACTGGTAAATTGAGCTAATGTGGTGCTAGAGGTTTTTTTTAAGAGCTCAGTACCTACGCTGAGCTCTTTAAAAAAAAAAATCTGAGTCACAATGGAAAGATCTGGGTGCTGAGCATTTTTTTTTAAATCTGCCACTGGTTTAGGAGTGTAACGGGGCCCTGAGCGATTTGCTAAATATGATTTAGGATTAGAAATTGAACCCATTATTCTTGAATCCCATGTTGATGCCTTAACTATGACACCTTTCATATATCAATACTTCTTCCAGTCACAAAAGGTAAAATCCTGTGCAAATATGGGGCAAGGGAGGCAAAAGGGAACAAGGAGGAGAGAGAAAACAACTGCAAGTAGTCAGAGACAACCAGAAGGTACAAGCCATGGAACTCAGAATCCTGTCTTCCAACAGCGGCCAATGCCAGATGCTTCAGAAGGAATGAATAGAACAGGTCATCATTAGGAGATCCATCCTGTTAGCCATTCCCAGCTTCTGGCAAACGGCGATCTCTGCCCATCTAGCTAATAGCCATTGATGGACCTGTCCTCCATGAACCTATATAGTTCTTTTTTGAACCCCATTATAGTCTTGGCTTTGTAACTTCCTATGGCAAGGAGTACTACCGGTTGACTGTGCACTGTGTAAAGAAATACTTCCTTTTTTTTTTTCATTTTAAACCCGATGCTTGTTAATTTCATTTGGTGACCTCTAGTTCTTGTGTTATGAGAAGGATTAAATAACACTTCCTTATTTACTTTCTTCACACCAGTCATCATTTTATACACTTCTATCATGTCCCCCCTTAGTTGTTTCTTTTCCAAGAAAAGTCCCAGTCTTATTAATTCTCCTCATATGAAAGCTTTTCCATACCCCAGTCATTTTAGTTGCCTTTTTCTATACCTTTTCCAATTCCAATATATCCTTTTTTGAGAAAGGGGAGCAGATCTGTGTGCTGTATTCAAGATGTGAGCATACCATGGATTTATAAAGAGGCAATAAAGTATTTTCGCTCTTATCTATCCCTTTCCTAATGATTCCCAACATTGTTAGCTTTTTGCTGCCGCTGCACGTTGAGTGGATGTTTTCAGAGAACTGTCCACAATGACTCCAAGATCGCTTTCTTGAGAGTCAACAGCTAATTTAGACCCCATCATTTTATATATATATCTATAGTTGGGATTATGTTTTCCAATGTGCATTACTTTGCATTTATCAACATTGAATTTCGTCTGTCATTTTGTTGCCCAGTCACCCAGTTTTGTGAGATCCCTTTGTAACTCTCTGTAATCTACTCTGGACTTAACTGTCTTGAATAGTTTTATATCATCTGCAAATTTTGCCACCTCACTGTTTACCCTTTTTCCCAGATCATTTATGAATATGTTGAAGAGTGCTGGTCCCAGTACAAACCACTGGGGGACACCACTATTTACCTCTTTCCATTCTGAAAACTGACCATTTATTCCTACCCTTTGTTTCCTATCTTTTACCAGTTTCTGATCCAGGGGAGAACCTTCCCTCTTATCCCATGGCTGCTTACTTTGCTTAAGAGCCTTTGGTGAGGGACCTTGTCAAAGGCTTTCTGGAAATCTAAGTACAGTATATCCACTGGATCACTCTTGTCCACATGCTTGTTGACCTTCTCAGAGAATTCTAGTACGTTAATGAGGCATAATTTCCCTTTACAAAAACCAATAAATTGTATTAATCTAGGTGTCTAACTTTTCTGTTCTTCACTATAGTTTCAAGCAGTGTGCCTAGTAGTGAAGTTAGACTTAACAGCTGGAAATGCTAGGATTGGCTCTGGAGCCTTTTTTAAAAATTGGTGCCACATTAGTTATCCTCCAGTCATCTGGTACAGAAGCTGATTTAAATGATGGGTTACACACCACAGTTAGTAGTTCTGTCATTTCACATTTAAGTTCCTTCAGAACTCTTGTGCGGATGCCATCTGATTCTGGTGACTTATTCCTGTTTAATTTATCAACTTGTTCCAAAACCATTTTCCAGTGACACCTCAGTCTGGGTCTGTTCCTCAGATTTGTCACCTAAAAATAATGGCTCGGGTCTGGGAATCTCCCTCACATCCTCAGCCATGAAGACTGATGCAAAGAATTCATTTAGTTTCTCTGCAATAACCTTATCTTCCTTGAGTGCTCCTTTAGCATCTCAATCATCCAATGCTTTTCATGTACTTACCTAAAAAGTAACAGCAAAAAAGGAGTATTTGGCTAGCTGTTCTTCAAATTCTTTTTTGGACTTCCTAATTATATTTTTACACTTCATTTGCTAAAGTTCATGCTGCTTTCAATTTTCCTCAATAGGATTTAACTTTCAGTTTTTAAAAGATGCCTTTTTGCCTCCAATAGCTTCTTTACTTCATTGTTTAACCACAGTGGCACTTTTTTGGGCCTCTTACTATGTTTTTTAACTTGGGGTATACATTTAAATTGAGCCTTTATTATGGTGTCTTTAAAAAGTTTCCATGCAATTTGCAGGAATTTCACTTTTTGACACTGTACCTTTTAATTTCTGTTTAATTTCCTAATTTTTGTGTAGTTCCCTTTTCTGCTACTAAATGCTACCATGGTGGGCTGCTTTGGTGCCCTCCTCTCCTGCCCCAGGATGTTAAATTTTGTCATATTATGGTCACTATTACCAAGTGGATCAGCTCTATTGACCTCTTGGACCACATCCTGTGCTCCATTTAGGACTAAATCAAGAATTGCTTCTTGGGATTGGAAGACCCCTTTGCTTGATTAAATTTATTTTAAATAACCATTCAACTTAAAGTCTAGTGTCTGAATGGTGAAACAAGAGTGTGGATATCTAAGGAGACTGCTTTTCTGACTTCTTGTTAACCAATGTGGTAAGTCAGAAGTTTACTTTTATTGCTGGCTTGGTATATCTTATGGAAGAATAACCATCAGTCTGTGATATGTTCGCCCTGTTTCTCTGTGTTTTGTCCTGAATCTGAAATGCTAAACTCGGATCCACTGAGGCATGGTGACAGCGTGCATTGGGATTTCTGCCTGAAAAAGGCACTTGGAAAATAATCACGCTCCAGCACAGGAGAAACATCTGGGCAGGAGGAGTGCAGACACCTTGCATTCGTTCTTCCTTAGATTCAGCCCCCATGCTATTGAGACATACGATGCTAAGGAAAGGGGAGTTATTTCATATGGTCTTGTTGAAATGCGGCCCCACTTTGATTGTCTGGGGTTATTTTTGTTTTAAGCAAATACAAGGAAGAAGAAAATACACTTCTCCATAGAGCTCAAAGGGATAGATCTTCAGCTGATGAAAATTGGTGCAATTCTATTGGTTGCCAGGGAGCTATGTTGACTCTCACCCAATGAGGATCCGACTCCAAACATTCTAAGGTCTCTGTAGATGTTGTATTGGGGCCCATCATGCATTGCAAGCGTTCTTGTTCCAAACCTTCCTGTTCCTAAAACAGCTAAAAAACAGTGGGTAAGTAATGTCATGGAAAGAGGGTATTCATGTGACACTCTGAGTGAGAGGTTTGGTTTTTGTTTTTTTTTCAAAGCTGCCTAAGAGATTCCCATTTGTTACTGATCTATATTAAAACAAATGTCAACTCCAGTTTTCTGAATTTTAATTACACTTCTATACCCAAAATGTGAAAATTAATCTAATGGCTCACAAATTCTGGTTTTCTGAAACTTCAAGAAAATCCTCACAGACAACTAGATAATTGCAGTTTGCCTGCATATACTTTCCCAAGTATCCAATCTCTGAGAATGGTCCACCGTGACATATTCCATCATTTTCCCCAGGCAAACATGTAATCAAAGAGGAGGCATGATCTGGGCTGGTGGGAGAACAGTATTATCTCTTCTATATCCATGTTTAGAAATATTAATTTAATTCATCTTCTCCTATTGATTTAAATCTGATCCAGCTGAAGAAGGACTTAGCTCTGAAACATCCTATATTTCATAATACAAAGCTTTCAGTTTTTTGAACTGTTCAATCTTACTTGAAATTATCTGCTGTCGCCGGATTTACTTAAGTAGGTCAACTGTGGAGCACTGTTAGTACAGTTGATGCACCTTAACATTTTGCTTCTATCAATTCAAAGTACGGGTATTGTTTCAGCTATTTGATTTTTAAATTATCAAGCATTTTCCAAGATCTGGCTGGGATAGAAGTAAGTTACTAAAACATCAAAGAGACACAGTGCTGTGAATTTAGTAGTAGGACTGCAGAATTGTATGAAAGGAACAACTTACATATCCAAATCTAGTATTGCAGGGTCCCGAGCTGCCCTGCTAACTCATGTAGAGTGATCCTTACTCCACAAGTCTTTGCCTGAGTAAGATATAAGTAAAAACTGTGTAAGGACCTCAGCATTTGACCCAGCACCATTAGGACTAATTTATATATTCCCCACCACAAACCAGAGCTCCTAAGGCAGCTTTACCTAGGAGAACTAAAGCGAATCCTGCTTCCTGATCTTTTTAACTTGACCATTTTGAAGTCAACCTCTTACTAATGTGACTCTAATAGTTGAGCAGCGGGAGGAGGAAAAGAAAATACATAGTGTTAGGCTAGATTGTGCCTTGGATTACGCACCCATGCAGGGCAGTAAGAAGGAATAAACTCACCCACGTAGCCATACACAAACTGTCTGGACCTTGGATCAGAGCCAGGAACAAGTAAGTGCACACCATCTTGCTCTTCTCCAGAGCAAGTGGGTAAGGATGGGCTGGGAATGAATAAAGGGTTTTGTTCCCCCTACTGCACCTACTCTCTGGCCAGAGTAGCTGAACCAGCATGTGACGGGATTTTGGGGGTGAAGAGGACTAGTCATATTACAGATATAGACCATCAGAAAGACCCGGATTCAAAAGACTTGCTTTGCCATAAGCATGTGGCCAAGTCCAATTGGCTTCAATGGGACTACTAGTGTTCCTGAAGATGATTTGAGTGCGTGTGCGAGAGGCACTGTGGTTCAAGACTCCTCTCTGGTGCTTGCTGCTTGGAGTGGCTTCTTCCCTCACGTTGGGTCCTAGGTTGTTTTCCTGACACTTGGTGCCTCCACCCAAGGTGACTCCTCAATGTGCCTGAGAAACAAGTGGCGCTGTCCCTTGGGGAAAAGAATAACATTCCTAGTGGGCAAGGAATATAAAACTCGGTACACGAGAAACAATGAAGTACGTCAACACAAACCCCAACCATGGAAAACCATCCCAAAACAGCAATGTAATGGTGGGGGATTTTATTTTTAGAAGGCAAATAGGATCAGGGGAAGGACAGTGTTTGGGATTAATTAATAAGCACTCAACATTAACCAATAAACTCATTCCCCCACCTCCCAAAACTCTCAACTCTTCAGTCCCCAGCTCCCTGCCTGGTACCTTCCCAGGTAGGTGGCACACTGAGGTGGAGGATTCTGAATGCTGGGTGGATTAAACAAAAAGAGTCCCCCTGCAGTATCTTTTCCACTAGCTGGGTTAGGGTCCCCTCCTGGCTCCCTGGGCTGGAGTCCTGTGGAGGTCTCAGTAGCCAGGACGGGTTCATGTCTCTGCCACTCTACATACAGTCTCTGCAAGGCTGGGACTGCCTAACCCATGCACTAAATCCCACAGCAGATCAGAGACTCCCTGGGAGGGGCATGGGAGTTGTTCAGAGACTGCCTGAGCTGTCTGGCTTCACTCCGCTCCCAAGTTCAAAATGGAAACTAAAGCTAGTCTCTTTGCCTCTAAGTCAGGCTGTCCTGTCCCGCTGCCGGGCTCAGCATGCTCGTTGGCCCAGCAAATGACTTGTCCAGATTACCCCCTGAAGAAGCCTCCCTCGTGGCCTCAGCAAGAGTTTCTAGTCCATTCTGCCTCCAGCACTGACTCCAAGCTTGCTGGGGAACATTCTCTGAAGGGTCTGGTATCCATCGCAGTTGTAGTCCCTTAGGTAGAACCCCTAGCGGGTCAGTCTGGGAAACTCCAAATGGGAGGTTACACTTGGTAATGCGACTCTCACAGCACTCCTCCCTTGGCTGTGCCAAAAATTGCAATCGATCCGGTAATTATATCTAGTTCAGTAGCACTGAGAGGCCCTGTCAGGATCAAGGCCCCCTTGTGCTGAGTCCTGTGTCATATTTCCTTTTGTTTTCGAAGGCAACATCATCATTTGTCACCATTAATTTGCTGAGTCATTGAGGAATCTATGTAAAATGTGTTCTGCAAAAACATTTCCAACATCTCTGGAATCTCCTGCTTTATTAATGAAGATGTGCCTGGCTTCCTGTCTCCTGGGATTCATTTTAGAAGCACTCTTCTTTGAGTATCTTGGTTTTTCTTCTCGCTGGAGGCCTCTCTAGTATATTCCTCTCTTCAGTGTTTGTATTTTTTACAATGAGACACCAGTTGCCAGGACATCCTTTATCTTTACATGCATCAGACGTGTCGTACGCAGATAAAGGATGGCTTTTCCCCTTACGATAGCTTTCATTATTTCACAGTTGGGGCCCCACGAGTTGTGAAGTTAGATAAAAATATGTCATCTTGAAAACCAAGAAGGATACTAGGCTAAATAAAAAGGCAGTGGACAAAGGGATGTGATAAAGTGCTCTGTAAACATCAAGAATGGATGAACTATTTTGGATAAACTCAGAATGGAGCTGATCCTTTATCCAGAACCTGGAACTTTTTCCCCATAGTTAGTCATCGGCTACACTTTTGAGACCACACGAAGAAGCGTTGACTGTGATGATGGGCCAGATCCATAGCTGGTGTAAACTGGCACAGCTCTATTTATGTCAGTTTGCACCTGTGAGGATCAGGTCAGGTTTTTGTTTTCTTTTTTTATGTGAACCCTATCATCTAGAGATGGACTGAAGACACTAGCTCAATTCATTTTGCATAGAAATTGTATTTTTTCCATAACCTTTCTTCACTGAATAGGTTCAGATACATTCAGGTATGCTTCCTTGCTCAAGCTAGAGATGCAAGTGTGCTGTACATTGATTGAGAATCTGAACCCAAAGATAGAATTTGCAGCTAGCCCCAACTTCTATAGCGCACCCAAGCAAGCAACCCACCTGGATCTATATCCTTACCATACTTCAGATGTCCAAAATTCAGAACTGTAGTGGGGTGTCTCTTTGGATGTGCTTATACTGCAATTAGACACCCACGGCTGGCCTGTGCAAACTGCCTGAGGCCAGGGGTAAGAGGTTGTTTAATTGCGGTATAGACATTTGGGTTCAGACTGCAGCCCTCCCACCTCACAAGGTCCTAGAGCCTGGGCTCCGGCCTGAGCCTGAATGTCTACACTACAGTTAAACAGCCTCTTAGCCTGAGCAAGCCTAAGTCAGCTGGCATCAGCCAGCTGTGGGTTTTTAATTGCAGTGTAAACAGACCCTTTAAGGCCATAGGAGGCCTGAAAACCCCAGGATTGCTGATAGGTTAGCACAAGAGATACCGGCTGCTATCCAGCAAAGTACTTCAACATGGGAGTAGTTCCACTGCCTTCTGACTGATTGAACTACGTGTAATAAAAGTTAAGCACATGCACAAGTGCTTTGCTTTTATCGAATCATAGAAGATGAGGGATGGAAAGGACCTCAGGAGGTATCTAGTCCAACCCCCTGCTCAAAGCAGGCCCAATCCACACTAAATCATCCCAGCCAGGACTTTGTCAAGCTGGGCCTTAAAAACCCCTAAGGATGGAGATTCCGCCAGCTCCAGAAGTATGACAGTGCACAGGCTGCTAGCGACTACCAGCCTGCTAAAAAATAGGAATAAACTCCTCCCCATAGACTTGCCTGGATTTACCTTCTATAAATCAGTATAGAATCTAGATCTGAATTCTTGGGTCCATCTCACTGCAGGCATTGCAAAGCAGTTCTGTAACGGCACTGCTGCTAGCCTTGGAGGACGTTGATACGGAATTAACATTGCATGTGTGATCTGTATGTGAAACTGGTCCAAGTAAGATCACAGCCTTTCATCTCAAAGTCTCTGGATTTATTGAACAAGAACCCATGTTTTAGTTTGGGACTCTCACCTGAAAATGAGTGACTGTTTTTCCTTACTTCCATGAGTCACTTATTGGCATGCACTACAGATATTGAACTCTGCCATGCTCCAAAGCAGATCCAGTATTATAATTACTCTGAGTTAACACCTTGGAAAAAATCAAATGTGTTCTGAAAGTAACGATAACCTCTGCAAAATCCAACCACAAATTATAAAGCCAGCCTTATCTGACTTGATTTCCTTTTTCTTTGATAGATTTTGTAATAAATTACTTATTTAATGGACAGCATGAAACATCACACAGTGATATTTCAAACACTTCTGCCTTGATCATTTAATACTATTTTCCCTTTTTTATTAAGCAATGGGCAGAATTTTAATTATAATATCGATGCAAATGATGTTTGTCTGATCATATTTGAAAGTGTGGATCAAATTTTCCAGCCAATTTATTTAAATATGAGCTTTAAACTTTCTCTTTATCACTGTCTCAAATACTTTCTCAATTTATTCCAGGCATTTCTTATTAAAGTAGCATGTAAGGTTGAATTCCCCTCTATTTGTACAAGAAAAGGCTGTTAATTCTCTATTTTTAAGCAGTTCTATCACCATTTTTTATACTTCTCAAAATGGAGAGGAAGGATGTCCTAGTGGTTAGAACGATAGCCTAGAACTCGAGAGAGCCACGTCTCTGTTCTCTCACGGGCTTCTCGTGTGACCTTGGGCACGTCACGTAGGTGCAGATCCACAAAGTATTTGTGTTTAACTTCATTGATTTTAATGAAAGTTCAGCCTCTAAATACTTTTACAAATTCAGCTATCTGTGTCAGGGACAACGACACTAGCCTACCTCACTTGGATGTTGATACCTAGCTCTTACGTAGTGCTTTTCATTCCTAGATCTCCAAGTACCTTACAAAGGAGATCAGTAACATTTTATATTACAGATTGTGAGGCACTCAGATTTGAGAGTGATAGTGGCCACAAAAGTACCTTGAGATGATTTGCAGGCTAAATATTCGCTGAGCAAATAACTTTGAATAACAAATATGCAAAGATCACGTGTTGTAGGCAGTTCGCTTACAGTGAAAAGGGGTAAAATTCAGTGATGTTGTTTGCTACAAATTGTTCCCCCAGATCTTCCTCTCTGAGCTGGGAATCCCAAACAGTACCAAAGAGTTTGTAATTGTTCAGACCAGGGGAGTTGGTTCTGGTCCAGCTGATGTGAATGGACAACACTTAATTCAAATTAACAAAGTTGTGGCCAGTTACATTAACTTGGGAGTTGGCCGAGTGTCTTTTTGCTGAGTGATTTTGCTCTGCATGCTGATATAATCAATTATATCTTGTATTTTCCTTTAAGGCAGCATGACTTCCCTCCTATTGCCTGATCTCCCACAATGAGAGTGAACATTTAGCTAAGTATCACATAGCCAATCCACCACCAGTACCACCTATTCTGTCCTGGTATATTTTGTACCCTGCTATTACTGTGTCCCTTTGATTATTCTCATTCCACCAAGTTTCTGAGATGCCTATTATATCAATATCCTCATTTAATATGAGGCACTCAAGATCACTAAATATCTTAGTATTTAGACTTCTAGCATTTGTATATAAGCACTTTAAAAAATTGTCCCTTTTTAGTTCTCTGCCATTATGCGATGTAATTGAATAGGACTCTTTTTCATTTGACTGTTTCTCATCAGCGCCTACCCATATTTTATCCTCTTTCGTCCTTTCCTCCTCACTAGGATATAGAGAATGTCCATTAATAGATCCTCCTTTAAGGGATGTCTCTGTCCAAACCACGTGCTCCTCCACACCTGTCAGATTTCCCCCAACCCTTAGTTTAAAAACTGCTCTGCGACCATTTTAATTTCACTTGCCAGCAATCCATTTCCATTTTGGTTTAGATGGAGCCCATCCTTCCTGCATAGGCTCCCCCTTTCCCAAAAGATGCCTCTGTTCCTAATCAGTCTAAACCCCTCCTCCCTAAACCGGCATCTCATCCACACGTTGAGACCCAGAACTCGTGCCTGTCTAACTGGCCTTGCGCGTGGAACATGCTCACTTAGCTGTGCATGGCAGTTTTCGTACAGTTAGTGCCTGTTAATGTGAAGTGTTACTGAGTTTCAGTTTCCAGGCTGCTATACAGTAATTGTGCAGAAATGGCTCAGGAAGCCTCCAGCACCTGTAATGACAAGCCTGACATCTTTTCTTCCCCTCGTGCTTGTTTAAATCTGTTCTGAATGTTCCCATGTAAATCCTCCATGCCATATTAGCCCGTGACGATGTTCATTAACAAATGACTCCAGGGTTGTCTAAATGAGGAAAGCAATTAGGTAGATTTGTGGAAGACAAAACATGTATTTGATTAATGTAATGGTGACACATGTAGAATAATTTTGGAAACTGGAGAATGTGAAACCAGGAAAGAGGGGGAAAAAAATCTGGTGTCTTCCCGTTTACGGCACATATCAATAATTATGAGCTTTTTTGGGCTACCTTTTAAAACGTCTAATTATTAATCACAGTATGTAAGGTTCCAAAGAAAAGAAACAAGCAATATTTTCACATAATTAAAGGAAATTGTTAATCACATTAAAAGGTATTGGATATGCAGTTATAGGGGGAAGCTGTTTAAAAGCAGCAGTTAAGAGAGGTATTAGAGGGCCATTTAGACTGAGTTAAATAACCACGGTTATCTCTGCCTAACTGCAGATGTGGAGGGGCAGCCTTTTGGGTGAGATAAAACTGTTCATTCAGATAATGAAGCAAGCAATACCTGGAAGAGATGATAATTGTGACTGCAAAATGAAACTGCAGTGGTATTTATTTATCTGGCTTTTGCTGTGATGAATAGTGAATTTGCACAAAACCTCAGCACATCAAAAAGATGCCAGTACATAAAACAAGAATCTTTTCTGCAATAAAAAAAGATACGTTTCTAAATGCATTATGCAAAAAAAAAAAAAAATAGGAGGTAGAAATAAGTTTATGCCTTAGTCACAGCTCAGTGAATTGTACTGTTTTGTGTGTGAAAGGATGAGGGAAAGAAAACATTAAAGCCAATGTCTAGAGATGATTTTTCAAAGAGTTTCTGAAAAGGTGCCATCACTATAGATTAGGTGTACCTGGTGACTCAGACATGGTGATGAGCATGGCATGCGTAACCTAACTAGGGAGCGAAGCTGGGAGATAGAACAGATTTTTGTGCGTATGCTTGTGCGTGGAAATTCTTTATTATTTTTAACTGTTTGTGTAATGGTAGCAACCTAAAGGCTGCGATTGAGATCAGTGTTCCATTATCCAAACACAGAGAGAGAATCCCTAACCTGACGAATTTCACTTCAATACAGAAGACAGGAAACTGAGTAGGAGGGAAAACAGGCATAGAGGTGAAGTGAGTTGCTCATTCACACAGCAACAGAGAAATAAGTTGGAGGTCTCCTCAATCCCACTTCAGTGCCTTAGAAATAACACGAAACTTTCTCTCCAGAGCACAGTCCTATTAATAGACAGTCAGTTGTGGAGATCTGCAAAAGGTGAGGGAAGAATTCTTTCACCCCTTCAGCGTCATCCTCTCAGACTCCAGTGGATTCATATATTTGCTGCTCCATTGGCCCTCACTTCTCACCTCCTGGGCAAAGAAAACCAAAACAAAACAAACTTCCCAAGAAACGTCTCTTTGCTACTAGGCAACAAAGTATAACTTCTGGGTGAAGGTCAGCCAGAATGACTGGTAGCAAAATGATGGAGGCGGCGGAGTGTGAGAGAGACAGAAGTCTAGTAGTTGTTTGCAATTGTGCTTACATTTTTGTTTACTATGTTAGTTAAATGTTTCCAGATATGACTTACGTTCTGGGTTTCTCATCATGTTTCAGTTCCAGGATGACGGAAATACTATGAAAAAGACACATTTTGTGTGGCTGGAATATTGGGAATAAATCAGATTGTGATGTTTTGGCCACACAAACGATTCAGTGGTATAAAGCCTGTGAACAACATCAAAGCTACTCAGCTTTACTCAAATGTACATCCCCCATGTCAGCAGTAAAGGAATAGTAAGATGAACAGATAGCAAGTGTGAAAAATCAGGGCAGGATGTGGGGGGTAATAGGTGCCTATTTAAGAAAAAGCCCCAAATATTGGGACTGTCCCTATAAAATTGGAACATCTGCTCACTCTAAGGAAGAGTTAACCTGAAACAAAAATAAAAAGGCCCAGGTGAAATCCGTAGCCTTAGACACAAAATGTTTCTCATCTGTAACTTGGTTATGCAAGGGAGTAAGGGAGAGCAATTCTCCCATTGTCTCCCTCCCCAAGCTTGAATTGTGACTCTGGCTATGCGGATGAGAGCCAGCGCTGGTCTCATCCCTATGGCTAGCAAGTGGGTGAGGATGGAGTGGAGAGGGGCAGGGAATGTGGGACACGTGGCTCCATCTCTCCCTCATCTGCCAGATAAATTGTCAGGGTGCATGGGAGTCATCAGCTTCTCCTTTCCTAGAGTTAGTGGGCTTGGGAGGAATTAGTCTGTCTGAATCACAATCTGTTCTCTGGCCTTCTCCAGGAGCAATGCAGCTATGCACCACCTCTTAATCGGGGCTGACTGTAAAGTTACAATCTAACCCTAAATTGCTTGAGCCTCTGCAAAAATTATTTAGCCCAGAAGACTATCTGGGTGTATTTGGAGTCCATTGAGGAGAGGGGAACTGAAGGAGCCAGGAGAACACGATTCGTCATATTTTGAACATTTGTACAATCTACTTTGAGCAGCATTTTGATTGGGTGGAGCCTATTTTGAAGGCGGGGCTAGAAGATAGTGGGTGAAATTTTTGTGATGAATGGGAAATTTGCCAAAAACTGTTCATGACTTTGGGCTGAATTTGGCAAATAGTCTTGGCTGGAAAAATAATAGGATTTTTTTAAGGAAAACTTGAAATGGTTTATTTTGACCATTTTGAAACTCAGCATTTCCAAATTTGAATGTTGTTCAGAAACAATACTTTGTTTAGAAATTTAGCTATGGTTAATTTAAAAAATAAACAAAAAAAATTAATTTTGGGTGTGGGGTTATTTTTAATTTATTGTTCTGTTTCAGGTGTTCTTTAACCTAAGATAATGGTTTTCCCATTCTGGCAACAGACTGAAAAAAATTAATTTTTCTTTTCAAAATGAACCAATTTTTTGAGGGAAGAGGGGTACCATTTGGCTTTTGAACTGGAAAAATGTATTTGCTAATGCTGACCCTTCTCCCTAACTTCTGGCTAAAACTGACTGTTCCTTCTATTACCTTTGTCATATTGTAATGATACAAGTGGGGGAGAAAATACCTAACTAGACTAATGCAGCCACAAAACTACTTTCACATTTTCTTTGTAATCATCCGTTTTAACTGACATAATATTTCTCAGAAGAAATAGAGCGCTGGAATGCATGAAAGTCTTATGGAGGCATTTCTATTAATGTAGAGTACAAGACAGAACATATAAGATGAGACATTTTCATTACACAGTGGGTATGTTAAACAGAACAATTAGAAAACTGAGCTGGTGCCAGGATCTTGAGGTATAATTTGTATGAATGTAGGGCCTAGTAGATGAAGTGTACAGTAAGAACTGCTTGCTTGTTTTCCAGAAGTTACTAGTACTCTTAAATAAGAGAGTTCTTGCAGTGCTCTGTTATAATCAGAGGTTTCAAAGCCTGAAATGAGGAGGAAAATGCTTCTGGAGAATACAGAACTTCTTTTCTCTAATGCTTGGCAATGCTGTTGAAAACTGGAGTGACTGTGGAAAGTGATCTCTGCAACATGCAGATTATAAATTTGATTCACACCCCACTGACATCAAATGAAAGACCTGTATTGATTTTTGTGATCATTGGGCCTGGTCCTTAATGTATGGTCTGGAAATGGTCCAGATGCTGCTTTTGGATCCATGGCTGTCCTGTGACGTCTGTGATTTGCATTGCCAGATGGCAGACTGGTGTAGAGCACTGTGGACAAGTCCATAAAGAGACAGCGGCATGGGTTTGTGTTGTGTGTTCTGGTTCCTTTCCAGTAGGTGTACGCTGAATCTACATAACAAGTGGTTCCCATCTGCAATGTGTGGCTAGCTGGTAGCAGGCTGATAAATAGATCCACTGGCTTGTCACCACCTTAGCCCCTTCCCTTGTCTTACTGATGGGATGTATGGGCAGGATACTATATTCTATTGCTATCTAGCAAACAGTCCATGCGATAAAATTACTCTTTTTTTCCCCCCCATTTCAATAAAAGTTAGGAATCCCCATGCTAGAAGCTCTTGTAAAAGAACCCTTTAAGGCTCCAAAGGGAAGCAGTCAGGAAACGACAAAGTTCAGATTCTCTTTTCTCTTTTCCCCCCCGGGGGAGGCGATACACATGCGCTGCAAGGGGGGGGACGCACATCAGTCCCCCTGCAGCGTTTGTGCATCACGAACTATGCCCTGTTTCTGCAGCTGGATCCACGCAGGTTCACCCTTGAGCTGTGGAGCTCCACTGAAGCTGTAAACTAGGCTTCATCCTGGGTTCTGCATCCATGGAGCAGCACAAAGCAAAGAGAACAGAGCAGTGAGTCAGCCTGTTACGCCACTGGTCCTCACGGCTGTGAAGATCACTTCGGCTATATAAACAGTGAGCTGAGGTACTGTAGATGTCCTGAAACAATGGCCCTAAGAAGGGGGTGAACTGGCCATTCACTCCAACAGGCTATCTCTAGAACCTAAAGACAACAGTTTAATTATGAACATTCACTATAACGGCTGATCCTTTGAGCAGAAGCATCCAGCTAACATACTTATCCCTCACTGCCTCCTAAGTTATAAAGAACCACCTGCTCCCTACTTAGTTGCTAGCACCTTCTACTTTTCCCCTTCACTTCTGAGTTGCAAGTATGCTTCTCAGTATGCAAATCTGCAGCCTATAGAAAACGGGAACTATTTAATTAACTATAAATCTCCATTTGTAAGGGAGGCTTCTGCACAAATTTCCTGTCTTCTACCTGCGTGCCACGGAATCCAGAGATCTTAGGTTCAGCTTGCTGTGGACTTTAAGACACCTGTGACCTTTTCCCCACTTATCATAGTGTTGGTACTCATTCAGATAGCTAAACTAAGACAGGAACACTGTCTGAGCTGCTCTGTATGGTGTATGCATAAACAAACTTCCCTTTCTGTTGATGTATGAGAGAAAAAGGAGGCGAATGTATCAGTAATAGTCATCAAGTATGAATAACCTTGCATTTTCTGTCTCTGTGGAGTACTGATATGCTCTGGAGTACTGTTCCCTGTAACATAATATTAAAATTACTTATCTCTAGTAATCAAGGATTACATAGCCAGGGATCCATTCTTTCCAGGCTTTACCTTAACTCATATACACATAGACTTGCTACTTAAAGAACTATATACAAGCTTTTCCTTTGCAGCTCTGGTTACAGCTGTTGGATATGTATAGGGAAAGAACAAGAGTGACTGTACGGCGAATTTTATATGTTAAAATCCTGATACACATGGAGTAACTGCAAAATCCTCCAAAGACTGCTTGAAAGGGAAAAAAGAACAGAAACAAAATCAAAATTAAAATCAGACTGTATATGACTACTAAACAGCCAGAACGTCATTTCAGTTTATCCAGCTGCCTACGATCTAAAATAATGCTGGTATTATAACTAAGTCTCAAATAAAGAAAAAACATGGAGGGGAAAAAAAAACGGAATCTGTGAAGCTAGGCATTGAAAGTGTATTGGGTTTATTTAAAAAAAAATAAATCCAACTTCCTCAAATGAAAGTGGAATATGTAATCCCAGTACGGCTACTCATTCATATCAGCAAAACAGCTCTCAGTAAGTAGGTGACTTGACCTCTCTGAGAGCAGAAAAGCCACCTGTTTGTTACTGAGTACCCAAAGAAATGTCACTAAAAGAAGTACCACGGTTTGAGTGAACATTGTTTCATTAGCATGCATCACGATTGCTGAGGCAAGGAAAGAAAGGGATAAAAGCGAAGGAAGAAGAAAAACATGTTTCTTAATAGAGCCAGACTGGAGAAGGGAGAGGAGGTAAACAATAACCTTCAGCTTTCTCTTTAGAAGAGCATGTTTCCAGCAATTTGTATCTAAATTGGATAAAAGTCAGGGACTGGCACAGGTACGTTTTCAGCACTGCAGTGATTGCCCAGAACTCTGGTAAGGAAGGTAGTGCGCTAACTGGTGTGAAAAATGGGTGGTTCAGTGGCTTGAAGGAGATGCAGAGCTTCTCAGTTCTAGGTCACTTGGTTAAATCTGTGCCTGGCCCAGATTGATTTTGGATTATCGGCAGATAAGTCTGCTCAATGGTCTGTGGGAATGCTGGATGGGATGGGAACTGAGTTACTGCAGAGAATTCCTTTTTGGGTGCTGGCTGGTGAGTCTTGCCCACATGCTCAGGGTTTAGCTGATCGCCATATTTGGGGTCGGGAAGGAATTTTCCTCCGGGGCGGATTGGCAGGGGCCACGGAGGTTTTTCGCCTTCCCCTGCAGCATGGGGCATGAGTCGCTTGCTGGTGGATTCCCTGCAGCTTGAGGTCTTCAAATCTCACTTTTGAGGATTTCAATAACTCAGTCATGGGTTCGGGGTTGTTATAAATGTGTATGGGTAGGGTTTTGTGGCCTGCCTTGTGCGGGAGGTCAGACTAGATGATCATATTGGTCCCTTCTGACCTATGAGTCTATGAGTCTATGAGTCTATGAGACTGTAAAGCAATTATTCTCTAGCCACTGCTTAGCGATGGATGTAAATGAAACTCCGCAATCCAGTTCCTAGTGGATACGCATTCACTAGAACTGCTCTACACTTTTTTTTTTGGTCCCTCCCTTTGACAGGAACAGTTTTGTTTTGTTTGTTTTTCTATGGCAAATTTCAACTTTTCAGCAAAATATCAAATCCCGACTCAAAAGGGTGCTTCTGTTCTTGGAATTTGTTGCTCTCTGGGTGAGGGGAATTGCATTACAGGAGTCCCTGGCCATGGTGCATAACAGGAGATGTAGACTGGCCAGAGAGCTCAGCCATAAAGGAGAATGGGAGCGCCTGCACTACAACTCCCATAGGGCTCAACGGAGCCATTTTAAATTTTGGTTTTCAGGCATTAGGGTTGTTTAAAGAAATATTAGTTTTCTGAGGAAAGCAGGCACTTTTTTTCTTTTTTGCAATAACCCAAACTTTCCGTTTGAAAAACAGTTCAAGTGAATTTTTTACCTGTGCTAATGTGCACTACACAAACCCATCCCTACCAGCATTGGTATCAAGTGATACATAAGAATTGCCAATACCAGGCCAAACTAATGACCCATGTAGTCCAGTGTCCAGTCTCGGTCAGTGGCCAATAACAGATGCTTCAGAAAAAAGTGCAAGATACATTGTAACTGTCTGTTATATGGTAACCTGCCCACAGGGGAAGTGTCTACCCACTCCTAGCACACAGTGCTTAGTTTATGCCTCAGAAGCAAAAGGGTTTATATTCCTTATAAATTGCTTTTAATCCTATCCAGTGTAACACTAGATGTCATCGTCTGTATAAATGATTGATCTTTTGTGAATTGGTCTAGCTCCTGCTCTCAGTGATGTCTTATGGCCATGAGTTCTGTGAGATATATATGCATTGGGTAAAAGAGCATTTCTCTCTTTGAGTTTTAAATGTGTTGCCTTATTTTAAAATGTTGGTGTAACTTCCTTGTTCTTGTGTTAGAGGACAGCTTATAAGAATGCCCAATTTACTTTCTCTGTTCCATTTATTATTTTGTTACATACTTGTCATGTCACTTTTTATTCGTCATCTCACCAAACTCGGCATCCCTAATCTTTTCAATCTTGTCTTGTCAAGTAGCATTTCCAAGCCTGTATTCATAAGCGGTTACCTGCCCCTGTCCCCCTTCCATTTCTGCTAAAATTTTTATATGGTTGAATTGAACACGGTGAACCACAGTCTCGTGTGTTGAGATCCACACTCTGATCTGATAAGCAAGACACACTGGGCCAATGTCAGCCCCAGTGTAAGTTAGAGAAGTATAAGGGCTGCTGTAACTTACCACAGCCAGATGCTATGAACAGCAGACCCATTCTCCATTCCATCCACCTTCTGGCCCCTAAGAGGGGCAGAGGGCCAGTTGGTATATGCACTAACTCTTATTGGAGTCAATAGAATGGCTGGAGTGAATAAGTGTTCACTTGGGTAAGAGTTGCACATTCTTGCTGCTAGTTAAGAGCCCACCTCAGCCCATGTTCACAGACAAATAGTAAACCTGCGGATTCAGGCAGAGGAGGATTCCCTAACACAAGGAGATGGAGTTACTCCTGATTTATACGGGTAAAAGACAAAAGAGAATCCAGGCATAAGTATCCTGAATCTGGCTTAAGTTAATCTTTGCTTCCTGCTCTTGTTGGATGGGTCAAAGACGCTGATCCCTGGTTTGACGTTTGGAGAGAAGCCCAAGGAAACTAGCTTCCACACCATACAATTTCAAATGTCATATGTTGGCACTAATACAAAATCATGCCATTGTTAAAAGAAACTGCAATAAAAATTGCATCAGGTTTGGGAATATAAAATACTATTCTTTTAACTTATTTAAAAATAACATTTCTTTCTTATGAAACATTTATATGCCTCTCCAGAACATCCAGGCAAATACACGAAGAGCAAAAGATAAAAAGAAATGCCTGGCTGGTGAAACATAGGCTACATCTACACCACGAGTAAGAGGTGCAATTTCCCTGTTCACATACATGTATTAGCGCTAGCTGTCACTGAGCTCAAGCAGCCGTGGGAGCATTGGTAACAGCTAGTGAGGCACAGCTGAGCTCCACCAAGTACAACCCCACCTGAAACCAGTGGGTATGGACTTGGGCAGGACTTAGCTGTGCCTGATTTTTGCATCCCTGCCCATCCTGGCTAATAGCCATTGATGGACCTATCCTCCCTGAACTTATCTAGCTCTTTTTTTGACATCTCTGCTGCTGCATCCAGTGCCATCGCAGCTAATCCACTCTTCATACACGTGCGCTCTCTCTTCAAGCCAGTGCGAGTATGTGTACACGAGCAGGGGAATCACACGCATCGCTCATACTGTACACGTAGAGCCTTATCCACTTTTATTTTTCCGAGCAGTTAAATGACTGAGTAATAGATCTACAAGTTGACATCTTATTAGCCTAATCCTGAATGGAAGAATACACAAATCGGCCATTTGTTCAGTGTATATCATTTAAGCTCACCATCCATCTTAGTCAAAGGAGATGCTTAGTTCAATTTATCAGTGCTCAGACAAGAACTCCGAGAAAGGAAAAGGTGGGGAGGAAGAGGAAACCTCTATGAACCCGACACACTCTTTACTTTTGACTGAGTATGCTGTTGACTAATTGCAAACCCCCTGGAATGTGGTGTGTTCCACTGCTGTGGCTTTTTGTTCTATTTAGGACACACCATTTTGAAAAAAAGAAAATAACCAGGGCAGAAAAGGGCAGGCAGAAAGAATCCAATTAAAACAGAACAAGGACTGGACAAACCGAAAACCCAACTCCAAGAGACTGGGAGAAAAAAGAAAAGCAGGGAAAGATTCCAGGGCATGAGCCATCTCTCACCAAAGTTGATGAGCATCTTTTCATTGAACACAACAGCTGGCTCAGGCCTTTAACGAATGCTGATTCAGCTGTGATTTGGCCCCAGTGCTTTGGATAGCCATACATCGCCAGGAGGTGAAATCCCATCTCCTCATCCCCCTTGCTCTGGGATGTTGATACTTGATACTGGCCTATGCAAACAGCAGATCAAGAAATTCCCTGTCATTTTAACTGTGCTGGCCAGTGCATTGGAGAGGCTAAGCGAGTGCTTCCCCCATTCCCTATCCCTCTCCATACCATGCCCTGTAGGAGTAGCAGGTATGTTGCATCCTCGTGTTCCTACATTACAGGGACCAAGATCTGGGTAGCCTTCAAAATATTACTAAATTACTAAATATTAATATTATTAAAGGAGGTTTTTGCACTCCACCGCCACTACGTAGCCTAAGGGTCAGTTGAGCCCCGGTGCAAATAGAAAGGAAAAGTTGGGGGCGGGATGGGAAATCTCTGTGAATAAGTACAAATTAAATCATGTACAGCATATTGCATCCATGTGTGCTGATGAACTTTTGTAGCAGCAATCCTCCATCCAGATTTCACTGTAGCAGGATTTGTTTCAGCTGTTTCAAACCAATTGCTATTGGAGTCAGGGTGAGGGTGGGGAGAGGAAGGGTGTAAATTACAGGAAAACTTGGCACAATCTGTCTAATGTTGCAAACCCAAAACAGCTATGGAATTCGCAAAACTTCAGACTCCACTGGACTTGCCCATTCCTGCTCTTTGTGGCTCCTGTTCAGGAAAACACTTAAGGACGTGCTTATCTTTAAGCACATACTTGAGTCCCGTTGACCCTCCCTTTCACCTATGTGTGACTTCAGTGTGACCTGAAGCATATGATGCAGTGAGGACTAGGGGTTAGAGCACTAGACTAGGACCCCCTTAGAGACCAGGCATCTATTCCTGACTCTGCAACTGGCCTTCTGGCTGACCTTGGGCAAGTCACTTCCTGCCTCTATGCCTCAGTTTCCCCCTCTGTATAATGGGGATAGTGATACTAACCTCCTTTGTAAAGCACTTTAAGATCTCTAGATGAAAAGTGTTTGTATGACAGGTAGGCATTGGTGCTGTGAGTCAGGATCTATGTGTAATGTTGAACTTACAATGAGTCAGGAAGGGTAGCCATTCCACATGCCCTGAAAGCAGCGGTGACCTTGCTCATATTGTCAGGCACCAAGTAAAAACTTTTTGTCCTTGTCAGTGTTACGGGGTTTATTAAGACTTGCATATGCTTCAAATTCAACTGAAATTGTTTTATATTATTAATCTCGCTGGCATCTTAAATCAGTTATGGAAAAACTCAGTCAGTAAGCAGTTCCCTGGAAATTATCACTACTAAAGTCATGAAAGTAATTCAGGTATTAATGGAATGTGATAAGTATTAATAGCTCAAATGTTACCCAGCTACAAACAGAAAAAGTTTGGCGTTTTCTCTCCTAGATGGGCTATCAAATTCATCTTTATGATTTTGGTGGTTTTATGTCATTGGAGACCAGTCTCTAATCAATTTATCCACCACAACAGTTTTTACTTTTTTTTTTTAAGGAAAAGGCAGCCTCGTAGTTATTATTGATTAAATAACAGGACTAATCCTGCTCTCATTGATGTCGGTGGCAAAACTCCTAGGATTATTCCCGGTCCCGCCAAAGCCAATTTTGCCATTCATTTCACTGGCCCTAGGATTTCACCAACAGTGTTTGCATAGCAATTGGAACGTGAAAGTGTTTGTTTAAATTGTGCGGTTTAAAAAAAAAAAAAAAAAAAAAGCATCTATGTTGAAACTGTAGCACTACCAATGTTAACTCAACCAGATGATCCTCCTTTGAGCCATATCTAATTGCTGAATAGCACCAGTAGGGATAGACAAGATAGAAATGCAGAATAGAATATCATAGATAACATAAACATTGAACGTGGAGCAAGAGGTGGAGTGAGAGCCCTTGAGCAGTTCAACACGATCCTCAAAAATCTCAGAAAGAGGCACAGAGCCACAGAAGAATAACTCCATACAAGAACTGGGAGATTTTTATTTATTGTTTGTGTCGGTCTGAAACTCTTTGATGAAAAATGCAGATTTGGTGACATTAAAACTATTCATAAAGCGTTCATAAGTCAGGTTTGTAGACTTGTTCATGGGCTGCAGAGGTTGGGGATAGGAGGACAAACAAACACCAAAAAGAGAGTCAAAATATTTCCTTTCAACTTCTTTGAAACCAAACAGTGTTTGTGTGTGGTTTTTGTTTGAAAGTTCTTTTTTCAAAACTTCCTTTGTTTTTTTTTATTTGTTTTTAAATCAGAGATAAGCACTCAAAATTAATACCTCTGTTCAATCTGGAATGTTTTTTTTTTTCCTTCAGTTTTTCAGAATTGCAAGTCATTAGAATTAGTTATTCACACAGCTCTAGTCCATATACCGGGCTGGGACTCACAAACCTACTGTTAAGTTTTACAGGGTGAAATTCACTGCTGTGCAGGGGCTACCTCAAGACCTATGCATCAAGTAAGCCGCCTTCTGGACAGGGGTGAATGTAACTGATCAAACTTTGTCCTGCAGTCCCTTGAATGTCCCAAACTCCCATTTGACTTTAGCAGGCAATTTTGGGTGCACAACAAATGAAAGACTAGGGCTCAGAGCCCTCCCTTATGCAGTAGTTGTGTCCTTGAAGAAACTTGAAACTGGACGAAAGGCTACACTTCATTTGAAAATGACTGATTAAGGCATAATTTAGATGCAAAACTTATCAGTATTCGTGTCTCTCATTCTTCTTAGATGGCTTTTATAGAGCTAAATTGGAAATGATCAGAAATGTGAGAGAATTAAAGACCTGTAGAAGGTACATAAGGGGTTTATGCTGGGATTTCATGGCGTTCATGTGATGCTGACATGCGGCACAAAAGTCTGGAAATTTAGGTTGTTTTTACATTTGATACTGTGAGCCCTTTTCACTTGTGTACTGTAAAGTAAAAATGTAATACGAAGGGAGGGAAAACTAGCCTTCAGTCAACATTAGCATCCCTAAGTAAATCAACATAAAATTGCTTTAAAAATTAATACTTATATATAAAGAAAAAATAAAATACTGGCAAATGAATTAGCCATACAATTAGCAAACTTAAAGGCTATATTGTCAATGAATAAATGAAGCATCCATTTTATGGCAGTAATTATGAATATGCTGTGTTCAGTAGCATGAAGGGGTAACCCCAGGAGTGCCATAAAACAATTCTCAAATAAAATAATTATTTCATGAAAGAAATTTTGAAAATACACTTCATGAGGCAAGACCCTCTGCGGTTGTAATTTAGTGGAGCTTCACTTAAGTTCAGTGGAGTTCTGTTGCTTTCCTCCAGGTGAGAACCTGGCCTCATTGCATTTTTTATTATTAGGCGAGTGGATAAAACAAGCCCAAAAGTGCTGTCCAGTTGGCTTGAATGAGAAATAATGAGATGAAGTTGAAGCATAGGAAAATGTTGGCTGGAAGCATGGAAAATCTTGACCTTTCCACTGCGGGAAGCCCTTAGTTAAACTGGCATTGCATGGGTGAACAATAGGAAACTCTACTGGCTATATGGAATTGGACTTTTTTAAATTAGAGACCAGATAGAAGCCATGGGGAAGCCTGTTGTGCTCCAGCTTTCTATCTCTTTTTCTCTGGGATCATACAATTTTCATCCACTTTGCTTCACAAAACAGACTTTTCCCTACACGTAGGCAGACTCATTAAAGTTACAGAATAAGAAAAACAGTCATAGAAGTCACATAGCTGCATACTTCACAGTATTCTAGTGAGTCACTGGCTGAATCATGTAATTCAGTCTCCGCCTCTGTATACTTAACCATATATTTCATAGCAGTGGAACGCTAGTGCAGGTGGATGACTTTTGAATATTTTGCCCCACCACTACAAATGTAAATCAACAGATCTGGCGAAAGTGCTTTTTCTTGTTTTTATGAAACTAGAAATTACAGTCTAAATATAAGCAAAGAGTTACTCTGCTGTAGCTGCAAGAAAAAATCGCTTAGGGCAACATTCTGCCTTCACAGTCATGTGTATGAGGCCACATAATCGGCTGGCATAAACTAGTATAATTTCAGTGTCTGGAACATGGCTTCTGTTGGAATCTATTACTCCTGGGTTTTCAGTCATGTAACTGAAATCAGAATATAGCTAATTATTGGGACTTTGTGTGTGAATTATGCCCATTGAAGAGAATTGTTCTGGAGCATTACGATAAATCTAGAGATTTATATGGCTTTCATCAACATAGTCATTTAATCATATGACACAGAAGTAGGACACTGGGTCTGCATCTCACTTTCAATTGTTTTTGTTTTGTTGTTTGTTTTTCATTGGAGAATTGGAGGAAGAAAAAACCTACAGAGAAAGTGGACCTGATTCTGCACTACCTTGTGTCGTCATTTTGGGTGGGATTTTTCAAAGAACCTACATGTCCAGCATCAAACTCACTTTAAGGCTTGTCTACATGAGGAAGATATCGAGCTTTAAATTCACACCCTGGTTTATTTTACAATAGCTTTTCCATCCTCACACTCCCTCTAGCTACTTATTCTTCACTAAGAGTGCCTGTTTGTGGATTAGCTTAATCCATTTCCGAAATGGATTGTGCTAAATTGCACAAAAACACTCAGTGCAAAACAAGTGTGCTCACAGGAGGAGCTAGTGTAGAATACCTATTTCTCCATGTAAAAAAGCCCTTGGGTGCTCTTGAAAATCCCACTCTTACTCTGGTGCAAAATGGGTTCAAAGTAGCCATAAAATGCTACCAGGTCAGAAAGGTAATGTTTTGCACCCCGACTTCTGTTAGCTTGCACAGCGGCAAATTGCCACACAAGTTTCAAAGCAGTGGCGAGTCTGGCTCAGAGTTTTCTAAATTCAAATGTTACCCAGATTCCACTTCGCAGCCGAGAGTGTTCATCTTTCCCATTTCTTCTAGGACCATAAAACAAGTTCTATGGAGGTTCTGATTTTCTTCATCTTGCTATCTCCAGAAGAATGCCCTCATGAGAGAGATCATAAATATTAGGAAGGGGGGCAGAGATTTTTTCTTCCACATCTGTGAGCCACAAAGAAAAATTGGCTTGCTGTGAAGAAATTAATGACCCCTGTGCTACTCATCTATCTTTTATTCTGGAGGGGAAAAAATAAAGCATCCCTAATCATTCCACTTTCATCTAAAATCAATATTTGATTGAAAGTGATATTTATTTTGAAATAATGAAATGCCTACCCAAGCGCTGCAAATGCATTGGCCTGAGGTGAAGGAGAAACTACTTCCTCTTAATATTTAATTGCAAAGGAAACACTTGGAAATGATGAAAAGCAGTTGTGTCACTAGGTTCTGAAGAAAAGGAATGGAATCATTTTCTGATGAAACACACACACACACAAAATAAAAAGAAATTGATCAATAAAATACATCAACCTTATTGCATCCTTAAAGTATTTTTTGTGTTACTTTATCATATTGCTTGATAGGTTTATACCCTTTTTTAAGAATACATGGCATATAAAGAAGCTTTCAATTTCAATGTTCACTCTCAGAAATGGACTGATATTTCAGCAGACGAAGATGTGTGTGTTGAGAGTCCATCACTGACTATGATGACGATATTGTTGCAATTCTCATCTATGTTTACACACATGACTCTGAAGGCTGAACCCTGATGCACAGAATCGGCCACACGGAGGGCATGGGAAGACTGTATCTATGATGTCTGATGCTGCTGCTCCGGGGCGCCTTTCACATGCAGCCTGAAGATGATTTTGTTGATCCCGCTCAAACCTGTTACATGATGATCTGGTGAGAGACAACCAATGAGTCCTGTACTGAGTCACTTGCCTGCGTTCTTTGAGATTGATGTCAGACCACTGAGGACTTCAGGGTATCTTTGAAGTGCTTATGCAGATGGCCCTTCTTTCTTTTGCCCTGTCTCAACTCCCCATACAAGATGTGTTTTGGGAAATGGGAGTCTTCCATTCTGATGACCTGTCCAATCCATATAAGTTGTGTTTTCCTCAATGTTGGTTGTTTTTTCTCTCTCAAGGTCCTTAATATGGGTCACTCTGTTCTGCCAGTGAATGCTCATTATTGAATGGAGGATGCGCATGTGAAATTGCTCAAGCTATTTAATGTGCCATCTATAAAGAGTCCATGTCTCTTATCCATACACGATTGATGTTAGAACCACTGCACTGTAGGTCTTCAATTTGGTGGAGAAACTAATGTTGTGTTGGTTAAAGACTTTTGTTCGGAGTCAGCTGAGGGCCTGGCTAGCTTTACTGATTGTGGAAGCGGTGTCCTTATCCAGATGGTGCTGCCCAAATATTTGATCTGATCCATGTTTTTTAGCTGTATGCTTTGGATGAAGATGGCTGGTGCTGGGGCTTTGGTATGTGGAGTTGGTTATAATAAGACTGCTGTCTTACCGAGACTGATGGTGAAGCCAAAGAGAAGGAACGCTTCAGAAAACCTGTCAATGATGACATTATGTCTATGGGCCATCAAGGCACAGTCATCTGCAAAAAGTGCTTTAATGAGAAGTCTGTCCCCATCTCGATCTTAGCATTGAGTCTTTGAAGATCAAAGAGGGAGCCATCGAGTCAGGAGCATTTATATATCCTCTGATCCAAGTCTTGGGTGTCATGGCTGACGACACAGGCAAAGAACAAATTGAACAGCGCTGGAGCAAGTATGCAGCCTTGCTTCACTCATTTGAGATTTCGGATGTGTCAGAAGAAAACCATTGGAGAGCACTGTCATAGTCATGGAATAGATGGATGAGTTGTATGAACCTACTTGGGCAGGCCAGTTTAGGTAGAATAGCCCGTAGACCCTCTCTGTTGATTGTATCAAAAGCTTTTGGTCAAGTCGATGAAGACTCCATATAGGTCCATGTTCTTCTCTAAGCGTTTTTCCTGGACCTGTCTTATGACAAAAATCATGTCCATAGTACTACAACCTAATCTGAAACCACACTATGCTTCTGGCAGGTTCTCCTCAGATATGTTTGCAGTGAGTCTGTTCAGTAGAATGTGAGCTAGTATTTTTGCTGCTCTACAGAGGAGAGCGATGCCTTAGTTTCCGCAGTCAGCTTTGCTGCCTTTGTTTTTGAACAGTGATACAATAGTAGCATTTTTGAAGTCTTGGGGCATTTCTTCTTCCTCCCCAATGTTACTCAGGACATTATGAAACCTTTTGATTGCCTTTGGGCCTGCTACTTATGTACAGTTCTGCTGGAATACCATCCTTTCCAGATGCTTCGGCAGAGTTCAGTTGTTTAATGGCTTTCATGACCTCTTCAAACGATGGAGGGAGATAGAGATGCTCTTTGGTTGGTTTCTTGGGTAGTCGATCAATGACACACCAATCCACTGTCTATCGACTAGACTATTGAAGTGTTCAGCCCATCTCTGTCTGACTCCCCCCTTGTCTTTGACGAGGGTTACACCATCTGCTGACTTCAGGGATGTCCATAGAGTGCTTTGAGAGAGTCAAAGAACATCTTTGGATTGTTTGTATTTGCATAATGCTGAACTTCTGCAGCTTTCCTCTCCCGCCACTCATCCTGCATTCTCCTCCGTTCAAATTGGGGCTTCCTCTGTAGGCACTTAGACCTATCTTTCTTTGAGATGGAAGTGAGATCATGCTGAACAAACAATTTCTGCTTGTCACTTAGGAGTTTTGAAATGTCCCCGGTGTTCTCATTGAACCAATCCTGGTGTACCCCTTTCTGTGGCCCCAACCCTGATTTAGATGTGTCAGTAATCACATCTTTATGCTTTGCTATGTTGAAGGCTGTTCTGTTGAGCGTGGGATGCTTGTGTGGTAACGGGACTATATGGAGTTAAGCACGGTTCTTACCAGTCTGTGGTCTGTCCAGTATTCCATGTCATGCATGGCTCTGGTAATTCTGATGTTTCATTGGCGGGTGATAACCTAGTTGATCAGGTGCCATTGTTTGGACCATGGGTGCATCCATGTTGTTTTATATTTATCATTTTGCCTAAAGATGGTGTTAGTGATGAGCAGACTATGTTCTGCACATTTTACCCAATAGGAGGAATCCATTGCTGTTCATCTTTCCCAGTCCATGTCATCCTATCACACCTCTCCAGATACTGCTGTCTCTACCAACTCTAGTGTTGAAGTCTCCCAGCAGGATGAGCTTATCTGTAGGGGCTGATCTGAAGAAGGAGACCAGGTCTGAGTGGAACAACTCCTTGCTTTCCTCTGTGCTGGTCAGTGTAGGTGCATAGGCACTGATGAGAGTGAAGAATTCAGGGTGACTCCAACTTTCAACAGGAAGGTCAGGAAGTTGTTTCAGGAAAGACATTCTACTTGCAGATGAAGATATTTAGTATCAATTATGCATCAGAAAAATGCATTGAGGCTGGCTCATTAGAGCATCGAGCATATGGTGTAGTCATTGGCAATTCAGAGTTTTAGAGTGTAACCCCCTTCCACAGAGAAATTCACACCAATCTAGAGGGCCAGCAAAAGGTCTACACTTCACTGAAGGCCCACATTAGGAGCTTTAAAGTCATGTATTGAAGTTCACTCCTGCCTGGAGAACTAGGATTGTGTGCCACTTAAACCCTAGTGTGAGGACGTGAGTGAGATTTAAAGGATGTATAGGCCTTTCCTTTGTACCAAGGTGAATTTTACCATATGGAGGAGGAGGTATCAAGCAAATATCCTCTCTTCTTTGCTCAGAATGTGGTGCTGGGGTCACTCTTCAGGTCCTTAGAAGCCATATCTTCAATTTCCAATTATGAACAGCTTTAACAAGACTGACTTGGCTACTTTTCATCATCCACTGGAAGCAAATGAATTGAGCAAGAGCTGGGATATGTGGAATCAGTGGGGACATCGAGGTGAAATGGCTGAGGAGCTGATATAATAATGAAAACTTTGTGGAAAGGGTCCAAACAATTGTTAAAAACATAATTGAGCCCTGCTGGGCTCCCAAGAGGTGCTACAGGGGAAACGTGCAGCAGATCACATAAAGAAAACAATGATAATCCTAACAACAAGAAAGCAAATTCCTTAACTGGGCGCAGATAAGAAGCTCTGTGAATGTATTGTGTTGTGCTTTTTGTGATCTGTTCAGATCTCTGTAGAGGGTTCTGATTTTCTTATCTCAATATGCCAGTATAAATCCATTTTGGCCCCGCACCCAGGACTGGGAGATTGCACAGGTGGCTAGAAGGACCTTTTACTATCCTCTCTGAGTTGTGCCCCTCAACTACAGCCTCTGTTTACAGGATTCAACCATCTCTAATGCAAATATTCAACCCTAAGCCTGTTCTTAGGGGCTGGGCCAAAGCCTGTTGGAAACACTAATTCCAAACCCATTGAAGCGAAAGGAAAGACTTCTTCTGATATCAATAGACTGAGAGTCAGGTCCTTAGGGAGTTGCCTTTTAATATACTTGTACAAAAAAAGCTACTGCCTATAACTTTGTAGAAAACACTATTACTCCTTGACAATCTGGCAAATGATTACACTGTACTTTCATTTTAGAGAGTGGGAACAAAATGTTTTCTGAGTTTTCCCAGAGCCTTTGCAAAACTGAAATAAACAAGTGTCATCTATCTTTAATAATATGTACAATGACTGTGCGGCATATCTAATTTGCATCTCATTACATTCACTTTAATTCCAGGAACACATTTGCTGCCTGACTGGTCTGGAGACAGTACAGTAATACACTTTTCTGAGCAAACTTTTTTTTTTAGTTTTATTGTTTGTGGGCAGGCTTGGACAGGCCATTTGTCAGCAAATCAACTTTGGCAGAAAAATCTAATACCCTCACCTCTCCACTCCCACGCTAATCAATACAACTCCTTTTGCAATGTCCTGCCTTTCCTCCCCTCCCCCACCCCCCCAACAGCAGGGAGTGACCATGCACCCATGGCTTACTCCAGAGAACCTGAAAGTGATCAGCCCAGATCCTCACAGGTATTCAAGCACCTAATTCCCAATGGAAGTTAGGAGATGATATGCCTCCTCTCTTCCATCCACACGCCCTTCAGCTCAACTTCGCTTGGGTTACTAAGGCCACTGTCTGCATACATCTGGGATCAACCATGTTTGTTCTTCTTTTCATACTCAGGCTGCCAAAGTAGCCTTGTAAAATAGCATGTCTGAAAAGATCCTTCCCCCCCCACTTCTTATGCACAGAGACCATAACCCAGTCCCTTTGGTGTTGGTAGATAGACTCCCATTGACTTCAACGGGCTTGCGATTTGTCCCAAGGAACGGAATTCACATTGGAACAGCGAGAGGTTAGCTGGTGGCCTATACTATGCAACCTAGGAAATGTTTCCGTGCTGACTTCCATTAGGAGAACTGATGCGTTGTCCTGCTATTCATAATGTGGATAGCCGCTTTTCTGCTGAAATCACCTCTGCCACAGAGCTTTATAAACCACAGTCCGGATCCTGCAAATGCTTACCCACACATGCAGCTTCACTTCTGAGAACCGGGCCATTGGATCTAATCCATGTGTGATTTTGTCAGATCATGGCAAACACATGGACATTGAAAGCTGGCCTTTTTCTGAAGAGCTCTGTACCTGCAATTGCCCAAGCCTTTCAAAGGAGATCAGCTTATTGGGTGCTGACGTCTTCTGAAAATCTCTCCGCCTGGCACTCCTGAAAATCTAACCTTGTTAAGTGTCTATAATGAGAGCTGAGCTCTTTGGAACAATATGGCTCTGACTTTGGTCCAACTTTTTATGTTCATGAAGACAGTGATATTCATTCAGAATCAGCATTATTTTTAAGGGTGCAGTATAGACCTCTGTGTTTTGAGAGTGTGACCTTAATAGCAGCAGCCATGTCTTCGTTATTCTGCATTACATTCCAACTAAGATTTCGTGAAGAATTCCTTGTTTGCTCATCTCTGTTTGCTCTCTGTGAATGCTAGTTAAGTTTCTTCTATTGTAAATTTCATTTTGGTTTTTGTCATGTATTGATTGCATCTTCCAGGAGAGGTTCACCACTTTTAAATGCTTCAGTGAGGGGCTTTCATTCCAAGCTCCATGCTCCAGTTCATTTTGAGATGTCTGTTTTCAGGGTTTGTTTGCCTGAGCTTTCTAGTGACAGCGGCTGGTAGGAAGCAGCTATGAAGAGTTAAGTGCAGGCATTGAATAACTCTTGGTCTTTTTCCCGGGGTATATTTCCCTGACAGGTGTCTGGTATCACTAATGAGAGCCTAAAATCTGATGTGTGACAAAACATATTATTATAGCACAACAGCCATTATATGCACTTTGATGGGAATAATAGGTTTTAATGATAGGTTTTTATTTACTCTCGAGCAAAGCCATGCCTGGGGAAAACACACAATAGGAAAAAAAAGCTGTGTTTTTGCAGGCTCGGGAGCTTTAATTAAATTCAATGGCTAGAGAGAAAGATACAGTTGCATTTGGTGCTCAGCACTGTTTTTTTTTGTTTTTTTTAAAGTCATTTTACTATGGAAAGATGGACAGTGTTTTTAGTGATATGGACATCTGTTCACTAGGAACTGGGCTGAGACCCATCAGATTGGTTTCACCCTAGTTGCTGAAGAGACATTAGAGGCTAATGAGACAGCTTCCATTTTGGCCAACAACAGAGATGGAGAAGGGAACTTCCAGAGCTAAAAGCAAGAGTCAGGCTCTCCAGTGAGGAGCTGTAATAGATTCAGATCCTCTGTGGGTCAGGCACAGCAAAGTGTTACAAAACACACACTGGCCAGTGGGTTTCAGTAACTGCTTTCAGATGCACTGATTTTTAAGCGTGCTTTGTCGTTTATTTAAATCTTCTACGATGTTCTCCGCTTCTAGGGACTTCACTAATAGAGCTTGTACGGAGGCTGCTACAGTCTCCTCTGCAGTTCACCTTTGGTGAAATTCATACACAGAGGGCCCTCCACCCCACCTATTCACTTCTGCAGGGTTGGAATGGCATGTGCCTCATCTTAATAGGCTGATGCAATGAGGGTGGACAAGGTAGCGGGCAGGCATGCCACATTTACATGGATCAAATGGCTCAAACCCCCTGCATATGGGGTGCAGATGGTACTATTCCAATACATAGTCTTGAGCAGGGGCAACAAAAAGGGTGTATTGCTATGATGCAGTCTGCTCAAGGATTAGAGGGATAAATTCTATATGCCTGCTTCTTGTGAGTTCCACACACAAAGAAGGTAAGGGGGGTAAATTTCACTCCACCTATACCAGATATATTTGGAACTATACCCCACCCCTCCAACCCACCAGAAAACATGTCAGTTAATTCTCCAGATCTACAGAAATTTTTAAAGGAAAATAACTAGCGTGAATAAAAAAAAAAGCCCTCTGGGATGACAACTTCTTTGTAAGTTACAGCCCAGTCTAATTTTAAACAGTCAAATAATAAAAATCTGTAAAAATCAGATTTATAAGCAGAACAGTAGCTAAATCCTCATACACATAAACAGCCTAATCTTTTCTACTGCCTGAATATGTATAAAATACTCCATTGCTGTAGTAATACTTTTTTTTTAATAATGGGAAGTAGTTGAATAGCGCAGTAAACTTAAGCCCTAAAGTCTCACAATCAAATGTATTATCGGAACTGTTTGAAAATAAACCTGCCTGAATACTTTGCTCTTTCTACTAATGATTAAGAACTTTCTATGCTCATTTAAGAGTAGATTTCCAATTTTCAGAGACCTGCTGTAGAGAAAATTGGAAACAAAAGGTGAAACTGCAGTTATAAAATGCCCAAAGCAGCATAAATGCAGTGAAATACAGTACAGTAGTCATGGCTTAAGTGGCAAAAATAATATAATTTATACTGTATTGTAAACAATTGTATTAGTTCTGTTCCAATGGTAGTAATTATATGATAGAGTTAACATGGAAATGGCATTTTAGCATGGCTCACATAGCATAAGGAGCTGACATAATCCTGTTACAAAGAGACCAGATTTATTGCTTCCCCCCCTTTTTTTTAAAACTCAGAACATCCTATTTTGCATGGGATGTTCCAGCTAATGAGTTTAAACAGAAAGTTGTCAGGAAAGTGGCAATCAACGCTAGTACTGATGGAGTAAGAATTGAACAGGTCCAGCTAAATCAACTTGTCCAAAAAGCAATATTAAAATGTTGTATCAAAATGTCTTCTGGTGGTCTGTTCATCTAATCCTCACATGAAAGGAATAACATCTCATTGCACAAATGCATCTTTATGACCATATTATCAGTTGAACATTTTTAAGTTGCTCCAAATCCCGGAGGGGAAACAACACTCACAATGCAGTCACTGCATAATCAGTCAATAACCGTCACAAACAGGAAAACAGAATACATTTGCCTGCTTCACTTCTTCTACCTTTTTAAAAATAATGGATCAGCTCCTCAGCTGGTGTTCTGGGTGTAGCACCATTAACTCCAATGGAATTGCAGCACTGGACACGAGCAGAGAGTCTGGCTTCATCTGTCGTTTATTTCAGAAGACGGTAGTGATTTCACAGATTTTTAGATAGGCTTTGGGGTCAGATTCGCCAGTGGTGTAAATTGGCATAACATTATGTTGCTGTGCTATTTTACACTACCTGACAATTTGGGCCTTGGTGGGGGGAGGAAATAACGTCTGAAATTCACTCTGGGGAGATCCAGGCCTCACAGGGAGTGTTCTGGGTGTTTTAGAACACACTGCCACCTACTGTTTCAGTTATCCTTGAAGATATACATATGTTTTCTACATAATTATTAAAATTGGACGTTGAGATCAATTAAGTTCTGTCAGTCCTAATGTGATCTCCAGAAGTGAATATAGCCTGATCCTTCAGTCTTTTAAAGTGCTTATTTCACTTAAAGCCATAAATAAAAAAATAATCCCTTATTCATAACTTACTAATGTACAACAATGTACACTCTGTCCTACATTAGCTGATAAATTGCAGCTGTTAATAGCTACGGAAATATGTCTCCACAGCTTGTCTTTTAGGGATATCTTCTCATGCTCTGCTATTCTTCAGAAGACAATATTTAAATTGCTCCATGCCAATGAGAACAACTGCAGAGAAGCTACTATCAATCTCAAATGTTGTTCTTTTTCCCCTCTGTGCATTCTTTTTACACAGGGGTAATGGGAATGTGTTCTTGGGATAGAATGAGTCATCTTTATTCCCCAGTGCAACTCCACTGGATTTACTGGAGTTAAGTGAGGAATGGACCGGCCCATTGTTTCATGCAGCCAGCTCCTCAGCTGGCGTAAATCATTGTGAGCTCATCGAAGACAGAGTGACCCTGATTTAGGCTAGCGGATGATTTAGCCCAATATTTTCAGAGCGCAGACTGATGGTCCTTTCCAGTTGGATACACTTACTGTCTTCTAAAAGTGTTCTGAACTTTGAATGTGTCTCTTAAAAAACACCACACTGGTCTACATTTTTTTTAAAGTGACTACTGGTTCAAACCTGGGACCAGCTTGATGCACCTTAGAGGCCTTATTTTCAGAAAGTGCTAAAAATCAGGGGTTTTATGGCTTCTCAACTTGGGAATCCTAAAACTGAGGTACTCAAAATTGCTAGCCACTTTGGAAAATTTAGAATGAATAATATCTGCACCTTTCTTACAGCTGTTTATAAGTAGACCTGAAAGTGCTTTACAACAGTCAGTATCTTTCTTCCCCTTTTGCAGAAGGGGAAACCGAGGTGCAGAATGGTAATGTGACTTGCCCAAAGTCACTCAGGAGGCCTGTGGCAGAGCTAGGAATTGAACGCAGGTCTCCCGAGTCCCAGTCCAGTGTTCTATCCACTAGGCAGCACTAGCATAAGTGAAGAGAGACAAATGACTGCAACCTTTATAAAGAACCACCAGCCCTGTGGTGCACCAAGCCCGAGCAAGCAGCTGTTCCTTCACCAAATTAGGACTTGATCCTGAAACTGACTGTGCGTGGGCAAACTGCTCTGCCTGTGTCGGTCCTGTTTAACCAGTGGGCTCTCTCTCTGACCTCATTCACAGTCAACTGTAGCATCAGTCTCTAGAGATGTAATAAAGCTACTGAGGGTTTAGGGGATGAATGGCAGTCTTCAGAGGAGCTTAGATATTCATCCTTGTCTCCATCTCTTTCTTTACTCGTGCTGAGAGTACTGGTTAAACAACTGGCCTGGTCATAATCATTGACACCCCGCCTGCAAAATCCAGGCTAGACGCTCCCTGCTTCAGCGCTGAGTGGAAGTTCGATTTAACTTGCCAGGATGATGGTTGATCTAAGGCAGGCTTTTTTCTTTCATCGTTATCCTATTTTCTCTGAGTGGTGCTCAATTCGAAACACATCATAAGGCAGTATTCCTTGCAGTGGTGTGGTCCCAATGTCTAGGGAGTACTTTTCGTCACTGGGCACTTGCAGCCATGTTCTTCTGGCAGAAAATTAATTATCTGCTTAGAGTCAAATACACCTTCACATATTCCAGTGTTCCCCGATCCCTATGGATTATATGCATCATGACTTGCTCACAAAATGTCTTCAGTTGTTTATACTGTGGCTTTTACATTACAAAGAAAACACTTATCCTGTGGCAATATTGCTTTACTGCATTAAGTAGTAGTCATTTCCTCTCCCTATCGTGGCAGTTCATAGCAATGAGATGAGAGAGTTGCTTCCTTTTTTAATACACAATTCCTCTGCAGACAGTACATTCATACTATACACTAACACCTCAGGGGTGAAATCTTGACTCCATGAAAATTCAAAGGTAAAACTCCCACTCACTTCAGCAACGTCAAGATTTCACCCCCATGTATTTCTGGCCTCTGTATTTAGGGTTACAGTCAGGCCCAGCACACCTCTGATTCTCCACTTACGTCCTACTGAAAACATAGGGTGAAATCCTGTGGGGCTTATGTGGAACCTAGGTCTTGTGTAAAAGAGGTAAATTGTACCCTTGGAAACTAGAGTCAATTTGCAACCGTAGTGATTTGAGTTTTCCCTTTCCAGAACAAGCTGAAATGTCTGAGTCACATTTTAACTACTTCTTCCTTTTTCCCTTTGTGCTAGGTAATTATTCATTTGTAGTTTATTAGCTAATTATAAATGTGTTGCTGGCATGTTAGGAGGCAAGAACCACTTAAGTTAAGAGTAATTATGTGGGTTTGGCCTGATTCTTTATGTGGCTTTTCTTTTTTTTTTCTTTTTCATGAAGACTTTCCTTATTTTTAGGTGTAGTAGCCAGGAAACCCAGCAAAGCCACACGGGTTAAAAAAGCCTGAGGGAAATGATCATTCATTTTTCTCCGATGGCTATCCATGAAGTATCACTTCAGAGCTTCACCTCACGACTCACAACGAGCTACTTGGGCAGTTGTAGCCCTGGTGCTCCCACGGGCCTGACCCAAAGCCCACTGAAGTCAGTGAGAGCCTGGCGTTGACTTTGCTGTGCTTTGAATCAGGGAACATACAGGGTAGGAAAGGTGGGAGAGAGAGACTAAGACAGTGGGGAGAAGGCTAACTGAATGTTTCTTTTCATCTCTTGTCTTCTTCAGCCCTTCTACCATCCAGCGCATATGGCTAGATCCTCAGCTAGCATAAATCTTCATAGTCTTCAGTGGAGGAGCTATGCTGATTTATCCAACATGAGAATCTGGTCCATAAATCATCTCTTTAGTTTATTGTGGTATATATGGCCTATGATATATGATGCACTGTAAAGGCTAGACTTTTTGCAAAGGAAAAAAATGTATTTTATTTGATGTGTTCTTGCAAAAACTGCTGTGGCTTAGTTTTGATTGAGCAATAATCTGTACTATGGTGGGATTGGAGAAGTTTGTTTTCTATGGGATTTTGACCTCAGCATCACTAGTAAATGGTAAAGAAAAAAAGACACATAAGGGGATTTTGTTCATCACTTGAAAATTAGCCCAGAGGAAAAAGTCTCTTCAATTCAAATTTAATTAAAAACTGATGAACTGAAAGCCTTGCCATAGCTCTCTGTATTTCTGTTCTTATAAAACAAGAACATGATGCTGATGAGCAGTAATAAGGAAATAAATACAAGAGATTAAAAATTAAATACCAGATGAAAAAGGGCCAAATTAATTCCTGTTCTATATCCCATTGGCTTCATCTGATTTATGTCAGAGCTCAGTTTAGCGCCTTATGTTTTGATAAGTGTTTGGGGAAATATCAAACAGGAAAACTTGATACATGTGATCTCACCAGGTTCGAAACCTTTAGAGGCCTGGTGTTCAGCACTGAGTATTACATGGAAAATGCTCTCTCGTATCTGTGGTTATTGGTTGGTGGCTTGATAAAGAGGCCGGCTCTGCACTCATTATTTACTAAAGAGAATCATCCCACAGAAATTAACCAGTGTAATTAAGGAGTGAGCACTGATGGCGAGGAAGGTACTATACAGCACGTTTCAGGGAGGTGGAATGAGGAGTTAGATACTCAGGTGGTGTAAAATGTTATAGTTCCACAAAAATCAATGAAGCTATGTCAATTTACAGCAGCTGAGGACCTGGCTTCATGCCTCTAAGAATAAACACCAACTAAAATGGATATGTGCTGCAAGTAACCTAGTCAGAAAGGTCATCTCCCTCCAATATTTATTTATTCTGCTTGTGTGTAACTGGCGACTTTTCATTCAGTGGTTATTTTATCCATCCCTTGAAATCTTCAGGTCAGGACTAGACACCTTTTATGTTTTAGTCAGCGTAAGTGACTGGGCTCAATACAGGAGTAAATGGATGAAATTCTATGACCTGTATTATCCAGAAGGTCAGAGGAGATTGTCTAGTGAACCCTCCTGGCCTTAAAATCTATGAATGTATAAAATCTGTTGTTTAAGTTCACTTGTTCCATTTTAAATAATTGTTTGCAGGATCGTTTACTGGCTGTTAGACTACTTGTGCTCCTAGTATGTTTTCCACATCTTTTAAGTTAGACTGTGACAGTTCACTGGCTGCCCAAGATGGGGAGACACCTTGTTACCCCCCCTACCTCCAGAGCTTAACTGGCTGTCAGCTCCCTGACACATTCAGCCTATCAGACACCCAGACAGTCTCCTCTGGGCCACGCCAGCTAAGCTCCTCTGGGTTTACTTTGCCTCCCAGGTTAACAATAGATGCACCTCATTCCCCCAGCCCTTTTAAAGCATTCCCCTGTAGTCTTCAATCCCTTATCCCTTGAACACTCACAGTAATACCAGGTATACTGTTCCCAAAGGAACAGGGTGCATACCTGCTTGTCTGATCCTCAGAGGAATCAGAACCCATATAACCTCACAGGACAGAGGCAGATTTATAGTGAAAACAATCAGAAGTGTATTATCAAAGCTCCCAGGTTGAAGGGGTAGCCAGTAAAGATAACGGAAATAGAAAAGTTACATATAAACAAAATCATAGCATGCTTTCTAGAGACTAAAGTTCACTTTAACAGACTATTGAAGAAAGCTTGTCTCACCCCAGATGTCCTTTGCAGCACTTCCAGCTAAGGCTGGTTGGAATCCAGTTTTTGTCAGTGTTAAGGCACTAGTTTTTCACTAGGAGGGTGGTGAAGCATTGGAATGGGTTACCTAGGGAGGTGGTGGAATCTCCATCTTCAGAGGTTTTTAAGCTGTGGCTTGACGAAACCCTGGCTGGGATTATTTAGCTGAGGTTAGTCCTGCTTCGAGCAGGGGGTTGGACTAGATGACCTCCTGAGGTCCCGTCCAACTCTATTCTTCTAAGATTCTGTGCACGCTTTGTTACGAGCGGATTTCCACATCTAGTTATCCAGCACCAGGTACAAAAAGAATCTCTCTTTTGCTGCTGGGTCTGAGCATCGTGCAAAAAGCACCCATCCCTCGTACACTCTCTCTTCATATGATCCCATGGCAGTTTACTTTTGCCACGACTGCAGATTACAGCTCCTGAAGTCCTCGAGACCAGTCCATCTTAGTCAGGGTTCCCTACTCCTCCTTTTCAGCTCTCCCCAATCCCTCTGTACCTCTGCACTTGCTCTTGCGGGACATGCTGCTTTCATGTTAAAAAAATTTCACGCTTCATTTTCCAGTTGTCACAGACGTAGCAACACGTCTGTCACATCACTTAACACTGTAATATTTTGTCCACTTCTGCAACTGGGCCAGACACTGGGTGGTCCCTGTTCCTTCAGCTTGCTGTGGGCTAGACTGCGATTTGGACTATTCGCCTGCAAAGGGAGAGCATTGTGTCTCCCAGAAGGGTGTCTGAGGCACCATGTCTTCCTAGGGTGAGCAGCTCTTATGCACCATCCCTTTCTCAGGTCTTTACTTAAATGCTATTTTAATCATCTGCCTCAGCTTGAAGGGCTAATCAACACATTCCATTCAGTGCAGTCAATGACCCCATGTTCTTCTTGCCATGTTCAGGAGTGCTGTAGCAAACAGCCTGCAAGTTAGTGCTGTCTGCTGCTCTTTCCCTCCCTCGTCTCCTCTAAGAACTCTTTTGACCCATTTCTACAGTGGTTTGGACAAAAGGAAACTCATTGCCAAACTCATTTAGGGTTAAATTGCAACTTTAGGCACAGCCTAGTGCAGGCGCACCTATATAAGTTGCACTCCCCCAGGAGTAGACTGAGAAGGTATTGTGTTTCAGAGAGATGCCTCTGAGTTACAATTCTGTCCAAGTATCCCCTTTGGTCCTGCAGGCCTATACTAATCAGCTAACTTACTGCTCCCCGTGATTGGCTCAGTTTCTTCGCCATTGGGTAGGCCAACATCCTACCCATTCCCCACTACCCCTGTACATCTGGACTCAAATCCAGGAACCTCATGCAGAGGATTAAGGGGAAATCTTACTCCAAGTCACAGCCCTGAGAGGAAGGAGAGCCCAGTGGCTAGGGCCTTGAGAGATCTGAGTTCAATTTCCTGTCCCATCACTGTGAGGTCGGGAAAGTGACTCTATTTTTCTGTGCAATGGTTTCCTGTCTGTAAAATGGGAATGACAGTACTTCTCAGGGGTATTGTGAGTATAAATAGATTAAAAACTGAGGTGCTCGAGCAGAGCTACCAAGTCTGCCTACCTGTATTGGGAAACACATTCCCAGCTGTGGTGTAGACATGCTCATAGGAATTGCACCACATGGCCGGAGGCAGAAATCTGGGTATCTAGGGAACTTTTATGGCAGAAATTTAGGTGCTGAGTGAGTTTAGGTGTCTACAGGGTAAGGCAACAACAGAGTGGGGGTTATGTGGATTGCTGAGGTGCCTCCATCTGCGACTTGATCTGGGCCTTACATGTTTCTCAAGGATAGTTACGTGCCCAAATCCTTCTGTGGATTTGGGCTTCAGTCTGTAAGCAGGGAGATGGGTTTCCCCCTCCCTGACTTGCTGATTTGCAGGTGAGGCTGGAAAGAGTATTTATGGAAGGGGGACATGAAGGTGAGTTGCTGAAGCGTATGGCTAACTGGGATCTATCAGTTTTCTAGTTAGGGGACTGTCTGAAGGAAAGATGGCTTAATTGGTATTTTAAAAGTAATGTTCTCTCATTCATTTAATTCACTCCTGTGCTCCAAAGTGCTCCACCATTTTTCCTGTTGATACAGTCATGGGCCTATATCTTTTTTGTTCCCTTGTAACTATGGCATCAGTACACAGCAAGTTATGCAAGGCAGGCTTAACGTGCCTCTGCGATGACTTTCATTCCTGTAGGGGCCTTGTTTCTGCTCGAAGATTGCTGTTGCAATCCTTCTGTACGTGCCCAGGGAGGTGTTTCTAATATGATGCAAGCGAGGTGAAGCTTAACAAACCGAATCAACAGAGATGTGCAGATTTGGATCTACGTTGTATGACTGTTTAACTATTTAATTTATGCTATTCTACAGAGCTGTAGTCACTGGGCCAGAGAAAGAGTGACTGTAGCCCAGTGGCTAGGGCACTCACCTGGGATGTAGGAAACCGTGGGTTCAGTCCCACTGCTCCAACCACGCTCTCATCATTTATCCCGAGCTCTCAGCTTCAACAGGAGAGATTGAGGGAGCCCCAGCTCAGAAAATCCCATAGCTCAGTGGTTAGAGCACTCTCTGGAGAGGTGGAACACCCCTATTCAAACACTTTCTCCCCCTTGGGCAGAGAAGGAGGAAATGGACCTGGGTCACCCACATCCCAAGTGACAACTCCAACCACTGGGGTAAAAGTTATAAGGTGCGCACCATCTCCTCCTCCAGCCATTTTGCATAGAGCACAAGGTAACTCATTCCATCCAAAATTAGCTTAGATGCGTAATGCCCCAGACTGCAGGCAGCAGGGTCCCACACATGGATTGTTAAACTGACACGAGCGTTTCCCTGCGGCCAGGATTTCAACACCTATCTCGGAGAGAGGGGCGGGGCTTGGCATGCACACCCCTCGCATTGGGGGCTTCCCGCCTCTCATGCTGGCTTTCGTGGATCACAGTCTTAGCCCCCTATCTCTCCACCATTCACTGTATAGGGAGCCTCGGCACCTCACTCAGCCTTGTGGATCACAGTGTTTTTCCTGTGAGTTCCCCCTTTTCTCCCCCCACCAGGTTCCTAAAAGTTAGGCACCATAACACCCAATATTGCATGCCTAAGTCCCTTTATGGCTCCTATCCTTTTCCTCTTATGTGGATCAGGCACTAGAGGGGAACATGTAAGGCATTGAACCAGTGGATTATATTTGCATTCAGAAGCCTTCACACACATTTTCCCGAGAGACAATCATAGGACTAACCCTGTATTAATTGACAGTTTCAATGCTACATCTGTCATTGACACCATTTTTCTTTGACCAGTCTCCTATGACTAACTTCAATTAGAGAGAGTAGTTCTGATTAGACTGAGTGAATTCTTAAGAAGCAGCTAGCTCCTCTTAATGGGGAAAAGAAATGTACAGTTTATGGAAGAAACCAGCAGTGCAGAATTTGCATACTGTTCCTTTCAAATGAGGTTTCAGACCCATAAAAGTGCAGGTTACAGAAAGGTTCATTTAAATCTCTTAACCTTTCAGAGTGGATTATGTAACTTCTTTCTCAAATTTTGGGGTGAGGTGATCAATAAGAAAACCTTCACAGATCAGCCTTGAACAGAGCTGTGCCTAAGATTAAAGCTAAATACCAGAACCAATCTGCATTTTAACACAGGCTGGGGGAACCAGCACAGTGTGATTAAAGTTTGCAATCCTGGCATTCTTCTTCTTGAAACTTTTGGCAAGAAAGAGTCGTTCCTACTGTGTTTCTTGTAATTTTTCTTGTAATTTCTTGTAATTTTTTCACAAAAAAAGAATAAATTCACCAAAATTTGTAAAAAAAAAATCCCTTAAAAAGCTGATGGAAGGAGAGACGAACTAATAAGGGGCTGAATTCTCCTTTAATTTACCCCAGACTCAATCCACTGGTAGATCTTCAGAATTACTTTAGATCAATACAGAGTAACTGAGAGCCAACTTTATCCCAAGATCTTGGGAAATTACCTCTTCTCTCCCATGGATAATGAGGATTTTTGCACCTCAGGATAACCGATGATGGGGCCAATTTCAACTAGTGACCTACCACCCTCCAAATGGATACTCTGATTGTTAATAGTGGGGGGCTCTCTGAGTACAATAAGGGAGTTGTTCAGAGTCTGATCCAAGAATGCTGGATTCTGCAGGAATGAGGAAATGTAGCACTGCCTACCCATGCTGATTTACATCAGAAGGCCTAAACTGATTATCGTATGTTACATAACTCACGTGCCTTTAGCTGGGTTGATCTTTAAGTTTACAGGCCTAAAGCCTAAGGGGACTATTAAAGTATAGTACTTCTATGAAGCAAGCAACTTAATTCAGCAAAAGGAAAAGATGCTGGGGGGGGAGGGCTTTCAAGTAGGGGTATGCACGGAGATGGTGTGACCTACAGACCTCTTGATGCCCATTCGTGGAGGGCACAGGAACACACAGGATTACAGGGATCTGTAAGGCCTCTGCTGAAAGTATGTGTCACATTTCCCAGTGGTTATGAAGCATATCTTCTCTGGGGAGATTTCTGTGTATGTGCAGATAACGTGTAAGGCGTTATGTTTGTATGTATCCTGAAAATTACATTTGGGAGGCCTCATTGTTAAAGGCAGGTCATAGTGTTCACTGAGACAGACTTCTCCAGACAGGAGGCGGGAGACACTTATCATCCAGGTTGACCATTGTGTATGTAAATTGCAAGTGCTGGAGGAAAAAACAAAACCAGCAGGGGTTATCCCATTCACAGGTAAACACAATGAATTTGGGGGGATGTAACAAGGGGGTATGGAGGTTGTCTGTGGATCCAGCAGGCTTGATCTTAAAAAAGGGAGTGCGTCTCAGCCATCCTAAGTTTTCAACTAGGAAAAGGACTTGAGGTAAGCTGTCCTGTAGTAGCCAGGAGAACGTCTTGTGAGCTAAGGTTACACTTTATATGGAACCATTTGTTTCCAGTCTTTTTTCTTACTATCATTTGAATGTCTGTTCTTTGATGATAAACTTGTTCTGCTTTTCACTGTAAACAAATCTAAGTGCTGTGTGTTAAGTGGAGGGATGATAGTGAGTTGAACCTCGTAAGCTGGTGTGTATGATTTCTTTGAGAGAAGCAAATCTGAGAGCTCTGTGAGTGTTCAGTGGAGCAGAGGCTGGCACTCCAGAGGGATGCTCGGAGGACTCTGTGGTTGCTCAGTGCCTTTCGCTAATCTGTACCCAGAGCGAGGCCTGTGGAGGCCTGGCAGGCAATGCTTGTGTTGCCAGAGACTCGTAGAGTCGGGAAGCTGATCCACAGCATGCACAGAAAGGACTTCCTCACGCTAAGAGCAGGTGGTAACAAGGTGCCTCCCAACCCTAGGTGCCCATGAGAAGCATCACAGGTGGCTGCTCAATTCTTTCTTCTAAAGAACTTCGCAAAGTACAAACACAAGAACCTCAGGTTAGAGAAAGTTCCAGTCTGAAGCTTCATTTTCATCTCCTTTTTTACATGCAGGATTTGCCTTAATGGATCAGTCTCTTGGTCCATCAAGTCTCGTGTCTTGCCTGTGCTAGTGGCAAGATCCAATGCTTCTGAAGCAAAAGCAATCTCCTGAAATGTACCTCTCCAGAGCCCTGGAGAAAATCCCTTCTGACGCGGCCGCAGTCTAAAAGTATGAGAGTTATTTTGCCCCAATGGTTTCATACATCTAATTGTGGTTATTTGATTCCTCAGTAGGAAACAGAAAAGTCTCTCTCCACCATCACCTATTATCAGCTGGATTTCTGGATAGAATTTTATTTTAACCTCCTTTCCTCCCTTAAAGTCTCAAACAGGAGACTTAGGACTAACAAGATGTGGTCTTCTTTCTGGCTGAACTTGAGAACTATTCTCACAACACACCTCCGCTAATCACTCTTAGGAACAGAGTAACTGCAATCTCACAAGGGGCTTCAGCCTTAGAGGGACAGGTTATTAGCCATACTTTCACTCCTTTAGAGGAATGGCAACCAACCTGGAAACGATGGAACCCAGTGTAACAGGCCACATTACCATTCCTATTCTTTCTTTATTGCATGGCAGGGTTAATAATAATGTCCAACTTCCTGATCAAAAGCTTTACCGCTATGCACTGAGTACAGCCGCATTTTTTAAAATTAGTTTGAGTTTGCTCCTTGAGTTTGCTCATCTGTATACCTTTTGTTCTTCTTGCCTAGGGTTTCTTTTCTGTGCACTATGTCATTATGTCACTCTGCTGGCTAAGACATTAGATGCTTCAAAAGCCCTTCAGAAATCTCCCCAGAGAAGGTACGCTTCAGGAATTTCTGTCAGCCGAACTGCATTTCATGCGCTATATAAAATAGCCTAGTTCTTTATATCAAACTGTGAGAGGCTGAATTGTTTTCTGATTAATGTTGTAAATTAATCCAGCATACATACTGTATAAAAGAGAGGGGGGTTTTATAGGGATTTCATCATAATGCTTCCACAGCAAGTCTATGAACAGCACAATATGAAATGACAATAATGAATCTTAGCTTACCCAAGCCAGTTATTTTTTTTATTAACCTACGCTCTTCTAGGTTCAATTTTAATTTAAAGAATCCTTCCTCTGTTCCCCCTCCCCCCCCCAACTCCCCATGGCTGCATAAAAGCCACACTGTCATAATAGCCACCTTAATACTGCTCAGAAGTGGAAATACTGTGACATTTCATTCCCTGTGAGATTTAATTGCTTTAAATTCCATAGTTCTAAAAATAAACAAGTGCATTAGCCTAGGTAATGAGAACAAAAAATATAACATGTAGAGATAATAGCAGGCAAATCATCTCTGAACCAAGCTGCTTTAGGCAATTGGATTTGTCAGTCTGGTTTTCTATAGCCCTTCTGTCACTTCACTATCTGTGTGTCTCACAATCATTAATGAATTTATCCTCAAAATGTGCCTGTGAAGTAGGATATTGTTGTTACCATGTTACAGTTGGGGAACTGAAGTCCAGATTTATGAAATATTTAGGTGCGTAAAGATGTAGATAGGTGCTTACTGGAATTTTTAATAACTACTCACCTACTAAGGCACTTAACTCCCATGACTTTTAATGGGTGACCCTCTGAAGTCATTGGGACTCCATGCAGATCTGCACTAGTGGATAGAACTGCAGCATTGGAACTTGAGTGAAAACACATCTCCTGGTAGTAATGATGATGAAAGATGTTTTTCAGATGGTCTAGCTTGCAGGTTGCCCTTGTATGAATTAATCACAGCATTCTATAGCCATAAAAAGCAACTCCTGTCTTATACACATTTTCACAGGGGTTAATTCTTCTGTATTTCTATTCAACCCCAGCTCTGTCGTGGTATTTTTATTAGGATAGTTATTGGCATGATGCAGGCTCTGCTTTATGGATTTGTGATTACCTTGTGAACAGAGGCAAAAAGGAGAGATCTCCCTTCACAAATTCATCAAAACAAATTCAAAGCAGAGATACCACCAGAAATTCTAATGATTTGCCCTGTGAATTCTCCCCCCCCCCTTTTAAATGCAGTGAATGACCTAGAAAATTAATCTTCAGCAAGAAAAGAGAGATCATTTGTCACATGTCACACAACCTACATGATCGATCAAGCAGACATGACTGTACATCAGTTTATCAGGCCATCATATTTCACAGTCAATCTCAATGTCAAAGAACAATTTACAAAATATTTTGCAATTTATTTCACTTGTTGAGACCAAAATGATGCTCATCCTCAGAATGATATTTGTCAGCTAGATTTGCAAAGCTAGAGAACTTCAGGGGAGAAGTAGTTCACTCTGAAACCCAACTCCCACATGAGCAAAGAGTTGCAGAACTGGGCCCATCATTTTTCCCTTTAATTATTTGTTGTACAGTAGAATCAAAGGAACTCAATTAAGATCTGAGCTCCGTTGTGCTAGGCATGGACATGAAGTAAGAGACAGTCCTGATGTGAAGAGTTTACAATTTAGATTGCAACAAAGACACGGTGAGAATTCAGGAAGTATTACTATATCCCTGGGTTACAGACTGGGAACTGGGCTTACTCAAAGTCACACACATGTCTGACAGAGCTAGGAATTCAACCGAGATCTCCCAAATGCCAGCTTAAGCTCTGACCTTGCATCACAGAAGTCAAGGGGAGTAGAATCAAACACTCACTACCTTTAAGGTGAGCAGATAGCAAATGTGAAAAATTAGGAAACTTTTTTTTGGTGGGAGGAGGGAGTATAGTTGCATATATAAGATAAAGACCCTGATATCAGGACATGTGGTTACCCTTAGTAGCTTGCCCATCTAGCCTCTCTTGCCTCTCAAAGTTTATCTCACTGCTGTCTTCTTGGCAGTGCAGGTGGAAGGGAGAGTTTTGCTGTGTTCCTGATATGTTTATGACCGAATTGGTGACTTGGTAATTGTTAAATGTGGAGGCATAACCATACCTATAAAATGTCCTGAAACTCAAACGGAAATCTACATGCTTTATTTTCCCTCTCTCTAATCCAAACTGAAGCTTTTTACGGGTTCAGTAAATCGCTTGCACTTTCAGCAGGCTCACTTCAGCGCATGATCTTCTGAAAGTGTGTGTGAGAGAGTTGGCAGGTGAGTAGCAATTTCCTCTCATCACTGGAGGCAGAAGGCCTAGCAGATCAGCTACTGGGACAATATTCAGTAGTTCACCTCAAGTCTCCATGTTCTTTCATTCCCCCCTCTCATCATCCCAGGATGAGACACATTTTATGAGGCCCTGCAGCCATTTACATTGTGGGGAATCTCTGAATTCCCCCTCAAATCTTCCTAATCTTCTTTTCATCTACATTTAACCTAGGAACCCTTGATAAATTTGTAAATCCACAATCATCTGATCAGTACATGAGATTATATGCCCCAGACTCTGTTTGTGTTCTTATCTGATCTCAGATTAATGAGGCGCTGTATCCATGTACATCTTGAGCATGAAATTTACTTGCTCAAAGGTTTCCCTAAACCACTGATATTTTGATGAACAGTGGTATAGAAAGCCTGAAGATAGAAAGATAGATAAAGAATTATCCTAACCATGTCCACAGCTCTCTCTTCAAAAGCCAAGCAGACCCCACAGCCTATCCTCCACCTCATTGCTTCCAGAATGTTGCCTATGAACACCTCCAGTCAGAGACACTGAGGAAAGAGCACTTCCTTTAGTCTAAAAACCAGGTTTATAACTGAATGTGTCTCAGACATTCTCTTGGGCATTTAGCAATGTTAAAATTGTTCATAAAAATCAAGTTAATTTCCTTATATTTCAGTTGTTGATAATAACGAGCAACTGGTTCGTTACATTTCCTTTCCCTGCTATGTAGGACAATCAGTTAGATTCATCTTGTTGGGAACATGAGGTGATAAGTATGACTGATGGTTCCTGGGTTCATTATTAATAGCCATGTTCACTTCAACTGTTGTCTAATCTTACCCTGTAAGGGATTTATCTTTGTTTACATGTACCCAGCATGCAAATGGTTCACTCTATTCTTTGCCTAGGGTGATATTGCCTATTGGTGAAATAATGGTAAATGGAGAATAAAAACAACTAAAATGGTTTTAAGAGCATGTTTTATTGTCTCTGTTCAAATTTACTTCAGCCAAATAAGACAACTTTTAAAATTGATTCTGTCAGCTTGATTAATGACACTTGCAGCCACTATCTTGGAATCTCTGCTTCTCTGTCTAGATATCTATAGGGTATTTATATGGCCCCCATTACCATCTTATCAGAGTACCTCACAATCTTTATTTATCCTCACAACTTCTGTGTGGTAGAGAAGTCTATTATCTGCATTTTACAGATGGGGAACCAAGACACAGAGAAACTCAGGGTACTGCTACACTAGAAACACTGCAGCGGCAATTACTACAGCAATTGAAGGGGTTCTTCCATCACTGTAGTAATTCACCTCTCAGAAGGGCAAGAGTTAGGCTGCCAGAAGAATTCTTCCGTTGACCTAATGGTGTCTCCATGGGGGCTTAGGTTGGCTTAATTACATCACACAGGGTATGAAATTTTTCACAGCCCTGAGCAATGTAGTTAAGCCAGCCTAACTTTGCAATGTAGACCAGCCTTGACTGTCTTGGCCAAGGTCATACAGGAAGTGTGTAGAGGAGTAGGGAATTGAACCCAGGTCTCCGCAGTTTGAGGCTATCATTCTGTCCACTGAATGGATTTTGGAGATCACAACACACTGACAGACTCAGGGCTGTCTTGTAAAAGTACCTCCTTTTTTTCAAGTAATAAGAGTTGACCAATAGTTTAGAAAATTTTGAACAAAAAAAAAATGAAAAGCAGTATTTCGATCTTTTTGTGAAATTTTTTTCTTGTTCTTCGGTCAGCTATACAGCAGATAAAATATTTTAAATACAAAATTTTGATGAAAATTTGAAGGCTCAAAACTTTTAACTTCAACAACAAACCCTGAAAAACAAAACCTTTAAAATTTCTAAATTTTCCCACACCTGCTTTAGTTATGGAACTCCTTAAAAACTTCCACTCTCTATAAGCGTTCTTTGATTCCACCCCCCTTTCCTCTCCCCTTTCTCCCACCACTCTATTCCTTGTTGATAGGTCTTAGCTAGGCTTATTTGTCCTTAGCTAGGAGCTGGTCAAAAGGCATCTATCCAGCAGGTCACTTAAGCAGATACCAACTCAAAGTGCATAAAGCTGTGCACATGCCTTTCTGAAATAGGCCATTTATGACTATGAAATGGAAAAGCATAGGTGTCTAAACAGAAAGAGATGATAAATTGGAGAAGGATGAAAGAATGTCTGAGAAGGAAGATGGGAGCATCTGTCATACACTTATAATTTCACCATGCGACTGGCTTGCTACCATACAGCCTTGGGAAAGAGTGTTCTAAGATCTCATACTGAGTAGGATTGGGACCAGCTGGTACTTGGATAGAGGGAAAACTCGGCATGCTGCCAGAAGTAGTGATAACAGTTCAGTAGTTGGTGCTTTTCCTTCTGACCTATAAATACAATAATGACCCAGCATGTGGCTTGAGGGTACTGCATTGTTGGAAGTGCCCTTTTTGTACGAAGACATAACATGGAGGTTGTGATGTGCTCATAAAAAGATTCAATGATCCTGTTGTCCAGTGTAAGGTGTTAAGGGCTAATTTTCTGCTTTTCCTTCATCTTGAGGAGGTACAATGCTCTCTACAACTCATGTGCATGACTATTTTATCTATGGTCTGCTGACAAACTCCCAGAAACACTTTCAGAGTCAAACACCTGTATTCCTTCTAAGTTATAAGAAGTATATAACTGAGCACAGCAACTATTAAAGGAAGAACATGGGAAAGCAAACAGAGAGGAGATCATGGTCAAAAAGTAGATGGGGTAGTGGGAACCAATCCTCAGAACTGTGAAAACAGTCACTGTGGGGGACCACTGCAGGAATAAAGCGCTTACAGCACAGTTGTCCATCAATAGCCTAAACCATGTGGAAGATAGGTCATCTCAAAGATAGGTCATCTCAAAGATAGGTCATAGCCTAAACCATGTGGAAGAGGTCATCTCAAAGAGATGGTGGATTTTTACCCACTAGATTTTACCCACTAGATTAAGAAGATCAAAATTAAGATCTCTGTCTGAACTTTCCCAGGGTTTGGGAGCATTCACTGGACTGGTAATGGAGTTGCAAGTGGGGAGAGAGCAGTCAGTGGCAGAGTTCTGATCTGAACCTGAATTTTGTCTGCCTGAATTATGTCCCCGTCTTTCTGATGTCTAGGCGTCCTGGACAGACTACTTCTCCCATGATACAGTGCAATAGTCCCTCTGACTGAGCAGTGTGGTGAATCATGGGAGTCACATGATTGTTACTTCCCACAATCCCATATCGGTATATGCCACCACAAAAAATACAGTTTTGTGTTGAACTGACTCAAAACTTAGCATGTTGGCACATGTTTGCCGTGGGCTCCCATGCTGCTGCTGCTCATTCTTTCTCAGAAGACACCTATTGTGGATGGTGGCTGACTCCTGGTCAAGGGCAGAAAATTACAGCTTCCTTGGAGCAAAGGAAGGGGAGAAGCAGGACTCTCAGGCTACATCCACATTGCAATTGAGGGGATTGGAGGCTGGTCATAGGTCATAGGTCTGACTCATACCCCCAGACGAACATGCCACCTTGGGTTCAACAGGCACCTAGACACGTGTCTAAGAGCTTTGCATGTGGATGACAGGAGTTATGTGTAGACATAATTCCTTCCATGGGCTCCCACAGTTATGCATTGCCCCTTACTTCGAGCTGAAAGTGAAATGATAACTAGGTCTGTACAATTAATTATCCACAGTAGAGCATTTTAGTTAGTCGTTGAGGCTTGATTTGAATTTGGGATTTTTATTGGCTGTTTTAATAAATCTACCTTCCACCCCCAAACACCTGGAAGAGGTGCTCCTTTTTATTTGCAAAGTAGAAAAGTGATTTCTAAAAAGGTGAAAGAGTGGTTTTAAATTTGATAGCATGATTAGCTGGGTTCAGACTGTTGTACCTTATCTCGCTCCTCATGATAACTCAAAAAAACAATAAATGTCGTCTTACAGCAGACTGACATTCAATATTGAAATTGGTCTCCTAATCTTTATGTGATTGCTTTCTCTGTGATAGAAATATTGCCTCGTGTAGAGTATTTATTGTCTAGTTCTTTCCAAAGTATTGACTTTATGTAACAGTTTGATATACATCAAATCCTTTATAGATTTAATAAACTCTTCTGGTCAGTCTTCTGTTGTAAACACAATGAGATTTATGGTCATCTTAGTGGAAAGCCCTTTTTCCTTGAAATTTTCTACTTCCAGATATCAAAATATAAGAAAGGCAACATATATCACACTGGAAATCTTACCATGTATCTGTTGAGGTATTAGTCAGAAGCTACTGATGGTTAAAGAGTTGAAATATGACTAATGGTTGATGATACAACTGCCAAGACCTGGGTAAAGACACAGTAAAAATCCTCCCTTTTTACCCCTCCATAAAAACTATTTTCCTCTGCAATGAATCACTCTAGCAGGCTGGAGCGTGGAGCAGGGGCTAATCTAGCCCTGAAACCGATTCTTTTATTGGAGTTCTCCAGGTGCTGTTCTATTATGGATGGAAAATAAAAATTTACGATTTTTCAGTTAGGTATAAAATTAATGTATTGCAGCTACACCAGAACACTTGTAATTGGAAAAAAACTGATGAAAGAGGGAGACATATTCATGACATTCCCTATCAAAGCACTATGTCCTTCTTTAAACTCCATATTGTTCTCTAAAGGCTCAGTCCTCCTGCCCCCAATCCAAGCTCATGCCTAAATATGGGCTTTACTTTAAGCGCATGAGTTGTCCTATTAGCTTCAGTGGCACTAATCTCTGCTTAAAGTTAAGCATCTGTTTAAAGGTTTTGCTTGATTGAACTTCTCTGATTTTTGTTCTGTTGAGTATAGTGATCAAACCCAAAAATGTTTCCTAAATTAGCAGCAAGAAGAACAAATAAAGATGAGTTTTGTTTTGCTAACTACATAATGCTTTGGATGATAAAATAGATGAATTTGTTGATATATTGATGATTGGAATTATTTTCCAGTCACTTCTTTATACTGTGCCCAACGCAGTGGTCGTTAATAATGTAATAAGCCGTAGGACTATAATTTGTTGTATTACCATTAACATATTATCATCCATTCTGGGAAGTATTAGAAAGAGGCTCTGAAGAGTTACTACTTTTGAAGGTCAAGAGGTCTTCAAGTATGAACTCAGGTCCTAGTCTACAAAACTATCAAATTCACTTGAGTGGTGAAGAAAAGGAGATGAACTCAAGATAAGAGCAGCATATAAGGGGTATGCCATGCTAAAAAGGGAACTGTCTGGGTGACTAGGTGGTTCAGAAAACTTTGTAACTTAGGCTCATTTGAACCTGAAACTCAGGGGAAATTTAAGTGGACTCAGACTGGCTCAGAATATGGAACTTGCTGGGTTTCATCCAGCCCAAGCCATTAGTAATTGATCACTGACAGTGCTTACCATCCCTGGTCAGTGGTTTGTGAGAAATGTGGCTTCTGTTGGCATCCCACTGCCCAGGTGTGCTCGTTACTAAAGCCACCACAATGAGGATGAGCACCTTGGCAGCAGAATTGCCATGCGCTAAATAGGCCAGGCACACGTTTTCGTCTCGGAAGGCAGTCCATCCAGAAGTGGGTTGCAATCTATTGGTGTGAAGGAGCACAGGGAAACCTGTACTGTCAGTGGCCAATGTAGTATCTTCTTGGCGAATAAACAAAGACTCTGAGACTGTCCCTTCACAGGCACTTAACTCACCAAACTAAATACAAAAGTTAGATGCAACCTGTAGCAGCAAATGCTGCAAAATGAAGAAACTGAGGCGGCTAGGAAAAAAGCAGCAGGGATTCCAGGGGGCAACTGTGGATGTGACATTAAAGGTCAGTGTCAGGAAAGAATCAATTATGCTGGGACTGAAAAGTGCAATCGATACAGGAACCAGCCACTCAGCTCTTCATTGCAGTAGTGGAGTAGCAAGGGCCTGAGGGACTAGCAAAGCTGATGGGGCAATAAGTAGCCTCAGAAACTTGATGAGCTTTGCTCAAAAGCAGCCCAAATCTGGCAAATAGATTTTTCCAGTGCTCTCTCAAGTCACAGGTCTATCAGACATTCTGGTCCTCCTTTGGTTCTATTTAAGCTCCTCAAGTTTTAGCAAACTTCGTAGACCCCAACACCAAAGGGACCATTGTGATAACCTAGTCTGCCCTGTATAACACAGGCCACAGATCTTCTCCAAAATAGTTCCAGCTTGAACGAGAGCTCTTTCTAGGGCTTGGCCTACACTCAGTTCTGTCAACATAAGGCAGCTTACAACAGCCTAACTCTCTAAGCATCTCAGTCTCTACCTGTCTAAGTGCCAATGTAAGTCTACGAGAGGCACAGCGCTTAGGTCGGTGTTGTTCGGGCAACACAGCATCTGTGTAGACAGTAGGTAGAAAACATTCAGCGTTGAAGAGTCTGATCCTCATCCAGAAGTGTCATTCTTCCTGTCCTTAGCACTTCCAGAGAAGTTGATGGGACTGAGAGAGCTCTCGCAGCCAGATCCTCCGCTTGAATAAATCAAAGGAAATTCATTAAAGTCAATGGAGGTATGCCAGTTTACACTGGCTAAGGATCAAGCTGTACGCTCATTCTAATGGTGGAATAGCGATACCCTTACTGAAGCTCAATGCCACCTCACTCTGTCAGGGCCTACAGATAAAGAGCTAACCAGCCTTCAGTCAGGGATCACAATCTGCCTGATTGCAACATACCATTCTGCATGAGTTAGACTGGCAGACTCTGGCCTTACCTAGGTGGCTATGTAGTACTTCAATCCTCCATCTCCATAGTATCCAGTGGCTTCAGATATGATTGCAAACATTTCCCATAGCTCTAATATCAATTCTGATTTGCCTACTTCACAGTTGTTGTGAGGATTAATTGCTGTCTGTGTAGCACTTTGAAGATGTAAACGTCTACATGCTGTAGATTTGTTTATTTAGTGACTCTTTATTTTAGCACAAGTCAGGCTGGCTTCTTGTTAACCGTACATTATTATCAGGCCTCTCAGTGTCCTCTGCAGCTGACTGCTGCCTATCTGGGGCTAGAAATAATTTCTGTCAATTAAATCCATACTGATTTTTTTTTCAAACCTATGAATGCACAAAAATAAATTCACTACAACTTTATTTCTACTCTCACATTAAGGGACACATTCTGCTCTTGGGTAAACTCTTGCCAACCCCCTTGGGGGAAAAAATGGGATTGCATCAGTGTGACTGAGATTCCTAGCTCTGCCATAGACTTCCTGGGCAATTCTGAGCAAGTCTCTCTCTCTCTCTCTCTCTCTCTCTCTCCCTCCCTCCTCTGCATCCCATCTGTAAAATGGAGATGACAACATTTCTTCTATCTCACCATTTATCTTTCTTCGATTTTAATTTCTTTGGAAAACTGTCTTACTATGTGTAAAGTACGTAGCACGGTGGAGCCCTGATCTTTGTTGATGCTGCCAGGTGATTCTGCAATAATGATGATAAATTGTTTTATATTTCAGTCCTAAATTTTTAATGCTCGTTATACTATTAGCCATCTTTTCCTGACTCAACTTCATAGGGATTTCCTGAAGGATAAAATTAGGAAGTAAAGGAAAAAACCTTCCTCTTTAAAAGCTCCTGCATTTCTCCAGCTGCCTTCAAAGAGTATGCTAGAGCTTTTAGAATTCACTCATCAAATGCAAATGAAAACACACACAACTCTTTGTGATATTATGTTAACCTCTCTCCCACAGCCTGAAAGCAGCTTCATACTATACAGTTAAATTATTGAAATAGAGTGCCATTTTGGAGTGACATTGACCAACAGATCAACACAATTCATGGAACATAATGTACTGTCATTTTCTTTGTTTCAATGATACATTGGCATTTTAAAGAGGTACAGGGCGTTTCATGACAAGATAACATGAATCAAAAAAGAATCAGCATATGCTATGACTTCACTGCAGAATGGAGGTGTAAACCAGGATATTTTCTCTAGAACAAAGGTTCTGGATTAGTATTTTCCTCCCATTCTAATGGGAAATTAGGTGAGTTTCCAATTCCTTTGTGATTACGTAATGCGATGGAAGAAATTATTTTGTGATTCGATGACACTTGTATTGTTATCACCTTTATTAATGCCCTTCAGCTCTAAGTCCATGTTTTCAATGTTAGGATACCAGATCATTGGCTAAAGTTAAAATGATACGTCCCAGCTATCTATCAAAGGGCGTGGCTATACTGCATTCCTAAATGTACTTCAGCAACTGTGTAAATGTTTAATTGTGAGAGTGATGAAACTATACAAATAAGTAAAGAAAAACTGGTGCATTTTTTTTTACTTTTGTGGTAGTTCTGGTGAATATAGGCACAGTATGGGAAAGGCCTGAAGCGTGAAGATACCCGCCATAGTCTGAGTCAGACTGACAACTCCCAGCTTTCCACCTGAATGTTTCCCTCCACTGCCAACGCATGCCTTGGAAATAAACTGCTGCATGGGTGACATGTGAATGATTCATAGACAGAAGGGACCACTGTGATCTTTGTCTGACTTCTCTTATAATACAGGCCATAGAACTTCCCTGAATTAATTCTTTGTTTGAACTAGAATATATATTTTAGTAAAACATCCAGTCTTGATTTTAAAATTGCCAGTGATAGAAAATCCAAAACAGCCCTTAGTAAATTGTTCCAAAATTTGTGCTTTGTTACTAGCCTGAATTTGTCTAGTTCAACTTCCAGGCATTGCATTGTGTTATGCCTTTTGCTGCTAGATGGAAGAGTCCATTATTACCAAGTTTTTGTTCCCCATCTAGGTACTTATAGACTGTGATCAAGTCACCCCTTAACCTTCTCTTTGTTAAGCTAACCAGATTGGACTCCTTGAGTCTCTCACTATAATGCGTGTTTTCCAGTCTTTAGATTAATTCTTAATATACAGATATGCTTGTTACAGCTTATATTCGTTATGTTTTAGGAGCCATGTTTTAATGGTAACTTTAGAGATATCTAAGCAGAGACTATGCTGAGATATGGGGAGTTCACAAGTGGCCATATAATGTGTGAAAAAGTTAAAGTGGTGAGAATCTAAGTCCTTCTCCCATTGAAATTAATGGGATTTGGACATTGATTTCAATGTGGAAGTGTGATGAGGTCTTTTTGTTCTGAATTTGTCTGTACAGGATTTAGCACAGTTGGGTTCTGGACCATTGCAGTAAGCCCATTAGCACTATTTCAATATGAATAAATAAATAGAATAAAAATCATTGCTGCAAGCCTGCATATAACAACAATTACTACTCATTAATAATTAACCTTATTTTTACACAGTTTATAATCCCTCTCCGTTTTCTGACAATGTTTAGATTTGTTTGCTAATTATCCAACCTGCCCTTTGTCTACTGCCAGGTTTGTTCACCTGAAGGAATTTCATATATCTCCATTCCATCTCTTGTCTTTTTTTTCCAGTACTAAAACACCAGAAGCCCTCCATTTGCAAAAGAAAGGAACATAATATATATGCATATAGGATAGCTAGCACTCAAGTAGTCATTTTACCTTGCTGATATTTTATTAACATATGTTATTAACCTTGCTCTTCCTTCTCTTCAGTACTTTATCATATGAACTAATTAATTCTTCAAGTGAGAATTTCAATGAAGGAATGGCCATGTCTACCCTTGTAAAATAGATATATACTCAAGTGATGTTACCTGGCACTGAGTAATGAGACAGGAAACACCAGCAAAGATATAGTATGCCAGTTGGCAGACCAAATAAAGATGATCAGGGAATTCCAGTGACAGCTGAATTTGGCTGGTTACTCAAAATAGTCAGCACAAACTATGAGTGGATAGTGTCGTCGTCCTACTCAAGAGTGCGAGAATATGAGGTAATACGTCTCCCTTAACCCTATGCATGGCTGAGTAAATCCTACCCAGAATTTGGGTCTGGTTTTCTGGATACTCCCTAAAGTGCACATGTTGGGTGGGGAGGGAGCAGAGAAGTAAGGGGTAGATGGTTTACTTAGATTATAAGCTCTTTGGGGAGGGGAACATCATCTTGTTCTGCGTTTGCACAGCACCCAGCACAGTGGCTCAAGGAAATTTTACAGAAGTTGATTATTTTTTTAAATGGACATCAAGCATCCAGAAGGAATAAATCATTTCCCTAGGAACTGGTCTTTAACCTGTGTATAATATATATATATGATCATGATTGGCTGCTTCTCTGTAACATCTTTAGCTTTGATTACAATCATTTCTTCCAGTGTCAACATATAATCTGTTATAAATTCCTCAAATGCAAGGGGAGGGAGACCAGGGAGAGAGAACACAATTGCTGAGTGTTAAAAGGAAAGAAAAGACTGCGCATGAGAATTGCCAACAGAGAACTCTGGAAGTCCTGATTCTGAAAACCAGAAGGCCTGATTCTCATTGGTACTAGGCGCTTTATTCAGCAATGCACTTCAGCACTTGCTTAATTTTCAGCATTAGTCCCGTTGAGATTAATGGGACTAGTCATGGGCTTGATCCTGCAAGAGGCCGAGTACTCCAACCCCACCAAGCAAAACGCTTCTGCATGTACTTCACTTTAAGCCCCCAAATAGTTCTGCTGACTCCAGTGGGACTCTATATGTGCTCAGGCCAGAGTCTTTAGCCTCTTGTAGGGAGCAACTCCATGTGCTTCCACTTAAACATGCCCTTGAAGGTCTGATCTGCAGTCCATTGCAGTTGATGAGGGCGGAGGTTGTGCAATGGGCTTTGGATCCAGCTGTGTGTGCTTTGGTGCATTGCAGCCTTACGCTGGCTTTCAGTAAGGAACTTCCTTGACATGAAAATGTCACTACTCCAGATTTACACCAGTGGCAAATCAGGTCTAAAAAGTGTAGCAATCCCCCAAAAATCTTTCCCTGTTCAGTTTGTGCATCTATTTATTTATTTACTGCTTTGCTGCTAGTAGCAGATTGAGGGTAGAAGCGGTGGAAATCCAAAGTGCAGTGGTCTGACTGGTACATGCAATTAATCCCATCAGTTCGATGAACATACCCTAGCTAGAAAAGAGATGAGATGATTGCTGATTTTTTTATCTACAGATGCCCATCCCACTCATGCAAATTTGAATGAAAAGTGGCCGCATTTGTAAACAACTTCACAGTCAGAAATAGCCCTGATTCATCGCTCTCGAATACCTCATTACAGCTCCCTCACCTCTGCCTTGCCAGATTAGTATTGTTGCCATCTATTAACCTAAATGCGGGTGCTGATTGCGTTCCAAAAAGTGGTGAGCTTCCTTCTGAGTCACAGCAGAGCCATCAGGAAATTGAGTCCTGTGCTGCTGGGGGGCACTTCTTGAGATGCAACACAAATCAAGGAACACCTGTGCTCTTGGAAGACTCCATGGAAGTTTCCATAGCAGTGCAACTGGTAGCTTCTGGAGGAAAGGTGGTGTTATGGTTAAGGTACTGGAGTAGGGAATTGAGTTCAATTCTCAGCCCTGCCATAGACTTCCTGTGTGACCTTGGGAAAGTCACTTAATCCTTCTGTGCCTTAGTTTCCCATCTGTAAAATGGAGATAATGTTGCTTCCCTTCCTTATAGGTATGTTGTGAGGATAAACATGTTAATACCTGCAAGGTGCTCAGGTACAATGATGGATGTGGCCTTATAAATGCCTAGATAGATCCTTTATGCAGTGATGATCTAGCTGTGTTGGTCCCAGGATATTACTGAGACAAGGTGGAGGAGGTAAGATCTTTTATTGGACCAACTTCTGTGGTGAGAGAGACAAGCTCTCTAAGCTTGAAAACTTTTCTTTCTCCACAAGTTGGTTCAATAAAAGATACAACCTCACCCACTGTCTCTCCCAAGATAGATCCTGGTCAAATTCCAGTTGCACATTCTTCCTAAAATCCCCCTGTAGAAGAAATATTCGCTGTCTGCCCTAAATTGTTGAGCAGTATTTCTGTATGACTTTATGGCCTGACCCAAGATCCATTGAGATCAGTGAAAAGACTCCCACTGACTTCCATGACTTTTACTCTGTCCTCTTATCTTAATCAGCTGATAGCTCACATTCCACAGATGGCTGCATTTGGGCGTGGGAACAGAGTGCTCCCTGTACTTTTCAAATATATCGGTAGACTGTGCTGCTGGAAATGCTATGACATCGCTAGTGTTTGTGGTACGCTTTGGAATCTTTAACTAAATTAGGCTGTCGAACAGTCCATCCACATTATCATTTGCATTGATGAGTCATTATCAGAATCCAATTTGTGCATGTGGAAATATTGCAGAAAACTGAACAGAAAGGACTGATCGTTTCTTGCTCACTCAAGGGTATGGTGTGTGTTTAATTCTGTTTCCTAGACTTGATCATCTTTTGCACATACAATCTGGGCCATCGTTTTGCATTTGGTCTTTCATCTGTTCTGACACACCACATTAAATGCTGCCTGATACTTCATGAGAAACACAAGCTGTGTGCCCAAGACATGAACTCCAGTGTAAAATCCCTCTGCTACAGGTTCTCTTCAAAAACACAGCCTGGCCTCTATCTTGATCATTATGTACACGTCTGACTCGTTTTACTTTGAAGTAGGCCTTGCTTGATGCTACTCTACAGCCAGGAAGCATCCCACTTTGGTGGAAGCTTTGAGAGTGGATGCACAGCTCCATTAAAGAACCTCTTGACCTAGAATGTATCAGAATCAGGCCTGCAGCAGAGTAGACTTCAGGCAACCCAACAAGTGCAGTTGTTCTATAGAAGGCTGCCTGATTGGTTGGAAGAGTGAGCAGATGGGCCTAGCAGCTGCTCAAAGCATTTGCCCCATGGCTGTGATAGCCTTGAACTCAGGCCAGCCCTGCCTTGCCTCATTCTATGTGACCCAGTCCAGACCCTTGGCTCAGATTCCTGACTTCAGCTCTGCCCCTTGGCTCTAGCATCTGCCTTGGATTCGGGCTCTGACCTTGACTCCTCTGCCGACGAGGCACAACCACCCACATCCCACTCCCTGGCAGTATGTGAGTGGAAATAGGCAATTAAGGTTACAGGATTAACTGCTAAACTAAGCCTCCATATTCTAAGGGCCCAATCTAAACTCCACGGAAGTCATTGGAAAGACTCCTGTTGACTTCAGTGGGTTTAGGCTCTTTTGGACCATGCCTTTATTAATATTGAGTTTGTCTGCTGTAGCAACCAGTGTTACTTTTGTGATTTCTCTTGTGTCCCAGGATATGCTCAACAGAGAAGTCGGAAGCTCTGAAAGAAGTATTACTTTTGCAGAGGGGTGGAGGATTGGAACAGGGAGTCTGTATATTGCGTTTGGTTTGTTTTACAATGCAGCTTGTCAGCAGAAACATCAACAATGTGATTTCTGTGCTGCATGCATCTAGACGTCATGTCAAGAAGCGGGGAAGCGGTGATCCCTCTATATTGCTCTGACCATGCTTCGCCTAGAATAATACACTCATTCTTGGGCATGACAACAGAAAAATGTTCATAAACTGGAAGCAATTTAGACAGGGGGAACAAGAATAAAGAAGGGACTGGACGGATGGGTTACGAGGAAAGATTAAAAGAAAAAACATTGCACAAGTTGGCCAGTGGGGAAGCAATGGGGTAGTGAAGTCCGTCTACATGCATTTGAAGGCTGTAAACTGCAAGGAGGGGGAGGATTTGTTCTGAGCAGTGGAAGGAGGTGTGTGTGGTGGTAGGTGGGGGTGCCCCCAGAGTGTTGGTCTAACATACTGAGCTACTGTGGGAAATTCCTCACCCATCTTCTCAATGGGCAGGGTGAATTTGCTTTAATCACAGACCCTGGAATGAGGTAAACTGCTCCTTTTTTTTCATTGTTGGACAGCTTCACAAGCCAGTGCAGCCTTCTCCTCCTCTAGCCCTCTTCACGAGTGGTTTGTGCCACCAGACTAGTAACATGATTGCAGTCTCTTGAGCTCAGGGGCTCTGACTGTCTTAGCCATGGCAAGGGCTAAGAAACCGCCTTGTATCCTTCCCTCTCCCCATGTTGCTTGCACCTTGGCCAGGGACAATCTGTCCCATAATTAGATTTCATAGGAGGTAATAAGCACAGGAAAATTTAGGCTTAATCTCAAGGAAAACTTCTTTGACATTTTAGATGGTCAAATAACCTCCCAAGGGAAGGACCAGAAGTGTCATCACTTATGTCATTTTAAACTGGATGCTACAAAACATTGAAATAGGGAACAATCCTGTAACCAGATGGCCTAACAAAATCATCCCATTTCCAATTGGATTTGCATTTTGAAAATGTTTGTGTTTCAAAAGAAGAGGCATGATTTACAGAAACAGAGCCCTTCATTAAGTTCTCATTGGCCAAATATTTTTCTTTCTTGCATGTTTAAGATGTTGGATGTTCTTGGAAACTTTGTTTTAAAGAGATCTTTCTTGCGTGGGGTTATGTTGCGCGAGTTGTTAAAGAATTGTTCATTCTGATGTGCTAAGCAGGTTTTAATTTCCCTACTTTCCTCTGTGATTTTGCCCACCAGAAGATCTGTGGGTCTGAAAGCTGGGAAGAAATAATATAATGCTCCTGTTTGAAATGGCTCTATAGGTTTTGTAGCCTTAAGCCAATTTACAAACATCTATCTCTTTGAACCACCATTCACTCATGTAATCAGGTAGTGAGGGTGAAATCCTGGTCCCACAGAAGTCATTGTCTAAACTCTGATTGCCTTCAATGGGACCAGGATTTCACCCTGAATGTTTTGCAACCCCTTTGCTGTAGAATCAGTGGTTTCTCAATGCCTGGTCCATGAACCAGCCGGTTCCTGAGATTTCCCTGACAATTTAGGAAGGCAGCAAGCCAGTCCCTGGTATCAGAAAGGTTGAGAAACACTTCTGTCGATAACACTGACCTCAGTGATCCCACTTGTTTTTGAAAGGCAGTGCACTGCAAAGTACAAGTACAAAACATGGCTCACATACATTATGTAAGTCACTATGGTGTTTTCCCTTTGTAAGAACATGACTGTTACTAATAACACATTCCACATCCATTATATCCAAAAACGCTGTGATTATAACGTAAGGAATGCCCACTTAGAAGACAGTAATAACCAGGCATTTACCCTGTAATAATATGGTATGTAACCATTCTATCAATGCTTGCTATTTAACATGTAATGATTTGTCATCTGTAACTGTATGCGGCAAGGAAAGTGTATAGGCATGCTGTTTTGTGCCCTGCAAAACTGAATATTCCCACAGCTTTCAAAAAACCAGGATTGTACAATAATAAATGAAGTGTAATTAATTCTAAAAAAAAAATCTCTTATGGAAAAATCCTGTAGAACTGAGTAAGGATTAAAAAAATGAGTTTCTGTGGTATAGTAATGTAATAAGGGTCTGTAGAAAATAGCCTCAAATCCTTTAGGTTTTAATAGGTGCTTTAACATTATGATCATCTGCATACACCGAAACCTGGACCTTCTGTTCTAAAACACAGACCTCTATCACTTGAGCTAAAGAAATAACTCCATTAGCAGCAAACATAGGAGGCTCTTATCTTTTGTGTGGATCAGCCACTAGAAAGGGAGGACAGCAATCATAGCCAGTGTTTACATGTTCATCAGTTAGCAAGCAGCAAAGGAGGCAAATTCATGGAATATTTTATTCATTATGAGTTATACGCCCAGCCTGGTAACGAATCATTACCCAGCAACATCATTCGTGGTTATGTCAGTCATTAATCTTGTACTGGGATCCTAAGGATACTAGTTTTTTGTATTGTTTCTACTGACTACGAATGAGACACTCTCATATACTGTTTTTAACAAATGTTCACAAATCATTGTAAGACTAATTTGTTGTATCCCAAGATAGAGAATTTAAAAGGTACTTAGATTCAATAGCACGTGTCATTAAATTCAGCTTTATTATATCCACTTGGATACTTTTAAGTGTTTGTTTTATGTGTGTTCATAATACAAGCAGACTCAAAGTAAGCAATAATACTGGCCAAAAGAGTGTTTTTCTGCATTGATCCTGCAGTCCTGCCACGCACTAAATTTGCATTAACTGGGCCTGACAGTCTGAGCCCTGTAAAGTAAATTCCCCGTTTTTGTAATGTGCTGAATTCCTTTCTCATTGGTGCAGCCAAGGCAAAGGTGGTTAAGCTCATTCCAAGAGAAATAGTCTCTTGAGTCTGAAGACAAGATCTAGAAAGCTTACATTTAGGGACAGCTTTTCAAAAGAGCTGAGCTTCCTAGGTTACCTGGGGAGGTTGTGGAGTCCCTGTAATAGGAGGTTTTAAGAGTCATGTTTAAGAGACAACACGTCAGGAAAGCTCTAGCTATATGTAATCCTGCCTTAATGTGGATGGGATGGACTATACGACCTCTTGAGATCCCTTCCAGCCCTATGTTTCTAGGAGCTTGGCCAGAGTTTTGAAAATCACAACACTGGGTATATGCTGGATGCTGAGCACATGTGAAAATCTGGCAGAGAGTGTTGCAATGAAAGTGGCTGGTATCCAGGTGCTTTTGACAATCTGACTTTAGCAATGGGTAATGAGCACTTGAAACTCTGGCTCTGTACACTTTGGAAAACCTGGCACAACTTTGCTGTGTTGTATCTAGCTATGTTACTGTTGTGACTTAGTTTTTCTTTTATTAAAAACTTAGCTGATCTGAGCTACATTTCTCTCTTCCCTTATCCTTTGTCTGTTTGTCTGTCTTGCCTTGCTTGGACTGTGAAGCTTTCACAGCAGGGACCCTTGCTTTTCTGTTTATACAGCTGCTAGCACATAGCAGAAGCTACCAGAAGCAAGTAAACATGATATCATGCTGAACTTTTACACCTCTCCAGCCCTCTTTACTCAGAGATAGCTGCCATTCTGTGCAGTAGAAGGGATCCAACAAATTGCTGAATAGATGTGTTGTATCTGGGCCATATTTTCCACTGATGGAAATCAGTGTAGTTCTATTGGCTTCCACAGATTAAGATAACTTTCCCTGGCTAAGAATTGGTCCCACTGTGCACTGTCATGGGAGGAGAGGGGGAGTGTTCATATACTGGATGAAGTGAATAAAAAAAGAATGTTGTATTTATGTGCTGCTTTGGAAAAGATTTCTGAATCAAAACCATCCTTAGTGTCTCATCCAGCAAGACGTCTCCTTGAAAGACAAATGTCCCAAATGAGTCCCTGAGAATTTTGGCCCGTAAAAGTAAAGCTGGTCAAAATATGGCAATTAATTAAATAAATAATTAAATAAATAAAAAACATCCCACCGCCCCACCCTCAAAGTGCACCATAAAATGTTTGTTTTTCCTATGATGGTTCAGAACTGAAAATCGGTTTTGATTTTGAAAGGCATTTTCTGAAAATATTTTCAGATTTTGAAAATTAAATCCCCAAATTCTTTACCAGAAAATGTTTGATTGTTACTGAAAACCACTCTTCTTACCCTGAACATTTTCCTCCTTGGGTTTGGTGTTTTTGTTTTCAACAAAAATCTGGAAAATTCTGACCAAAGTGAACATTTTCTGCAAAAATGTTGTTTGTGAATGCTTAGGCAAATTTGAATCAGTTCTGCATGAAATGGCTGCAGGATCAAGTGTTTAGTTTAAATGTTTCATAAATCTTTGTAAAAAGAATAATAGCAGGCTTCCCACTTCAGCTCATCAAATCAGCATTTACATCAAATGTCTTTGTGCTTGATTTCTCAAGACCTATTTCAGATCTTTTTTGCTTTCCACACCAGCTTTCAAAGAATAGAGCACGTCTTTGAATTGTCAAATATTTCCTCCTTCCGTCTGGTTAGTAAACGTTTTATAGTCAACACTGAGTTTTTCATTAAATCATTGATTATGCTGGGTTTTTGGCAGGTTACACAATCTGAGGCTCAATTTTTGTTTCGTTTTTTTTTTTTTTTTTTGATAGTCTCTCACTTTCTCCTTCACTCACCAAGTGATAGTCTCACTCTTTCCTATTTGCACACAACAGGGAGCATATTTTTTTTTAAAGCCATTCCAATGAAAGCAAATGCAAGTTGTGCACACATGCACAAACAGGAAAATAAACACTAAAAAGCAGGAGAAGAATTACAGGTGAAGTGACTGCATTAGTGCATTCAGTGACGGATGTTTGGTCGAGGAACACAAATTAAGTGTTCCAACTTCATAACTGATGTAAATTCAGACAATGATTTTGAAAGACCTTTGAACAGTCCAAGATAGATAGACTTCTGCACTCTCTTGGGCCCTGGTCTTCAGTATATTGTAGATTAAATGTGACCAACCCTACATCTGTCTTTCACATAAGGACTGCATTCTGATCTGTGTAGATTAACCACCTTGAGTGGCTTTTAGTTTAATCTATGCTCCTTCTGAACATTTGCAAGTGGAAAAGAGCCCACTAGATGCAAAATCAAAAAAATGCCAATAGTACTTCTGGAAAGCAATGCCATCCTTTCAAAATCTAAGCAGGGATGTCTTCTCCATCCCTTTTAATTCCTGCTGTGAACTACTTCTTCAACAGTGACTTTACTCACAGGGCAAGTTTTTCCCCAAGTTCTCTATTTCAGTTTAAAATAATAATCAGCTTCTGGTGGATAACATGTCAATTACCTGCCAGGGTTACTTAGTAGATATCATTAAGCTTCCCGTGAGTCAACCTTCTGAATCATCGTTTCTAGAAGTGCCACCTATTAAAATCGATTGGCCTTTGTCTCGCTACACTTTGTAACTCTGCAGATATTTTGCCTTTTTTTTAAACCTATATAAATTCCCTCCTTCTCTTCTGGCAGTCTCTTATCAGCATTCCCCTGTGCAAAGGCTGAAGCTGTCAGGCCTTTGCATATGTAGAAAGATAGAATGCTACAACCAATGAGAGTCCATAAATATTTTGCTCCGTGGCATAACTGTGTTCTAACAGAGCAGGGGATTGGGTTATTATATAGCTGTTACTGAGCATTATATAGTGAAGTGGCAAAATTTGCAGATGATACAAAATTTCTCAAGATATTTAAGTCCAAAACTGACAGTGAAGTGTTACAAAGGGATTTCACTAAACTGGGCAACAAAATGGGATGAAATTCACTGCTGATAAGTGCAAAGTAATGCATTTTTGGAAATATAACCCCAACTTTACATAAAAAATGATGGGGTCTAAATTAGCTGTTATCCCACAAAAAAAGAGATTTTGGAGTCATCACGGGTGGTTCTCTGAAAAGATTCATTCAATGTGCTGCATCAGTCTTAAAAAAAAAAACAACAACAATGCTAGGAGCCATTAGAAAAGGTATAGATGCTATCATAATGTCACTGCATAGATCCATGATCTGCTCACACCTTGAATATTGTGTGAAGTTCTGGTCACCCCATCTCCAAAAGATGTATTAGACTTGGAAGAGGTACAGAGAAGGGCAACAAAAATGATTAGGTGGAACAGCTTCCATACAATGAGAGAGTTAAAAAAAGACTGGGACTGTTCAGCATAGAAGAGAACCAACTAAGGGGGGAAATGATAAAGGTCTATAAAAACGTGAATGATGTGGAGAAAGTGACTTGGAAGTGTTATTTACCCCTTTTTATAACACGAACTAGGGTCAACCGCTGAAATTAAGAGGCATCAGATTTAAAACAAACAAAAGGACTTCTTCACACAACACAAAGTCAAACTGAGGCTCAGTGCCAGTGGATGTTGTGAAGTACAAAAGTATAACTGGTTTTAAAAAAGAATTAGATAAGTTCGTAGAGGATAAGTCCATCAGTGGCTATTAGTCAAGGTGGTCAGAGATGATGGGGGAGAAAAGTTCAGAGAGGGGCCTGGGAGGCAGGGGAGAGAGAGAGGAATGGAGATCAGACACTGGGGCATGGGAAAAGAAGCCTTAGAGAGGAGAAAAAGTTTAGGGTTACCGTGGCTTAGCAGAGGTCAGAAGCAGAAGTGCTGCATAATGCTATGGAAAATGCTATTCTAATGAAAGTTCCTTCCAGTCTTGCAGACTAAAGAGGTACAGATAAGGACCTGAACTTTACATGCTTATGCACGCCTTTAGAGATTCACCCATCATTATTTTTCTAATTCAGCATCATCCATGTTTGAAAATACCAAACAGGGATACGTGAGCTCCTTACCTGCTTTCACACTGATGTCCCCCAAGCTAAATATTTTCCAATTAGCTGGATTAAGCAACTTCCATTGCCTGACATTTTACATCCTTTGCCACTTTTAATAGTTATGACTTTTGAGACAGTCTTGCTTGGATTTGCTAAACCAATCTGACCCAGTCTCTATAGTTATGCTCTTTAAGTGGAAATGTGCCAGAAGGAAGTTATTCACCTATCTAACGAAAAAAATAATCCATTTACTAACATTAAAAATAGACTTACGATATTTTTAACAATACGGTAGCTCTTCTGGGCCACTGTGTCATTTTATAGCAGATTTTCTGAAGGGGGGTTTCAATGTGCAGTTGGGGGAAGGACACACACACACACAGGTTCTTGCTGTGATCGAGTTAACACTTCTGCCAGACCTGCAGTGGACTGGGCCCGCCTGACAATTTAGGATGGGCAGGAAGAAATGTGGAGACTGTGTTGTGCTAAAATCCCAGAATGAGGAGTCCAGAGATAATGCTTTTCTTCTTGGCTCTTCGACAGTTTCTCTGTGTGACCTTGGCCAAAAGAACTTAGAGGAAAATTTTCAGACGGGCCTAAGGACCAGATCCTCAAAAGTATGTAGGTGCCTCATGGATTTGAAATACTCTTGAGGATCTGGGTCTAAATCCCTTTTTCAAAAGTGCCTCAGGCAGACAAGCGCTTAAATCTTTTTAACTTTCACTCAGGCTGAGGCTCCTCAGGGCTGGATTTACAAAGGTATTTAGGCAGGTAGAGCTGCAGCTAGGTGCTTAGTGAGATTTTCAAAAGTGCCTAGGCAGGTTAGACCCCTAACTCCCGTTGAAATCAAATCTGCGTCTTCAGGTGTCTAAATACTTTTGAAAATCTCACCCCAAAGTGCCGTTGTCATTTTTGAATATGTTCCTTAGTCTGTCAATTTTTCTATCTGTAAAATGGGGCAAAAATATTCACCTGTCTGTCAAGGGTGTTGGGTTAGCCCAAAAATGATCTGAAGTTTTTTGAATGGTGACTTGTGATGGGGTATACTAGGTGTTTTGATTCCTCTGTCCACTGTCTTGGAACACCACACCTGAGAAAGCTGTCCTTTTTTACAAGGAAATAGTAAGTTCAGAGCTCCAAGAACGGCCTAGAAAGTCCACCCTGGATCATCTCCTGGCAGAACCAACAAGGTCTGATCCTCCAGTAGCTAGAAGGGCCAAGAGTGGATAGCAGCCAACCAGGGCCCGGTAGGCAAGATTTAAAAAAGGCTGGCTGCTTCTTCCAGGGGCCAGTTCTGGGTGAAGTTCAGAAGGATCTTTGCTGCCTTATCCCAAGAAGCCTGGCCTGGAACTGAATTCTGACTGCACACTTTAGATTAAGCCAGTGAAGGACTGTTACATTTTAGAATTTTAAAATCAACTTACTGCTTCATGCTATTTCCAGCTGTGACTGGAAACTGAACTGCCAGAGATCTCGCCAGAATATCTGATTGCATGAAATTCCCAGGTTCAGAGAAGCAGCCCTACTTTTCTATGCTTACATCATTATTATCAGTCTTTGTATGGCAGCAGGGCCCAGTGACCCAACCAAGAATAGGTTCCCATTATGCTTAGCACCACAAGAGAGAGTCCCTGCCCCAAAGAGCTTACAATAGAAATAGACAAGACAGATCTCAGGTGGGAACGGAAACTGACTTACTCAAGTTCAAGCCATTTGTCAGCAGCACACCTGGGAACAGACCTCAGGTCTCCTGGCCCAAAGCCCTGTCTGCTGAACCACGCTCCCTCCGTTGAACGTTTGAACCAAAACAAGCTCTAAAACTGTTGAGGAATGCCCATCAGTGCTAGAACCTGAACTTTGCCACACAATACAAAAGAGTGAGTGGGCTGTGAACATGCTCCAGTAGTCATCAGGTGAATCTGCATGAAGGAATTCACATAAGTCCTGCTTCCTCCAAGAAGGAATGCAACCCAGCAGTGTGGGAATGGCGAGAAAGTCGGAGTGTTGGAGTGAAATTCTGAAGCCTTAACCTTCTTATGCTTAATCTGGTTATAAAGCAACGTTCTTCCCATTCCAGTGACCCACCATCACATGCTAATGATGCTTACTCTTTCCCAAGTCACCCTGCAAGCTGCTAGCTACACTGCAGGAAGCACAGATTGCTTGGTAAAAGTCATTCACATTGCCATAGTCTGCTTAGTTTTAGGGGGTGCCTTAATGGTTTCTCTATAGCAGCCTGAAGTAGGTTCATCCATCATGCTGCTGGCTCATGAGATAAGCAGAGGCACTGCAGGGACAAAGTCAGAAATGAGCTGCAGTTGTTTCATGCTGTTGCTGACAGTTTCTGCCCTTCCTCCCCCAACTCAAACCCACACCGTTTGATTTGGTTTTGATCGCTTCCCTCAGACTATTTGTTGGTTCTTTACCTGTTACGTGTAATTCTCCTTTTGGAATGAAATTCAGCAGAATTCTCCAATCCAGTACAGAATATGTCAAGTGTAAGAAAAAAAGACTGCAGACAACTGCTCTTATGTGATTTCAAAATGTCAGTAATTGGTGATGAGTGAGTTTCTAGATGTTTGCTATAGTTAAGCCCCACCCTCTCCCGCAAAGTGAGGATGCTGCTTTATATCTTCTCCAAACCGCTTGGGTCTTCAAACGTGGGTTTGAGAATCACACAGAAACAGGCATTGTGAGATTTCTGTGACCAATCAGACTGGCAAGTCGGACCTTTACTATTCCAGCATGTCCAGTCAGATCTCGGAACGAAGAGAGGTACACGAAAAATAATGATGTAGGGAAGGGTGTTCGCCAAACTCTTCAGGTTCAGTTTGAGTTCATTGGGGAAGATTCTGTTTATCTGCTGACCACGGTTCCTTGTGGGTATACATTTCTGGTGTGTTTGTTAATAGATTATTGTGGTGGTTGGGTTATTGAGGAGCCAGTTTATTTGTAGTTTATATGATTTTATTATGGGTTTTTAAGTTTTTATATGAAATGTTGTTTTAATTAGTCTAAGGTGCCTCATACCTAATATAGATGTCAAAAAATATCCTAACTAACTAAAATATGTATCTGCAGTATCTAGGAATGTATCTGTCAACAGATTTCTAACATGCCATCACTAGGGTTCAGTGGAAGGGTTCCTATTCTATATTCCAAATCCATTTGCTTATCCCTTACAACAGTAACAATGCCAGCTTGTGTTTGTGATTTGCTATGGGGCCTATGATGATGCTTTTCATGAATAATACCTTATATCCCAAGTGATCCCATTAAAGCCAATGAAGTAAGGTCTTGTGAGTAAAGGTATCAAAATCTGGCTCTGTCATTCCAGACCACAGTACTATAGTGTTTAATTCCCATTTATCAAGAGCTCTCTAGGCAGCAATTATTCAGATTCTCTACCCAGAAAGAGACATCTTTCTCTAGGAAAAACATAGCATGTTGTGTCCAAGATTTACATGGCAATATTGAAGCAGGCCCAACAAAAATCTCTAGGATGGGAATGAATTCCAACAGCAGCCAGTTGTGTTTAAAGAAACTGTACAAAATAATCCAATGTGTCACGGCCTGTCAGAAATGGTTTTCTTTTGTGACTTGAGAGTCTGATCTCATTGTATTTTTGAGTTAGTTTTAATGGAGGCTAAGTATTCTGGTGACAAATCACCTGGAGCCCTAATAAAACAGAGCAGAGTTTTTTGTTCTTGTAATGTGACAGAAATTGAAAATCATTACCTCAGTTCTCTACACTCTTGTTTTGTTAGACATGACCTTCAACCAGAGATAATGAGAGAGAATTTCTTAAGAAAATAACAAGGAAATTAGATGCCTCTTTAATGCAAAAAAACCCACCAAACAAACAATAAAACAACCAAAATCCCACCTCACCTTGTTGTCCTTTTTGAAATTATTGCTTTTTTATCACTTCAACTTCATCCATCTTTTGGGTGTTGTCCTGTCTTGCTTTATTTTCTGCCACTTTTCATTCAAAGCTGGATTCATATGTCCCTACTCACATTGTAATCAATGTGACCATTTGTAGAGCAAGGTACTATTCACCATGAGTAACTGGGACACTACATATTATTAGCTATTACTTTACAGTAGAGTTCATAGCTTTATGGATTTTAAAGGACTGTTATGGTCATCTGGTCTGACCTGCATCACATGGGTCCTAGATTTTCAGCCAGTAATTCCTGCATCTAGCCCTACCAAGTGTGGTTAAACTTCATTATCTCTTTTAGAAAGTTATCCATTCTAGATAGAAAGGCTACACATGATGGAGAATAAACTACATCCCCTCAGTCATCTGCTCTGTTAATTGCCTTCTATATTAAAATGTGCATCTTATTTCCAGTTTGAACTTTGCCGACTTCTGCTTTCAGCCACTGGATGTAGTTATACCATTATCTGCTAAAATAAAGAGCCCTTAGGTCATCATCTAGCTGATGAGGAGTTAAGAAAATTCAAACAAATCTACATTGCAAAGCCAGACAATGAAAACTTTGATAAACTGGCTTCTTAGGCCCAGTTTTCTCAGCCACACACATCAAGGCTTTGTATACATTAGAAAATCTTTGTCGGCATAGCTACACTGGTAACCTGCCTGATGTGGACGCAGCTTCCTCTGGCAAAAAAGTGCTTTTGCCAGTTCAGCATACAGCAGTTTCCTAGCACTGTTTTGCTGGTATAGCTGTGCCTGTCGTAGGGCTTTTGCCAATATAAAAATGTTGTTTAAAAAAAAAAAAAAAAAAAAAAGCATGACCCTATCTGGCATCATTGTGTAGATCTGACTTGAGTATCTAACACTGCTGGATGAGTTATTGTTCTTCAGCAAAGCTAAGGAGGTAATATCTAAATATCTATATGTTCCTCAACAACGTAATTATTTTCTATCCAGCAGACTCGCTTTTTTTGCATGTTTCCCAGTCAGAGGCCACTTTTGCTGCTGTGAACCAGCATCACAGAGAAGGATGCGTAAAGCAATTTTAACACTTTATTTAGGGGGAAAATGTCCTCCTCCAAAACAAATATTTCCAGAGTTTGGATGGAGGCCTGTTTTTATAGCTATGTTTTCATGCCTCAAGGAGAAGATGATGGGGAGGACAAGGATCTAAACAGACTCTCTGCCCAGCTGCAGCAGAAAACTGACATGTAACATATACCCACTTGATTCTTAGGGATGTTCAGGAGGAAGGTGAGTTCTCCATGTGGTCCTGATACTGTGCCATGGATATCAATGTCAAAACTCCCATTGACATCAGTGGAGCAGGATCATGGCCCATGTCCCTGTCAACATACCGTGAAGAACAACTTCCTTCCCTACCTGTCGTTTGAAGGATACCTCAAAAGGGCAAATGGGGTAACCAAACATTCACAAAGGGATGGAACGTTCACATGAATAACAAAAATTTCTAGAATTTTAATAGTAAATACAGAACACCCTCCCAAAAAACCCCAAGCATTTGGAAGAGATAGAAATCCTCATACTTCAAAAAGGAATCCAAGTTCTCACTGTTGGGGTTAGGGAAGAGGAAACTTTCTCTGGGAACTAGTTCTCCCATAACTGCCTTTTGTAGGGATTCCTGCACCCTTTTCTTTTTAACATGCTACTGAGGCTATCCAAAGCAGTAAGCCACTGTGTTACATCTCTGCCTCACCAAGCGTGAACTTTGCTAGAGATTAGACTCTGATTGGTGTTCCAGAGAGCAGACAATGTTCCTCACCACCAAACTCCTCAAAGCTCTCCCAGTCCAAACTTTACCTATTAGGGAAAAATCGGTGAACTCCAGCCCCCAAGCTCCTCAGGGATGTTTCTCTGCAATGCATACCACCTATCACTGTGCATTCACAGAAGATACCAAGTTTGCTGCTCTGTTAAAGAGTCAGTACATTACAAGTTAACTGAATTGGGGTAAATAGACCCTTCCTTTGAAACACAGCACTGCATTGGGTTAGAGTAAAAGGAAAACAAGTTTTATAAACAAAAGATCATGGACTAAGCAAGTAAAAGGGTTAAAGGTAGAGATGGATACAAGCAAATATAAATGAAAACGTGCAATTAAAAGGTTAAAAATTAACTTGGCAAGATATGGCCATCATTCAAGATGGCTTCTCTCACCCATGATCTTCCTTCCATTTTTTTTTACTGGCCGGCCTGACCAGGAACCCTCACAGAGACGAAATCGCTTGGTTTCTTTGTCTTCTTAAGGCAAAGGATAAAGATGGAGTCTCTCTCTGTTCCTTGTAGTCCCAAAGGGATTACCTTTGCCTTACAAGTCAGGAAGGCCTCCTGGAGACTCAGCCTCCCATGTGTCTCTGAAGTGCTGGAGCCCTGTTAATTCTGTCTCTTGAGTTTAGAAACAGGATAATCTCTGCTTGTTTAGCTCATTAGCTTTGTTTTCTGCTAATAGGTAAATTGAGGTAAGTCCAAAGTCCGTTGTTGAGGACAAAAGTTTATAACTTTTACCTAGGCTAAGCTATCTTGTCCTACAGAAGGAATTCACATCTTCACATATAACACTAACACATGCATTTTACAATGATACTGATAACCAGCATGTTGTCAGCTTTCATGTGATACCTCACGAGTCAGATTTTGTACAGATGATATTGCAGTAGTGAGTGAATACAGAGGTGCCTAGGCTCGCACTCTTAAGCAGCCAGTACTGGCTGTTGTTGGAGACAGGACATTGAACTAGATGGTACATTGGTCTGATTTGCTATCACAATTGCTATGTTGCTATGTTTGGCTGAGTAAGAGTCCTCATGCTTATGATCTAATGCATGAGATTCAGTAGGGGTTCAAGAACTTGCCTGTTTTCCTCCTTGTGTCCTAGGAAAGTTGATTCTCTCAGTGCTTCTATAAGCAGATAATTCCATCTGTTGATTAAAACGGAAGAATTTGATTTGAACGTATGACTAAGAAAGTTTATTTCTTAACAGCCCTGCATCTGACTCACTGTCTCAGATGTGGCCATTTACCAGCTTCGCCAGCATATGTCAGATCTTGGGGACGCCCAGCAACAGTTATTGTGCAAAAATAAGCACCTTGTCACAACCATCTGTTCCACGGGCTCTCTGCTCAGTGGGCTTGTCTGCTCATCTACACCTTACATCTGCAATGTGCTCTAGAGTAATTCATCCCATTGTCAGTGCAGCAGCATTGAGACACCCATGACAAGAAGAGTTTGCAAGGATTAGAAAGGTGAGAAATGAAACTGATAATACTGAAAGAGGCTTACCTTGTTAAAAGTCTGATGTGCAGTTACCCAGATGAAAATGTGTATGCCCTGTTATTCCACATTAGTTTTTATTGTGTTTAGTTTTTTTCTTTCATTTATACCTTGGATCAGACCCTGGCCATTAATTAAACCCCTTTTCATTGCTCCAGCAGTGCTCAGGGACTTTAAATCTGTCACGAGCATCTGAAGACTTCCTCACTTGGGGGTATCTTGGGGTGGAGCGGTGCTGAATCTATGCCACCCCCTGCCAAATGCCCTTAGTGTACAAGAAAAAATGGGGGGAGGGAACATCATCAGAGCCCTTTTGAGGGGCTATTTCCAGTTGGCAGAAGTTAGACTAACTCTCATACTGTTCCAACAGTAACGGGGCACACTGGCTCCTTGAAGATGCAGGGACCAGGGAAGTGCAAAGACTTACCCTTTTGGCTCCTCCCTAATGCCACTACCCTGGAGTCCAGCCTCACTTGTGTTGGATTGCTTGGGTAAATCCCAGATAGATCTGTAAAAGACGGGATGGCGCAGTCCATAAAGTATTTTTAAAACATTAGTTGAATTGTTAGTGTAAGAGGTTTTGTCTTTGATATTTTTCAAATTGAATTGAAGGCTGATGCAATTTGCTAGAGTTCCTCTACAAATATAGAGCTTGCTTCTGTGGCTCATTCTCATGGGGGGGTGGGGGGTAGCGAAGATGTCAGTTTCTGACGGTAGTCCCCAAGGCTTTTTGGTCTGCACCCTCTTTCCCAGTTCCCACCCCTCCCCCAGGAGCTGGGGACCAGAGCTGTGGGCCAGGCCAGGAGTGGGGCTGTGGTCAGGGCGAGGACCAGCTGGAGCCAGGAGCATGGCCAGGAACGTGATTAGGGTCTGGGGTCACGGCCAAACTGGGGGTAGAGCAGGGCTGGGTGGTGCTTCCACCCTACCCCAAGTGGGGGCTGGCCCGAGCCCCCTGAATGTCCTCCTTCCCCCCCCCCCCCGGGGGGCATGCCCAACAGTTTGGCCACCAGCAGTTTATGCCAATTGTGGCTCTTCTTATGTGGACTCCTCTCCTCCAGGACCTAGATATAGATAACCAACTCAGTCTCACTGGGTCAGCAGACAACCAGCAGTTGTTATTACTACTTATTAGTCATGGATTAGTGGCATCTTCAAAATGCTTAAGGGCGTTGGATGGATAGAACTAGAGACTGGTAGGTTCTTCTATCATCATTCTATCATCATCTCCTGGCTTAGCTAGAGATCCTAAGTGATTTAAAAGTCAAAATAAGATTCCTACAAAAAGTAGAAATGAGGTCAAATTACAAAGGATGAATATAAACAAACAACACAAGTATGCAGGGACAAAATTAGAAAGGCCAAGGCACAAAACAAGATTAAACTAGCTAGAGATATAGAGTAACAAGAAAACATTCTACAAATACATTAGACGCAAGAGGAAGACCAAGGACCTTTTACTCTAGCCAGTTCTCTATCCATTTTATAGTCCATTCATCCAACCCATACTACTTTAACTTGCTGATAAAAATTCTGTGGGAGACCATATCAAAAGCCAGCGAAAATGAGGTAGGATTAGAAGCTAAAATAGGGAAAGAACAAGTTAAAAATTACTTAGACAAGTTAGATGTCTTCAAGTCACCAGGGCCTGATGAAATGCATCCTAAAATACTCAAGGAAATGACTGAGGAGATATCAGAGCCATTAGCAATTATTTTTTAAAAGTATTAGAAGACGGGAGAGATTCCAGAAGACTGGAAAAGGGCAAATATAGTGCCCATCTACAAAAAGGGAAATAAGGACAACCCGGGGAATTACAGGCCAGTCAGCTTAACTTCAGTACCTCTAAAGATAATGTTTGCAAATTGATTGCTTAATTATGTGCTCCATCTAGAAGATAATAAGGTAATAAGTAACAGTCAGCATGGATTTGTCAAGATCAAATCATGCCAAACCAACTTGATAACTTTTTCTGACAGGGTAACAAGTCTTGTGGATAGGGGAGATGTGGTAGGTGTGGTATGTCTTGACTTTAGTAAGGCTTTTGATACTATTCCACATGACTTTCTCTTAAACAAACTAGGGAAATACAACCTAGATGGAGCTACTATAAGGTGGCTGCAAAACTGATGGGAAAACCATTCCCCGAGAGTAGCTATCAATGGTTCACAGTCATGCTGGAAGGGCATAATGAGTGGGGTTCCACAGGACCAGTTCTGGGTCTGGTTCTGTTCAATATTTTCATCAATAATTTAGATAATGGCATAGAGAGTACACTTTTAAAGGTTGCAGACAATGCCAAGCTGGGAGGGGTTGCAAGTGCTTTGGAGGATAGGATTATAATTCAGAGTGATCTGGACAAACTGGAGAATTGGTCTTAGGCAACTGGATGAAATTCAATAGGGCCAAATGCAAAGTGCTCCATTTAGGAAGGAACAATCAGTTGTACATGTACAAAATGAGAAAGAGAAACATAGAAACATAGGTCAGAAGGGACCATCATCTAGTCTGACCTCCTGCACAAGGCAGGCCACAAAACCCTACCCATACACATTTATAACAACCCCGAACCCATGACTGAGTTATTGAAATCCTCAAAAATGAGATTTGAGGACCTCAAGCTGCAGGGAATACACCAGCAAGCGACGCATGCCCCATGCTGCAGAGGAAGGCGAAAAACCTCCGGGGCCCCTGCCAATCTGCCCCGGAGGAAAATTCCTTCCCGACCCCAAATATGGCGATCAGCTAAACCCTGAGCATGTGGGCAAGACTCACCAGCCAGCACCCAAAAGAGAATTCTCTGCAGTAACTAATGACTGCCTAAGAAGTATTGCGGAAAGGTATCTGGGGTCATAGTGGACCACAAGCTAAATATGAGTCAATAGTGTAATGCTGTTGCAAAAAAAATGTGAACACGATTCTGGGATGTATTAGCAAGAGTGTTGTAAGTAAGACACAAGTAGTAATTCTTCCACTCTATTCTGTGCTGATTAGGCCTCAGCTGAAGTATTGTGTCCAGTTCTGGGCACCGCATTTCAGGGAAGGTGTGGACAAATTGGAGAAAGTCCAGAGAAGAGCAACACAAATGATTAAAGGTCTAGAAAACATGTCCTATGAGCCAAGACTGAAATAATGGGGTTTGCTTAGCTTGGAGAAGAGAAGACTGAGAGGGGACATAAGTTTTCAAGTACATAAAAGGTTGTTACAAAAAGGAGGGAGAAATATTGTTCTTCTTAACCTCTGAGGACAGGACAAGAAGCAATGGACTTAAACTTAAACTGCAGCAAGGGATGTTTAGGTTGGATATTAGGAAAAATTTCCTAACCGTCAGGGTGGTTAATCATTGGAATAAATTGCCTAAGGAGGTTTTGGAATCTCCATCATTGGAGATTTTTAAGAGCAGGTTAGACAAACACATGTCAGGGATGGTCTAGATATTACTTAGTCCTGCCATGAGTGCAGGGGACTGGACTAGATGACCTCTTGAGGTCCCTTCCAGCCCTATGATTCTATAATTCACACTCCAGAGCCATTCAGTCCCTTGATTTTTGCACTTTTTATTATGGTATGAAACGCTGGTATATTTGAAGTAATATGGAGCTATTTAAACCAAAGCATATTACAAGGTGTAGCATTTGACCCTGAATCACGTTCGTGATTAGCCACATACCTGCAGTGCAGTATTTATTTACAGTCTAATTATATTATTGCAACACACACAAAAAAGCAGAACAGCAGCAAAAATAAGTATGAGGTGCCCGAAAGGTTCAAAGTCCAGGTTTGCCCAAAAGTTTAGATTTCAGTTGAATTACTTAAGTGGTCAGCAAACTGCATTGGCAAACATAGCTGACATTCAAAAATGGGAACATGCCGGCGCAATATAGTGGAACATGATACAATCCTGGCTGAGAGCAACGAAGAAATGAAGTAATAGTATCTTTGGATTTGTCTATCTACTCTCCAATTAGCTGATAGCAAATCAATGATCACTTCTATTTAAAATTAGGATGATGATAGAACTTTTTAATACTTTAGGTACTTGGTTCCAAGTATTTAGTTTTAATAATCTATTTCCATTTTCACATCCTAGATAATTTGTAACATGCCAATATTTTGTATCAATTTTTGGATACAAAATGTCTTTTCAACTAAAAGGACTCAGAAAAATGTTTCCTTTGAAATTTTTAGGTTTCTGTTAAAAAGCCCAAAACTTACAATTTTGGGAGTTTTGGTTGCTGGTAACCAATCTTTTTGGAGAATTTGGAGTTGGTTTTTTTCTGAAACTCAAAAGATTTCTCAAAATGAGAAATAAAATTAACTGTTGTTGAAATTTTTCCTGACCAGCTCCAATGTTTGTCTTTTAAACAATAACATTTTTGCCATGTCACTATCTAGAGAGAGAGAGATGAATTACTCTGGAAGAATAACAAAACAATTTGACTCCACCCAAACCTTTAAGCTATTTATAGAAATGAGATTGAATGAAATTTTGTTTGTTTTTTAATGTTTTTCTGACCGTTTGGATACATCTGTCACTTGTTTTGCTATGGCGCCTAGAGAACTCAGCTAAAATCAGATTGTGCTTATGCCAGCTTCTCTGCTGTTGTAAAATGATTAATAGATTTTTAAGGCCAGAAAAGATCATTGGATCATCGTAGTCTGACCGCCTGTATATCACAGGCCAAAGGATTTCACACAGTTATTCCTGTGTTGAGCTCAGTAACTTGTTTTTGACCAAAGCATATATTTTAGGAAGGCACCTGTCTGCAGGTCAGCTGAAGTCAATGGAGCTGTGTCATTTTTGCCCCAGCAGAGAATTAGTCTACAATTTGCAGTGGGATCCCATAAAATAAAAATGAGAGCAGAATTTCATCTCATATTGGGTAAACCCACAGCCCATTGAAATCTGTGAGAGTCTTTCCAGTGGCTTCAGTAGACTTTGGATCAGCCCACTGAGAGCTGCTGGTAACGACACCCAAAATGTTCAAGTTTCCCTCTTGTAATTTTGTTTTAATATTGCCAGCCAGACCATACCCTATGTTCACCATCCTGTAAATCCCTGTATCTCATGCTGTCTCATTCACCTCTTTCTTTGATTACACACATTATGATCTTGACACATTTGTGTATTTTTACTGCTTTTTAAAAAACAAACCCCAGCGTATGGTTTCCTCAGCTGATGTGCTGGGGATGTATTGGGGAGAGGTTATGCCCCATTCATTAATTTGGAGAGAACATTTCACACTTTTTGCTGGTGGTTCTATTTCTAGCTGACTGGTGCAGATGGTTTTCTACAAGACAGCCTTGCACTAACAAAGCCATATTGATTTACACTGCAAAATTTCTCTTTATGGCAAGTCAGGCTGGGGGGTGTAGTCTTTTCATCACAAGGTTGTTGGGGCACTTTTTTGTTTTGTTTTTCTGGTTCTTACCCTGAAATTTCCAAGACTGAATGATTAACTCCCCGGATTCCATAAAATGACACACAATCCTTCCCCGTCCCCCAATCTACTTTTAATAAAAAATAACCCAACTTTTAACCAGATCCTCAACTACGGTGATCAGATCACAAGTGAGAAAAATTGGGACGGGGTGGGGGGTAATAGGCGCTTATACAAGAAAAAGCCCTGAATATCGGGACTGTCCCTATAAAATTGGGACATTTGGTCATTTTGTCCTCAACTGGTGAAAATCAGCAGAGCCCCAAGGAAGACAATGGAGCTACATGGATGTATACCAGTGGATTGTCTGGTCTGCTATTTTTATGGTGTTATATTGATATAAAATGCAGTGAGTAGCTAGTTGAATTTTTTTCTTCTGTTTTTTTTATTATTTAAGAAAAATTTCCCTCCTTTTTGAGAAATTATCTATGCCTTTGTTTGGTGCTTTTTTTTAAAAAATAATTCTAGTGATTAGAATCCAAGAAATATAGATCTGGGTTTCTATTAGCACCATCTGCACCCAAGGTATGCAGAAACAATTTACGATAATGGATGATGCTGGTAGTAAAGTGACCCACAATCTAAGCCAATTCAACAATGTGCAGTCAATAAAAGTCTTACATGCAGCCTTGAAGCTAGATCTTTAGCAAATCAGCATTGTTCCACTGAAGTCAATGGCGCTGTGTTGATTTACAGCAGACAGAGAAGTGGATTTTAGAACCCATTTGAAAAAAGAGAGTCAGAGAAAAGAGAGAGAAATTCATGATAGATTAAGAGGGATATCATGAATGTTCCTTCCCCCTTTCAAAATGTGCCATGGGGATTAATTTCCATGCAAACGGCCACCAGAAATGACCAAAAGGGACTTGAGTTTAATGTCTTATCCAAAGAATAAGCATCAGCCTTAGTGTAGGAAAAGGATTAGTTCTCACAAAGAAGGATTAGTTCTCACAAAGAAGGATGAATTTCACCCATCGCCTTGACTTACTATTTATTCCATCCTTTGTTAGCCAAAACCTTGGTTGAAATCAATGGGGGAGATCCTCAGCTGGTGTAAATTGGTATAAACCTCAATGGATTTAAATAGATGAAGAGCTGACTTTAAAATGAGGTCCTTTCAGCCCTTTGCTGGTGGATAAACTAAGGGAAATCTGTGATCCCAGGCTATTTTTGACAGGACCAAAGGTGCCTTTTCCTTGTGCCAGGTGACATCTAAAAGTCTGATGACTATTAATTCGAAAACATCATATCTGACACACTCTCACATAAAGAAGTGGGTTCTGTTCACTTAGAAGCATTCCTCAATTGGTCTTTGTATAGGTTTCTAATACAAATGCCAGAGTGGAAACACATTAATATATAATACTGCATGAAGTTTGTCTTACTAATCCCCTTTGTCTGCAACTGAACGTTCCTGCTCATTAGTATTCATTGTTTTGATGTTTAACTTGAAAAATGTATATTATACAACAGGCTGAAATCCATGACAAAGAAAAGAAAAGAACCTAGGGGGCTAATAAGCATCTCAGCATTGTTATGATGTTTCACGCTGCTAATGTCAAAGCTGCCGAGACACCATTGCTCTACAGCGGAGGAAGACAAGAGCTTGTAGCACTGAGTTATATTTCATCAAGTGTGCTGTAGCTTGCACAGTCCAGGAACTGCTAAGAGCAAATTGAAGATAACCCTTCATTGTGGATGGGTAAGCCTGCTCTTGGCAAACTAGTTTGAGCAAAGATTGTACTTGTAACGAGTCTGTTACAAGTCTGACCTTTGCTTAAGTCTAGTGCATTATCCCCATGCCATGGTCAAAATATGAGCTCATTCTATTCTATATGTTCTTATACTTCATTTATCACCGTAGTATCTCATGTAGAATCATAGAATATTAGAGTTGGAAGGGACCTCAGGAGGTCATCTAGTCTAACCCCGTGCCCAAAGCAGGACTATCCTCAGCTAAATCATCCCGGCGAGGGTTTTGACGAGTCTCAGCTTAAAAACCTCTAAAGATGGAGATTCCACCACCTCCCTAGGTAGCCCATTCCAATGCTTCACCACCTTCCTAGTGAAAAACGTTTTCCTAATGTCCAACCTAGACACCCCCCACTGCAACTTGAGACTGTTGCTCCTTGTTCCGTCATCTGCCACCACTGAAAACAGCCTAGCTCCATCCTCCCTGGAACCCCCTTTCAGGTAGTTAAAGGCTACTATCAATTCCCCTCCTCATTCTTCTCTTCTGCAGACTAAACAGGCCTAGTTCTTTCAGCCTCTTCTCAGAAGTCTTGTGCTCCAGCCCCCTAATCATTTTTTTTGCCCTCCGCTGGACTCTCTCCAACTTGTCCACATCCTTTTTGTAGTGGGGGGCCCAAAACTGGACACAATACTCCAAATGCGGCCTCACCAATGCCAAATAGAGGGGAATAATCACTTCCCGCGATCTGCTGGCAATGCTCTTACTAATGCAGCCCAATATACCATTAGCCTTCTTGGCAACCAGGGCACACTGTTGACTCATATCCAGCTTCTTATCCACTGTAACCCCCAGATCCTTGTGTTATTTGTTCTATCATCCTCTAATTCAGTCAGCTCTCATTCTTGCATGCTCCCTTTGCAAATACAGCGGGTTTTCTGACTGGGATTTCTAGATATGGTTAAATCCATCTAGATTTTATATATATATAATATATATTGCCATTCACCTTGGCATTAAGGGGACAGATAGTGATCTAGATGGGGCTTTGCCGTGGCAGACAGCTGAGTCATGAATCTCTTCTGGCTATAGCAGTAAACCTAAAGCCATACTCACTAAAGTCAATCAGTGGCAAAATTCCCATTGGTTTCAGCTGGTGCAAAATGAGGCCTCCTGTAAGGATAGAAAGCATTCAACCATCATGAGATGGTGGGAGCTACATTGATTTATACCAGCTGAGGATCTAGCACTGCATCTTCTTGTTTTGTGCTATGATCTGTTAGGAACAACACAAATATAGAGGCGCTGAAGTCACTGGGAGCCTTGCCTGAGCAATGGCGGCAGTTTTTGTCCATCAAAGTTGATGGGAGTTTTGTACATTGTACATTTACGGGATTTGAACTGGACCCTGTGTGTTTTTACTTCTCGTTTTATCTCTGTTTAAGATCCCTTGCTTTCTTCACATTTCCCCTTTTCTTGGACTTGCATCCCTTATTGCCACAGTTAAGGATTTTTAGAGACATTTAAGGAGTTAAGCATCAAATCCTACTGAATTTCAATGGGAGTTGGGCTCCTAAATCCCATATCCTTGTTTGACAATCCCATCCATAGCCTTTTTTTCATTTCTTCTTCCACCTTCTCAGCTTACTCTTAGCATCCCTTTATTTATTAGAAGCACATGGTCTTGAAAGGTTAAAAAGCCTTCCAGATGTCTCTTATTAATGCTAAAGGTAGAGAATAGAGAGATTTTTACATTACCATAGAGTTAAAAAAGCACTGTGGGAATGGATGGCGATTAGTGAGCAAGAGGAAGACAGTGTTTGAAGCCAGCACAGCAAGAGAGACAATGCATTTTGGAGAAACTTGGGAGGGAAAATCACTTTATTAAAAATATTGTAAAGCTAATAAACACTCGCCTGAACTCCTTTAATCTCCTGTCCTTTTACTGCATCTTTCATCTTTTCAGTCCCTCTCTTGACATTCATTCTGCAGCATTTTTTCTAATAGAAAAGCCTCTGAGTACTTCAAATACTAGATCCCAGTTGGGAAAAAGGTTCTTCTCTCTTATACACAGATGTCAACAGCACTGCAGCACTTTAACTATCAACTTGGTTCCCAAGGGCCCCCCAATCAGGAGCGTGTTCTAAAAGCAAACCAAACTTCTCTTATTTTGAGTATTAAAAAGGAAAACTAGAGTGAGCTGGGGGGGGAGAGGGGAAAGGGAAAGCTCTGTGCAAGAGTGGCACTCGGCCTGTTTTGCTTTATCTTTTGTGTATGCTTTCTGTACAGTTCATCAGCTGTAGGGATCTCAACACAAGAGTGGGTTTTCCAGTGAAGTACACGAACTCGGTGGCTGGGGTGCAGGAACAAAAACAGAGCTCTGAGTCACTACATTTTGGTTCCATGTTTTAACTTCCTCAAAGACTGGGCTGTTCAGATCTAGAGTTCTGGTTCGAGCCCCTAGCCAGCCAGAGGCCTCTCACTGAGTCCAAGAGTGGGCAAGTCATTTTCCCCAGCGGTAAAACAAGGATAATGGCATTGACCTCCTTTATAAAACACTTTTACATCTACTGTTAAGAAGTGCTATATAAGAGATAGGTATTATATGGCTATATAAAAACATCATTTAATGATATAGCCACAAATACACTGTAGATTCTATTGGAAAACACAGGATTTACAGTTTGCAGAAAAACCTGATTATCCTTAGTTGCACTGGAATAAATCAGACGTGACTCCCTGGCTTGCCAATGTGCACCAGCGCAAATCGATGTAAGGGAGAGGAGGATCAAGCCTAGAAAACAGCATGGATTACCCAGGCAAGGTATTAATGTTCATTTTGTACAATGGGACAAATTCTGCCTTGACTTACATGCTGTGCAACCCTGAATCCCTCAGAAGAGTTGTATGTGTTGTCAGTCAGAGGAGAATTTAGTCCAATGACGACAAAATGACATGACATTTTGAACAGTGCAACAGAGCCAGACACTAAAATGTTTTAATCCAGATTCCCATTTACCTTAAGGCTTCCTTGCACCACTCTGGTAGTGTAAAAGGGCCTTAAAGTGGATCTAAATTACATAGACCCTGCAAGTGGGTATAATCTCAATGCCCAGTGTTGTAAAGGAGCCTCACTGTAAATAAGAATCAGGCTCTATTTCGTCTTTATACAATGAAAGTTTGCACATTAAAGTTCAGATTTAAGGGCTATAAAATCAGTTTGTTTAAGCAAGGGATCCTGCCAATTGTGTTCTTGCCCTAAATATTATTTTACTAGATGATATTAATCGGTTATATTTATTATTAGATTAATAGAGTATATTTATTACTATTAATATAAATAATTATTAGATTATACATTAATATTAGTAGATTATACTTATGGGACCAGATCCTCAGCTGTTATAAATTGGGACAGTTTTATTGAAATAGCAGGAGCTACACCATTTACACCAGCTGAGGATCTGGCCCACATGGGCTATAGCTTCTTTTAACTCAAGGACCCTGAGGCACTGAGAGGGAGCTGGGAGAGACCTGCTGCTGGTGCCCTCTTTGGAGGGAACGAGAAGGGGCTGAGTAAACCCTGCACAGGATGGGTTAATGAGGAGCAGCTGTGGGGCTGGTTAGCCTAGGCACTATAAAAACCGCCCAGGAAGGAAGCACTGGGGGGGGGAACCAGCCAGCAAAGGGAGACGCTGCACCAGAAGGGTGTGTTTCCCTTCACGCGTGACTGGAGCAGTGAGGCCCCTAGGGCTATTAGGGCAGATTGTATATTAGGAGATGATGGTGGGATATACATTTGTAAATACAGAGCACAGGTGAGAGCACGATGCTGATGTCTGCGAGTGGTCTGTGGGTGCAGAGGACCTGATCAACAGGGGGGCCTGCGTGAACCTGCTACACACTTAATAAAGCCAGCAAACTGACACATGCCAATTGGCAAAAGTTGACTTTTTAATGGCAGCCACAGGGCAGACACATGAATGGGAATCATTTAACTCACCTTGGAAATGAAGCATATCGAGACTGAAGTACATGAAGTACTTCATGGCAGCACAGGATAGGAAACTAGGAACTCTCTGTCCCAGTGAAACTAAATGGCAAATTGTTTTAATTAAGCCAAGTCTGCGATGGAGTTTGGCCAGGACACACGGAGTAATTTCCCTACACTTAAACTGCTCTAGATCCTTCAGGACTAGATTTTCAGTGGGTGTATATTGACTTAGCCCCATAGAAGTAAATAGAGCTACACCAATGTACACCACGTGAATGACAAGGAGAGCTCGTTTTCACATTAGGTGAAAGTCATACTTTGAGCCCCAGTAAAGATCCATTTTTTCTCCTTGTGGATTTTCAGTGCTTTGGTTTCTGAAATCAGTAAAATCCAAGTTAACTAAAAACCCTAAAGTACTAGTCCAAGAAAGCATTCCTATTCAAGAAGAATTCTGAAGCACATGCTTAACTTCATGGAAAGGAAACACTGGCTACTAAAGAGCTCTTTAATCTTGTGGAGAAAGGCATAAAAAGAACCAGTGATCGGACATTAACACCAGACAAATTCAGATTAGAAATAAGTCAGAAAAATGTTGACATTGAGGATGATTAACCATTGGAACAAACTACCAAGGCAAGTGGAGAACTCTCCATCTCCTGAAGTTAGCTCAAGCTCAAGCTTGAATGCCTTTGTGGAAAATATACTTTCGTCAAACACAAATTATTGGGCTCTCTACAGGAGTGACTGGATATGGCCAGTGTTATGCAGGAAGCCAAGCTATCTGTCCTTAAAAAATCAATTAAGTGACCTTTGGGACTTAAGCATGTCCTTAAGGTTAAGCATGGACTTAAGTGCTTTCCTGAACTGGGGCCTGCATTTGGAAATCTGCCCATATATGTTCATAGCTCAGTATGAAGGAAATTGTTTCCTAACCATCCATGTATTCATCTTCCAAAAAACCTATCTCTGTATTGCCCTGTAACTAGGATTATGCAGCCCTCTATGGCATGCCGTTCACTGAACAGTGCTTCACAGCTAATATGTAATGTTTTCATCTGTTTGGGTAACCGCAGGGCACCAACCCACTTGGTTATTTGGTGCCTTGAAGAGCTATGGCCATCATGACTTTTACCATGTAGACATAACTATAAAAATTATTAATATAGAGATAACTTTGCTAAAGAACCAACTATGTCAGTCCGGTTATTTATTACTATTTACGATGACAGATTTATCTTTCTGATCTCTCCAACGTATTTCTCCAGAGGAAATTAGATACAGTACTCAATTTAAGGTATGCTAGGGGGAAAAAAACGTTTCTATACATACTTAACAACTTGTCTGGATTAGATTAGAAATACTGGCCCATCCTTACAATGTCATGTTGTCTACTGAATTTGTTTTAAAAGTCAGTTTGTTTGTTTTTCATGGAGAAAGATAACTCAGTGGTTTAATGGACAGTGAAGGGAGACTAAGCAGAAACATCATTCTTACATCCTAACTGACATTTTCAAATATAAACATTTGAGAACAAATTGTCAGCCAGCCTTTAAGACAATCTTGGTATTTCCATGCCCAGCGCTCTGTGCCAAATTGATGGTGCCAGCCAAAGCATGTGTGCAGAGCCAATTTATTTGTGAAGGCAACCAGTCATTCACAGAAATCAGGCAGCCATGCACCTAGCTACTTAATTTTTGCTGGTCAAGGCAGGTTGTATACATGCAGAATTGTTTCTAAATGCAGCCAGTTGTGTGTATAAAGATTAATATTTGCATTAATATTTGCAAGCCAAGGCTAAAAATGTAGTCCTCTGTATTAAACTCTACAGTTCTTAGCTCTACTTTGCCCATGTGAGGGAACCAAGAGTCTGAGTGACTCACAAAGGTTAGTTCATGTTGTCCATGATATTTAACGGATTGGGTACATTAGCCAATTGGAATGAAATTCAAGACTCTGCAAAGGGTCAGTATTAGGTCTGTGCACTTCTTTAATGTCACTTGTGTCCTGTTTTAAGGCCTAAGTGGAAGTTATCTGGTGTATTGGTTTTGTGTTGGCCCTCTGCACAGGGGAAAATTCACCCTTCATGCATATAGAGTTCCAGTCTTCTCTCCATAATTTATTGGTAATTCCTGTAAATGTCAATGTAAGTTACATGTCTGCATAAACTGAATTATAAACCACTTAGGTCCTGATCTATCATTCATTAAAATCAATGAAAGTCTCACCTTTGACTTCCACAAGTACTGGAGAAGGTGTCTTGGCTAATATAATTGCGCACAGCTCCACTGAAGTTAATGGATGAAATTCTGGCTCTGTTGAAGTCAAGGGGAGTTTAGCCATTATGTTCAGGATTTCATTCAATGGAACTATGCTGGCGTACACCGGGGGAGAATCCCTTTGTTCATTTCTACACTTAGTGCCATTATTCAGTCAAATACCTTTACAATGTTGGGCTAAATAGTCAAAGGAGGCCTTCCTTTAACTTTTAGCCCAGTGGTTAGGCTACTCACCTGGGATGTGGAAAACCCCTGCTTCAAGTTTCTCCTCCACCCAAGGGGGGCAAAAGCCATTTGAACTGGAATCTGCCACTTCTCAGGCGAGTGCTCTACTCACTGGGCTGTTGAGGTAGGGCTTTCTCACTCTCTCCTGCTGAAGCTGTTCAACTCTGCATAAATCTTTTTTTTTTTTTATCACTGGATCTGGGAGACTGCATCCCCCACCTCCCCAGTGAGTGCTCTGATCAGCAAACTACAGAGTCATTCCTATGTCTTCCCTCTCCCATGTTGAAGCTGATCCCCTCTCCCCCCACCCCATCAAGCCGAGGAAACACCGCCCTGCAGCCTGGTCTTAAGCCCCTTTAATGGAGAGAGGGGAGGGGCTTTGTGCACACCTGTCATCTTGGCATCTCCTATGGGCTAGCTCAGGCAAGGAGCTGCCTGCCTTGCGGGATTTTGTGAATTCCATTCTCAGGGTACAATGACAAGAAAATTCCCCTGTAGCAGCAAATTGCACAGCCCAGCTCAGTTGTCTTGGGTTCACACCACGAAGCTAAAAACTGTAATGTAGACGTAAGTCCAGCTCAGGCTGGAACTGGAGCTCTGAGGCCCAACCTTCTCGCTGGATTTCAGACTGAGTGTCTCCGCTGATATGTGTAGCCCCCTAGCATGAGTCCCAATCAGTTGACCCCAGCTCTGAGACTTACTTGTTTTGTTTTTTGCTGTGTAGATGAACCCTTAGATGTACCCTCAGGTACCTGTGTCCCCACTTCATTGTATAGCAGCCTTGGCGCTGAGCTCATGTTCTATGAAACCCAGTCATTTTCTAGTCACCTAACTGTTAGGCCTCGTTACACTGAGCATCACCACAACTAAGTTTCTTTGTGAATCTAGCCCCGTGCATTTACCCAACTGGACTGGCAATCTTATTGCCATACTTATACAAAAAAACTTCAAAAACAGACTTCAGCGAGAAACTGCAGAGCTGGAACATGTATGCAAACTTAACACCATCAAACTGGGTCTGAATAGGGACTTGGAATGGTTCTCTCATTACAAGAGGTAATTGTCACTGTTCACACATTCTCACCTTCTAATCAAGGGTTGTGAATAGGCCTCATCTATTCTAACTGAATGGACTTTCCTACACCTATCCTCCCCATTGTTGTTCCTTACTCTTGGCTGTATATATATACCCCTATCTGGTTTCTATTCCTTGCATCTGATGAAGTGGGCTGCAATCCATGAAAGCTTATGCCTGCAGAAATTTGTTAGTCTTTAAAGTGCTACAGGACTCTCGTTATTTTTGCTGTATACAGACTAACACGGCTACCTCTCTGAAGCTTTCTTATGAGATTTGCTAGACTTCCTACCCCAAATCAGATCAGAAATATCATAAGCAACAGAATTTCACTTGATATTTCAATACCTTTCCAGCCAGAACTTAGTAACATAAAGGTATGAGACCATGATAAAGTCGCTATTAAATTCTAAGGAATTTTTCCATAAGGAACAGCCTACAGCACAGCGTGAGGTATTTTATAAAGTGAATTGTTAAAGTTTCTGCTTTTTCTAGTTATAAAACCAGCAAGACTGAGGAACTGAAACAGGTGGGAAATGAATAAAAGGCATTCATGCAGGGATAGTACCCATACTGGGAGAAATATCTGAAAAATGTGTCCTGATTTTTTTGAAATAATACAAGGGAACACATAATGGGTGAATTAGGTGGGGATTAAACCTACGCATTGCTGCAAAAGCACACACACACGCACGTTTTCAGCAATATTATATTGCAAATTGACTCTCCAGTTACTTTCCTGATAAAATTTCAATCACAAAAATGACTCATAAATAGAGCTGTGGAAAAAATGATTTTTCAGCTCGCTGACCGAAAATATCAAGCACGGGGAGTTGGGGAGGAGATCATTTCAAATCAAACAAAAACCTTTGATTCATTTTGAACCGAAACGTTTCGTTTCATTTTGGGTTTTTTAAAAAAAATACTCTTACATGTATTGGATGGATCATTTGACGATGACCTGTTCTGTTCACTCCCTCTGAAGCACCTGGCATTGGCCACTGTTGAAAGACAGGATGCTGCGCTAGATGGACCATTGGTCTGACCCAGTATGGCTGTTCTTCTATTCTTAAATTTTTTTAAAAATACAGTTGAGGGTAATTGCAAAACTAAACATCTTTCTGAAAACAAAAGTCAAAACACTTTGTTTTGGAAATGTTGAATTGAACCATTTCTTCCTTTATGATTTTTTTACTGAAACTGTTTACTGAAATCAGCCCGAATTCACAAATTGCTTTAGTAAAACCCAAATCTGTATTTTTTGGGGCAAAAAATGGTTTTGCATGAAAAAGTTTGCCCAGCTTTACTCAGAAGTAAAGTATTTTAAAATTCCCCTGCAGCCCAGAAACTGATCATTTCTAAGAAAAACTGAAATCAAGTAACATTTGTTTATGCTCACTAAAATAAGCTACATATTGATATTACATTAATAGAGGCAGTACTGGACAGGAGTTAGGTCTTTGGACTAGGAGTCAAGAAAACTGGATTCTATTCTTGGCTTTGCTATGACAGTGCAAGTCGTTGTATGTCTCTCTGCCTTAGTTTTCCCACAGGTATAATAAACGTAATGATAACATGCTTGCTTTTCTAAAGCATTGTGAGAACTACAGATGAAAAATGCCATGTAAGTGCTGAGAATTATTGTTAATTTGGAACCCATCATTTCAGCCATCCAAAAAGCCCTTAAATGCAGATTACATATTGAGAATGATTTTTTAAAGGGGATTGAACCCACTCTTCCTGTAACTGCTGTCATAGCTGTACTAACTGTGAGCACAGATTATACAACCCACTCTTCCTGTAAGTGCAGTTGCAACTGAGTCAACTCTGAGCACAAATTGCATCAATTAGGTGTCCACCTGATGCATAGATGTATTCAAGTAGTTAGACATCTAATTGCCGTAATGTGCATCCGCAATTACTGGCACTCACAAAATTGCATCCATCATTTTATTTCTGAATGCAAAAAATGGGATATTTGGTTAAAAAAACAGCCATTAAATTACTAACAGGGTAAAACTGACCTATGTGAAGGGGACACCATGATGTCTAGGGCACCACTTAACCCCTATTTTGGGGATTTAACCGCTGCATAGGTCATGTACGGATCATCTGCAGTTTCACTCATCATGAGGAAGTCTATGCTAGTCAGAAGAACTGTTGGTCCTTTTTCCAGACATAGGTTTATTTTCTTAATTGCATGTTGGAGACTCAATTTTGGATATTGGGTTTTTTTTTTTTTTTTTACTGATATTCAGTAAATGGTTAGCAACACAAAATGCCGGCTAAAGAGCCTCACAACGCCAGTATAATGTTTGTGGTGTTAACTGTATCCATTAGCTATAGTCGGCTTCAGAATAATTCCTAAAACTAATGTGTTTTTATGGCTAAGCAAATAAACTAGCCCTGCTAACTGCAGAAGTCAGATGAGCTAATCTTCCTTCTCTGCCTAGAGTACTGTTCTTTTCCTAGCCTATCTGACATGAGGGGTTATTTTTAGCTGTAATTAAAATCTTAACATACAATGTCATAGAATCCATTTTAGTAACTGATGTGCCAGCACTTTTTTTTATTAAATAGACTATAAATTTTTTTTAATTTTTAGTATTTGGAGTGTTCAAGGAGAAAGCAACCCTAACATTGATTCCTGATGACAGCTAGTCAATGAACTAAGAAAAAAATCCTGCGGTGGTTCTGTCTATCTCCCAGCTCTCTCTAGCACTAAATTACAGAATTAATAGGCTTTTAGAAGAGACTGACACATAGTTACTGTGAAAAAAACAATTAAATGTGGAAAGCCACTTTTCTCCCTGCATTTAATTTTAACTGGAGGCTTTGAGACTCAATAAATCTTTTTCTTATTTCATTCTCACTTTTTCTGCAGGTACTAATGCCTTTAAGAAAAGCACGTAGAAAGCTATTTGGTTTAACTAACCTATTTCCTCACCACCACCACCACATTCTGTTTTTTCTGAATCTGATATTCCCTTTCCAATAAGAAGATGGGTTTGCATCTTTATGCCCCATATTTGTTATCCTTCAATTCTTTTTCAGGACTAAAAAGTGGCGTAGGCTACATGTCAACACAGTGGAGTAAGACCCACTCCATTTCCCAAGCTGTCAGTTTGCCTCCCAGATTCCTCTAGGGTCAGCTGACATTGAATACCTTGTCATGAACCTCTTGGTGTTGAGGACTTTGTTTATTTCAGGCATGGAGCCGTGCTGTGTAGAAGCCTGCCGTTGTGAGCTGTGTGCTCTTTGGGATGGTATTAAAGAAAGAGTGAGATGCTCCCCTCCTTACCCTTAGGGGGTCTCTAGCCCAAGTGGTTCTATCTCTGTACTATCTGATGGCCGTTATTCCCATCTCTCCCTGCCCATAGCGGTGATAGTGTTTCTGGACATAGCCTGTGGAGAGTCTCACACCTAGCTGAGAGCTCTTTTTCAATCATGACTTCCTTGGGTAGACACTTGTTATTTTGATTCATTTTAATAAACTGCCATATGGGAGAACTGGGTCCTGAGCTTGGTTGGAGCTTCTGGGTGCTACTGTAGTAGTAATAATCATAGAATATTTATTATTATGATCCTTAGCGCTGTCAGTGTCAATGTCAACATATAGACAGAGGGAGGCATGTGACTGTGTCTGTCCAGGCCCAAGCATAATTTTGTCGAGCCCAGTACAATCTTGTAACACAGGCCCCCTGCCATACACATACCACAATCCCTCATCTCATACATACAAGCTCGTGAGCTATGAAAGATTTTTTTTTTCATCGTGGTAATGGGGGTTGCAGCCTGGACCGGGACTCCAGGCCCCAGTAAAGTGTACCCTTTTCTCCCTCCTTATGTGGGGCCCCTGTGTCTCCATCTGAGTTACTCAGAGACTGGCAGGACATAGAAAATCTATGGAAAAAGCCAATAGAAAAGCTGTTTCTTCAGCAATGCTGAGTGATGAAACATTGATGTCAAAATGATGTTGATAGTTTGTCGTTTTGGTTCAGATAAACACCCAAAGCTTGGAAGCATGCCTTAGTTGTCTGAACATAGCGTTAAGGGCCGATTCGCAAAGATATTTAGGCATCGGACTCAAAACTGATTTCAACGAATGGGCTTTCTCTTCAATTAAGTGTTCCCTTCAATGAACTGACATCAATTGAAATCAAGGGGAGATAGGCACCGAAATACCTTTGGGAATTTGGGCCCAAGGGCCACTGTCATTTTTTAACATGGGGCTTAGATTCCTATGTCACTTAGGCATGTTTGAAAATTTCAACCTACCACTTACATTTTTCAAACTAATTCTTTTTCATCGAACAATAATATTTTGCCAAAAAAGGCCTTTTATCAACCCTGAAAATGTTCACCAGAAAACGTGTGTATTTACGAAATATTCGGGGTTGGGGTTTTTGTTTTGTTTGGTTTGGTTTTTGTTTTTTAATGAAGTCAGAAAAATGAAAAACATAGCACTTCTCAGTGTTCATTGGTTTGATTTTGTCTTTTTTTCGATGTTCCCTTTTTTCTGTTTTCCATTTTTCTAGTTTCTTTTTCCATTTCCAGCTCTGGGTGGTGGGTAGGGCTGCAGTTTTGCGGAGTTTCTTCAGGATGTGGCCACCTCTGCCAACACAAGCCTCTATTTCCAGTTGGCTCCAGCCAGTTATATCCTTTAAGGGCTCCTGCTCAGGGTTATGAGCAAAGGCCAATGGCAGACTGTGTGGAGAAGAGAAAAATATTCCCCAAAAGGAGGTGACGGTTGAAACGCTATCACCTCAGAGCATGCTAAGTGCAGAGGAGTTTCTGAGAAGGGGGCTGGTGTCCCCAGACAGAATCACCATTCTACGAGTCCCCTGTCCTAAGGAGATAGAGTGAATCAAGGGGCATCCATTGAAACCTGGTCCACACTTTAATGCCTATAAAATCCATAATTAACTTGAGACCTGAAGCGCTCTTAGACTCCTGGAAAAAAGCTGTACGGTGTGGTCCTGGACACTGTTGTTGTACACAAATGGGCCTTCCTGTTCTAACCATTCCATTTGGTGTGGGAGGCAGTGTTGCCTAGTGGATAGGACACTGGATTGGGATGCAAGAGCCCTGAATTCACTTCTTGACCATGTCCCAGATTTGCTGAGTGGCCTCAGGCAAATCCCTTCATTTCCCTGTGCCGCAGTTTCCCATTTGTAATATGGGGGATAATGATGCTGAGGTCGTTTCTGAAGTGCTTTGAGATCTATGGAGCAAAAGTGATATATATGAGCCTGATATTACTATTAACAACAATGTTTGGAAATAGTGCTACCGAATGGTAACTGGAATAAAGGAGGGGAGAGCATGAGAAGGGAGAACTAGCAGCTCCTAGTCTCCGTTAGCTCAAATGAGATTTGAGATCCAGGTCACGTGTTTATGTCTGGCTTATACAGTAGTTGTGCCTGGTGGATTTCTTGAACTTAGTCTGTAGAACTACTCATTTGAAGTGCGGTGCAATGATTTTGCTGCCTTCCATTTTAAGTATTCTTTTGGTTTCTTTGGCTTCTTACCTAAAATCTTGCTCATTTGAATTTCTTTGCTTAACACAATCATGCAGTCCTTAACTTTTCGCGTTCTCGGCCATCATCTACTATCTAAATTAAAAGGAATGTGGCATATAGACTAAATGGCAAGTATTTGTATGATTTCGGTTTCTCCTTATCTGAAACAACAGCAAATTAGCACATATCTAGTACAAAAACAATTAGATCTCAGACCAAGATTGCATTTTTCATAGTCAGATTATTGGATTAATTCTCCCTGGATGATGTATTAGTTGGTTTGCGTGAGCGATTGCTTAATATACCACAGGGACATCAGTACAACGTAGCAATTTGAAAGGATTTGCAATGCAGAACCTGACTAATCTGTTTTAAAAGGAACAGCTTCCTCATTTTGGATACTGTAAAATGTCTAATGCACAGGCATCTTTGAAGACTTCTGTTCCTTATTAAAAGAAATCATAGAACTTGGTGGAAGGAGCACAAGTTGCAGCAGAAAGGAGTTTGAGGGAAGCATGAAGAAATCAGTCTGTACGCACAAGGCTGGAATGCTAGTTACAGTCAGAGCAGCTCTGCAAATAGTTCTCTTAATAGTTAGTTTAGTTTACATGGAATGGAATCCTTTCATTTCATTACCAAGCATGTGGTAGATGAGGCAAAAGGGGGAGATTGACTCACACTTGTAAATGTTAAATATCCAATAAGTTGTTATACTATAACACAATTGGGGGTAAAAAGCTGGGAAACTGAGTCACAACTCTACCCAATTTGCACCTTTATTTATACAATTTGTAACAGAATCATTATCACATAGTGTCTGGACATACTGGACATACCAGACAAATAAAAATAGACAAGACCAAAGTGGTAAATGGACCCAAGTTACCATATTACGGAGGAGCAGGAAGTCCTTCCACCTTCCATGATAGTCAGCATCTTCTCTGATCCCTTGGTTTAATGCTTCAGCCCAATCCTTCAGTTTCTGGCCTGGTGTTTCTCAAATTTAGGCCCATGTTCACTTTGGTCTTTCATGTCTTTCCAAAAAACAAATAACTTAAGCTTTATCCAGTTGGCTGCTTTTTTTAAAATTTTTTTGTAACGTTTGTTCTGTGAACAATAACATAATTTATAGCAGATTAGCAATTCTATGTAAAACAAGAATTGGCAAAACCACACTTAATGTCAGCAAGGCCTTGGCCTATGTGCTAGCTTATCTGTAATGTCACTATCCATAATGACAAATCATTAAAACATAACTAACAAAACTTTTAATTTTACCATTTAGCAATCCTTCATTTTTATATTTCATTTTTATAAGTCAGTAGAAGTTATCCCCTTCATCTCTTTGGGGGGTGAGTTTGAAGAACATGCAATAGTTCTTTAATGTCAACATTTCTTATCTTCTTTAAACATGGATTTTTCCTTCAAAGTCCAGTTTTGTTTGTGAATCATTACAAAGAAACTTCATTAGAGATTTTCCTATGAATGCATTTTGAGGGATGTCTCAAGGTTAGGGCCTTGATATAGCTGCTTTTCATGGTACCCCAACAACATATACAGTGGTTGCCACATCTACTGTTTCCCCGTTTCATTATAATTTTGTCAAATTCTTACAGTTCAAATAGCCAGCACAAAGGGGTGATGAAAGGAAATATTTTCCCTATTTCACAGATGAAAAACAGCGATATTAAGAGGCTGAATCAGATCCTCTGGAAGACATAAGGAATATTTCCATTTATTTCAGCAGGCTTTGGATCATGTCTGAAGTGTTTTTCTCAAGGGGACACCCAAAGTCGCTGCCAGAGCCAGTCAACTAGATTTCCTGCACCCTATTCCATGTACCTTCAACAGAAGTCCATCCCTCGCCTTCAGTGAAAACAGGATTATTTATGTATGTATGCATTTATTTTGCCCATGAGATTCATGAGCAGGCCCATAATGCAGATTTCCAGCATGAAGTTGAATTTTAAATGGATATGTTTTAAAATATTTATTTTAAAAAATAGATAAGAACAGATTTCCAAACAGACTGTGCTTTATTGCCATTTAAGTGGAAGCAGTAAGGGGGTCAGCGTTTTCCAAACATGTGATTGCTTGCTCCGAAGGGTTTATTAGCACAGTGCATTTAAGAAGCCAATCAGAAAGTTGCTGGCACAGCACACTGTAAATCTCTTAACATGCTGAATTTTGTTTGGTCTCTTGTTCTAATTCAAGTTCACTAGATATTTTAACCTTTAATGAAAGTGCTGAGAGACCTTGTATTTCTCTCTCCACCACTTACTGTACACTAAGCAGTCAGATAAAGCTCCATAAACCTGAGAGAATTAATGGTGAGCGTAAGAGATTGGTTCAGTGCCAGGCATACGTGGTTCCCATTGAATCCATTGGGAAATGAAGGTGCTCTGCGCTCTGTTCAATTAACAATTAAAACCTGTGAAGCCTTGGTCATGAGATCCGCTCTTAACAGGCTGATCCCCAGAGGTGTTGAGCAGTTCCTGCCAGATGCAGAATTCTCTCAGCTTCCGCTAAGGTCACAACTCCATTTGAAATCAACAGGAACCTTGCAATTAGCATCATTAGGAGCTGGTTTGGACACACAAGGAGTGCACTTCCCAGGAGTGCCGCAGCTCTTTGAAGGATCTTCTATCCTTAAAGACAACGGGTTTAATAACATGACCAAGAGATGCTGGCTTGCACCATAAGAAAACAATGGCTTTAATCTCTCCGTCTCTGACATACTGAACATATCAGGACCCAGTTCTCAGGCTGGATGCCTTTCTAAAAGATAGGTTCTAGCTCATCAAGCACTTTTGGGCTTCAGGCAGGAATCAGTGGGGGTAACATTTTCAAAAACAGCAAATTTACTTAGTAGCCTGAGTCTCATTTTCAAAAATGACTTTCCCATTAACTTTCAATAGGACGTAGGCTCCTAAGGGCCATGTTTTTAAAGGTATTTGGCACAAAACGATACCTGTAGGCACCTAAGAACCTGGAACATCTACTACACCCTAATCTGCATTTTTAGGTGCAGATCTACACATACACACACACATATATAGTTGGTTTTTTACTAGCTTTTCATTTTTTTAAGTTAAAACCTTTTGACCAGTTCTATAGCTAGCCAAAAATATTTCAGTACAAATTCTCATTTTTTCACTATAATTTCTCAATGGCAGAGGAGTCTGGTCAAAATTGGAATTCGTTGGTGAGACATTTAATTTAAAAAAAAAATTCTTCATAAGTCTCCGATTCACCAAGGTTCTTAAACGCAGGTATCTTTCAGTACAAGAGTCACACTATTGACTTAACTTATGCCTGTAGTTAAAGAACTTGCTACAGTGGGGCTTGATCTGTCCCTTTAAGTGTAATGGGGTGTAGGGCTCAGCCCACCCCTTTCACATCACCTGGCCCTTTAAGATGCTGGGAGACCTGAGTGTGCAAGGACCTGGGGGATAGCAGAAGAGAAGAAGCAGACCTGGGGCATAAGTGGAGAAAAACCCATTACTGGCCCTTTAAAGTCCTGGGGCCAGGAGCCTTGCAGAGTGGGTGAGGTAAGGCACTCTCCTCTCCCAGCCAGTTGGGATGTGCTGTAGGAAGGGGGCCCATATAAATGCTGCCCCCTCCCCCACAGGAGGGAGACCCTAGCAGGACAAGGCTGGCTGTTGAGCCCAATGAGCCCGTCAGAGGACTCATTGGGAAAAGAGGGCCAGCTCAGGAGAAGCAGCCGAAAGCCCCACAGCTGCTTCAATCAGCTCCAGCTACAAGGAGGGGAGTTGGGGCAGGATGTCTCTCTGGGGCAGGGAGTTAACAAGTGCCTCAATCACGCCAGCTCCAGGGGGAGGGCTGCCGGGCTCCTGGGAGAAGGAGACAGACTGTGTGTCTGTCTGTCTGCCTGACTGAAGGAAACTGCCTGGTTGCTGCCACAGGCTGGCGGGCCCTGAGGGAGTGTCTCTGCGGCGGGCTGGGGAAGAACTGCCTGAGGAGACGGAACTCCCAGGTGCGACGCGTTTGCAGCCTGAGGTACTAATGAAGAGGGATAGAGCCAGAGCAGCCTAGGGAAGCAGTGAGGGATTGGAAGGCGCCTTTCTTACCTGCCCGACCTGGGGTCCCTGGGCTGTCGTGCAGACGGGGGACGTGCCTGTTTGCCCCACTTCTTCCCAGCAGGAGAAGTAATACATGCCTGAGGAATTCAAGAGGCATGAACAGCCGAGTCCCAGTTGGGGCAGGAGGCCTGCCATAATAACTATTAGATGTTGGGTTTCTGCTTGGCTTTCTCCCAGTGTGCTGGCAGGGAACTGAACCGAATGGCGACCTGGTCGGCGGGCCCAGCTACGCAAGCTGCAGACTGCGACGCCTCCAGCATGGCAAATGACGGGAGGCTACAGCAGAAGAACCGTGGTGATGCTGCTTCCTGGCACAAAGGGTGCTTGGTTGGTGAGTACGCCCTGTGACGGGCGCCTGAGCTGTGATAAAAATGAATTGAGGCACTTGGGTTCTGTTTTCACTATTGAAAAAAACAATTATGTTGACAGCTTTCTCAGATATTAAATGCAGAGTACGGAGTGCTGCCTATTGCTAAGGCTGCCTGTGAATTTCCAATATAAAGAGTTACTGTCAATTATTTTAAATTTCTCTGTATTTTTAGGTTTTGGGGGAGATGAGTTATGGTTGGGGGTGGGGGGCTTATTTTTTATGACATTCTGTCCAAAGCTGCTGAGCTATTTTAAAGCAATGAATGCGTGAGGGGGAAAATGCAGTGTCTTTTGTTTTGCTCTATGGTCCCATACTGAAAGATGATGTTGTTAAGGTAGGGCCTATGGGACAACCCATAACAGGTTCCCATTGCGCTAGGTGTTGTGCAAAGACTGAGTAATAGACAGTCCCTGTCCTAAAGAACTTGCAACCTAAATAGACAAAATAGACCCATGGTAGAGGAAAGTGGTATAAAACCCATGTGAATACTAGCCATTCAACTTTACTGCTTACTACACTTAATAGTAAATATTTATATAGTACATTTAATGTTCAGAGTACATTACAAATACCTATTCAACACTGCCGCAGCCTTGGGAAGTAAGGATTCTTGCTGTAGTGGTATTCCCACTTTAATGACAGGGAAACTGAGGTGAGGTATAGAGTCACTTGCCCAAGGCTACAGAATATGAATTAGTATAGAAAGGAAGGACAGTCTTGTGATTATGATACTGGAATTGGGAAATCTGGAATCATTCCCTTCTCTGCCACAGACTTTGTGATCTTGGCCAAGTCACTTAAACCTGATCCAAAGCCCATGAGAGTCTTCTCGTTGGCTTTGGTGTGTTTTGCATCAGGCCCTTCATTCCTTTGTTCCTCAATTCCTCACCTATAAAGTAGAGAATATTGTTATCTGCTTCTCCTTCTGCCGTACTTTGTCTGTCTTGTCTATTGAGATTGGCAAGTCTTTGAAGCAGGGACTGTTTCTTTCTATGTACATGTACAGCACCTAGCACAATATCCCTGTCTTGCTAATTTAAATAATCATGATAAAAGTCAACACTGATTCCTAATCCACTGCTTGAACCACTGAGGTACACTTGGTCTTAGCTGACTACTGTGATGGAATTCTAATGTGCCAGGTACCATATGTTGTCAAAATGTATTTCCATGCCTGCCTAGAGTATCTCCATTGTTGCCTCAGGTACCTGTTATTTACCTGTTGAAATGCCAACCTTGGCAGAATGCCACTGTCCTCATACATATGGACTGTGCCTGTGTTCGGCAGCAAAGGGCTTGATAAGATTACTATCAATAACTGACTCTACTGTAACATATTACTCATGCTCTCTATTGTATCATATTCAACTCCATGCTGATATGGTCATCCAGGGTGAATAGAACCTGCGGTCACTTAAGGTAAGATAGGTTAATTAAAAAACCTTGATCAAAGCGTCATAAAGCGTCTTTTATGTGGTTTACATCTTTTAATTATTTTTTGATGGTCTCCCAGGCAGTAAGGACACCCCCTTAGCCCCTCTGCAAAAAAAAAAAAAAGTCCTATTCCCACGCCCCATGAGTTGTGAAGATTTTGTCATCTAATGCTCGCTGCCTTGGGTTTTCAAACACAGTGTAGACGCATCCTTGGAGGGCTTTGTCTTGCCAGGTTCCGACCACCCCAGAATCCCCATTCACCTCAGTGGAAGTTGAGGGCCCTCCACACCTTAGCAGTGTCAAGCCCCGATAGCAGTGCTTCATCTGTAGCTCCAAAGAGTCCAAACTTTGGATCGCCATTTTGCCAAGGTGTAGAGTTGCCTAAGGTCACGCCGCAGGAGTGGGAATAGATCCCTGGTCACCTCACTCCCCTGCCCTATGCGTAGGATGGCTGTCCTGATTTATTTACAAAGAAATGTTCTAGGAAGATTGTGTAAATAAGCTTTCACTCATAAGGGATATATATTAAAGCATGTTTGTAACTGACAGCCAGGAGAAGAGAGCTGTCTCCAGCCACAAGGAATGACGGCTCCTTTTCAAGAGCAACAACTGTGCTGTTCAAATTCTGCTTTAAAAGACTGTCACACTTGGTGATTTTTTTTTAAATAGCCATTTATGTTTAGCTGCAGTGAGCCATATGCATTGCCCTATTTTCTGAGGACGTGGAGTGTGTATATTGTGGCTTTAATTGCCCACCTGCGCAATGGGCTTCCTATCTCATTGCCGTGTTTTTCTGTGGCCCTTTGTTGAAGTTTGTGATGAAAGTCTGTTAAATCCTGTTTGTTCACACCGTCTCTTGCAGTGGAAGAAGGGATCGTCTTATTCCTAGAACTACTGTATCAACCACAAGGGTGGATAGTTTGAGTGATATCCAGGAGTTTTGTACAGAATATCAGGGCAATTGAGGGTGGAAATATTTGAGCAATCATACCCATTCCCTATCCTATTCTTTGTTATATTCTACTGTAGAAGACTATGAATGTAAGGCACTGGCATAAGGGGGGCCTGGGTGGGCCATGACCCCACCACTTTGAAAGCAGGCCCACCCAATCAGATTTTAAACAATTCATCCTGTTTTATCAGCCTCTATAAAACCAGCTGTTTTGCTTGTGACACAAGGCTTGTGCCCACCCGTGTCAACCCCAGGCCCTGGCAAAAAATCCGTTCTGGCTACGCTTCTGATGTAAGGGTTAGTTTTTTACACTCCTGTAGGTGAAGGGTAGTTAATCAAATGGCTGGCTCATTAAGACCAATCAGGTGCTCCAAGTTTAAATCAGGGAGCTATACAAAAAGCAGCCTCAAACGTCAGAGCAAGAATGGTGTTCAGTTAGGATCTAGAATATGCCATGAGCCCTTATCATTGGTTGATTGGCTTTTTGTTCCATGCTGTGAGCCCCCACATTTGAGATTTAAAGTTTTTGGAAAAAACACAAAAAACAAAAAAAAACCTCTTCTGGCATACTCTCCTTTCTACTGTAGTAGAACCAAACCGACCCCCACTCTGAGACTGACACTTCTATAACTCCTTTTGACCCAGAGGATCTCAGCGTGCTTTACTCCTCACTGAAGTATGACTGTCTGGGGTGGAATGCAGAAGTTGTTTTAGGACGTCTAATAATTTAGAACAAAAAGTGTAGAGTCCTGTATCCAACTGAAGCTTCAGTGAGAATTTTAGATAGGCAAAATTCAGCTACTTAAATTGTAAAATAGTTGTGGTACTTGGTCTAACATCCCTCATTTGACAAATATGAGAGAGCATTTTTAGTGACCACAAGTGGTCAAAATTTGAGTTAAAGATGAGTGCTCAAAAATACCATATTGGGCTTTAGTTCAAAACATTGCTGAAACGTCTGAGTTTCAGATCCCCGCATGTTGAACAGGGATGATGTTTCCTTACTCCCACCCTTTGGCTGTCTTGTCTATTTAGATTGTAAGTGGTTTGGACCAGGGACTGTGTCTTACTCTGTGTATGTACAGCACCTAGCACAATGGCAGGCACTACAGTGTGGGATGGGAGCTAATAGCTGCTACTGTATTGTTGTAATGTTTGGATGGAAGGTACTATAGAAGTATAAATAATTACGATTGCTATTTTATTAGAAAGTAAATAGCAGTTCTCATCTGTGAATCAATTATTGATATAATTTGTCTTGTATGAGCACTTAGGAGCCCCAGTCATAGAGCAAAACCCCACTGTGCCACGTGTTGTACAAATGCAGAACAAAAAGATGGGCCCTGCCCCCAAAGCGTTTACAGTCTAAGTAGAAGACAAGAAAAAACATGTTAATGTATCAGACAGGAGCAGCACAAAGGAACAATGTGAAAACATCAATTAATTGATTGATTTTCACCATATCCCTGTGTGGTTGGGGAGAAAATATTATCTTCCTTTTTATCAAATGGGAAAACTAGGGCAGCTCACAAATGAATCATGGTTTGAGATCTGGGATTCGTATTCAGCAATTCCTAACTCCCAGTCCAGAGCTCAGACCATAAGATCGTGCCTCTAGAAAAAGAAACACCTTTTCTTATTTCTACGCTAGTCCTCTCCAGGATAATACGCATGGAGCTGCACTACCTCTGCCACCCTCTTAAAGTTCTAAGTTCTTCACCTAGTCTGAAACGTACCTGGAGGTGTATCTTTGAATGTCCGAGTCCTGTATTCTGCGCAGGATGTGTTGTGTATTTTTCATCTGCCAAGTACTGATGTCAAGTGAATTTTGGGCCCGCTGTGTTAATTGATTTGATGGAAAATCTGATTAATTAGCATGCATGGCTCAAAAGACAAATTCCAGAGCAGCCTGTGAATCTGTTTCTGAAGCCATACCCTCTGTTGACTTTTATCTGTTGTCTTCCATCTCTCACACACCTTGCTTTTCTTTTCTCCAAAATCTGGCTCTGGTTGCCCACACTATTGCACATACAGTACAAGAGTGGTTGGCTTTTTCCATGTGCCAAAAACAAATCCACCCTCCCATCAATTTCAATAAGGTCCACTACTATAGTTTTCTTGTCAATATAAGTGGATATGAAGAAAAATCCATAGTAAATCACTGACAAGGAAATTGTGGTTAACCACCTTGCTAGAAAAATAATCTACCCAAATGTGTGCTTAGGGCTTTAACACAGTAGGATCAGTTCAGGGTTTATGCATAACATAATCTTATCATAGTCTGTTTGAATAAGAAGCACAGCTTCTTACTCTTCTCTATAGAATATTCATTATGAAAATCAGTTCACTGCTTCCAAGCATATATATGTACGCATATGAAAACAGTTGGCTCCATAACCTTGGGTGGAGGAGGGAGCAGGAGGAGATAAATGAAGAAGTTTCGGGAGACACATATGAGGACCCAAAAAGCATTAAAACATATGTTGGAACATATTGATCCCTGACAGCCTCCTGCAGCAGACATTAATCTCTTTCATTTCCAGCCATACTGATATTTAATGAGGACAGTATGTGCCTCTCACTTGTATAAATCTTCTGTGCAGATTTTGTACAAAACCCCCAACCTGGAGCCAGGTCTCCGCCAGTTAAAGAATTAAGATTCCGTATGTTTCAGCTTACACAGATCAAACAGAATGTTGTCAGGAACATTCTTCAAATACCTTTGGGGAGAATGCAAGTTGCAGGCTGCTCTCCTGGAATGAAACTCTGGTTTTGTGTCTCTGCATCCAAACGTGGCTGTGCTTTGAACAAGCAAAGTTTCATATCTTCAAATGGGCAACAGGCTATACCTTCTGTGGGGTTTTATACTGTCACCGGTTAGCAGTGACTGGGTCCCGTCCATATAAAATCAATAGCAATAGTGAAGTCCCAAATGAACTTCTTGGAGTTTCTGGATTTTAAATTTTATTTATGCATCATAACTTGAAGGTAACATTTAGAATTGCACCTACAGTCTTTCATGCATGTATGGGGTTTAGTTGTGTTGTGTTGCGGTTGTTTCACCACACTTAAAACTGAATTGCCTGTGTAACCTGCTCTTGTTTGTAAATTTGTGGGCACAATTTAAGAGGCAACTTTTGGAATTTTGCTCCATGAGAGAAATTTCTACATTGGTATATTTCAATGTATATTTTACTTAAGAGATGAGTAAAATATTCTCTTGAATAGCACACTCATTAGGCCCCCCCTTGCTGTGGCATCTGTAAACAAAACTAACTTTGCCTGAGTGTGGAAGTGTTTCTGTGACTACATTTCCGGGATCACATTATGCTTTCTCATATGCAATGGGAAAAAACTTTCTTTCTCGGTTTAATTAAATGTTTTCCGAATATCTTTGTTTTGCTGTAGGGGATGGTGTTTTTTTAACCCTTCCCTAAAGTTAATTAAACCTTTTAATCTTGTGTATTAATTTGTTTTTGGAGTTGTTGACTTAAAATTAGTATTTAGTGTATTATGCACAATTGTGTGGCGAAGATGTTACATTAAGAAGGCTGCCTCACTTAATAGAACTTAGCATGGTGAGCACTGATCACAAAAATGCTTCATTTGGGTTATTATGGGTCATCACCTGCTTGCCTCACAAATTCAAGACTCCCACTGAAGTCAAAGACAAACAGTATTTGGCCCTATGGTTCTTCTGACTGATGAAAGGTCTCTTGTGCTAAAGGGAAGCTTATTGAGCAGTTATCTATGTTATGCCTTTTGCTGCTCCAGCAGGCATCACAGACCCTGTTTTAAACTAACAGGACAGTGTCTCAGTGAGATAAAAATATATTTTATAAGTATATTGTGTTTTACTCTTTCACTAGCCCCACCTCTCTGGAAAGTAGAAAATAAACTGCTTAGAATAATAAAGAGATTACCCCTGTATTTTCTGTGCTTGTTTTGGGCTTGATCCAACTCCCACTGAAGTTAGTTGAAGACTTTCCAATGATTTCTAAGGGCTTTAGATCAGGGCCTTATAGAGCTGAGCTAGGAGATTTTTACCATGGATGTTTCCTTGTATAAAAAACAAATTTGCTTTAGCTTTGGTCATGCTCCTTTTTTTCCTTCAGTTTCCACAAATACACGAGCTAATTTCGTCTGGCAGGAAAGTTTAAGGAAATCACAGAGGTTTAAAGAAATAGCAGGGAGAGTAAATTTGGAATGAAGCAACAGCGAGTATTCCCAGGTGACACTGGATTCCAACAGTATGTCTGCACTGCAGCTTAGGAGTGTGCCTCCCAGCCCTGGGTAGAGAGACGTGCTATTTTTACTCAAGCTAATACATTAAAAATAGCAGTGTAGACTTTGTCCTCTAGTGGCTAGCCCAAGCTGCAATGTCCATACTGCTATTTTTAGTGCACTACCTTGCAGAACTAGTACCTGGTTGGGAGATGTGCTCCCAGCTAGAGTCTACCCAAAGGGTTCTTTTCCATTTCCTGAATGGATGACTACCATGTGACCTCTGCATCCAGTCAGTATGAACCAGCATATCTGAATAGTTTGAATTTAGTCTATTGTATGCTCACAGTGACCTGCTGGCAAACCAGGGCCAGGAATTCCTTGGAGTAAACATTCAATGAATGACGGGTTGTAAGATGGTCAGAGGCAATTTACAGAGACAAATATTCGGCCTCTGCAGACGACATAGTCTACCCAAACTGATCCCTCAACTGCAAGATTGGGGTTTACATTTGTCAATTTATTATTTGGTATTAATTACTCATTCATCTCTACTCCATTATCTCAAAAGACTTCACCAACAGAAGTATCCCACCTACTGGCTGTGATGTATATTTGAGTATTTACTATGGACTAGATTCTAGTGCCCTTACTCCATGAGTAGTCTCAATATAAATAACTTACTACTCATTTGATTTCAGTGTGACTACTCCACAGCTCAGTGGGAGTAAAGGTAGCAGAATCTGGCCCTACATCTCACTCCCATTTCAAACACATTCAAGTAAAAAAGAGAGATCCATTTACAATAAATATAGTACAGGCTTGGGTGGACATAAAGATGAATCAGACCTATGAAAATGTTCAGCTCATTGGCTTTTTTTAAGCACATATCATAGCAGGTACAGTAGCAGCCATCTACTGTTAAAGCATTTCAAATGTATCAGACTTTCCGCTGTTGAGTTAGCATTAATTAGTCTTAAAATAAACTGCTACCATGCAACATTAATTCAAGAGAAGAAACTGTAAATTCCATACTATTCTCTAAGGCTTGTTTTCACAATGAATTAATGGGACTTAATTTAGCACTGCATCAACGAACTGTACCACTGAAGGAATACAAACTAGATGTTGCCTCCTAACTTTTTTCCTCATTAGCTGGCCTGTTTGTGCTTTCACACAGTCTTATTCCAGCAAATTGTGAATGTGCTGAAGATGCACACATCCGGGAGAAGAGTCTCGTGTGACTTTCTCCCTACCCCTTCCCCCCCCCCCCCCGAGCAATTACAATTCTATGCAGATGTTCTGCTTCCCTTGCAACATCCTGATGAAAGACCTTTCTAACCTCTCTTCTTAAGTGAAAATTAATTATTGCAAACTTAGGGCCGGGTTGTGACCCTCCTGTTTGTGCTGAGTGGTAATTTACTGCACCGAGCTAGACTGTTACAGTCCATATATGATGGCTACCATCTTGACTGACACGCTGAAGATTAAACTGGGGACCTCCAGAGCTAAAAGCGAGGGTTATCCACAGCTTGAGCTAAAGAACCAATGCTTTCTAAGAGGGGGCTGTAACACACTTCTGTCCTTTATGGATTGGGCACAGAGGGGGGCCTAGGGTATGCTCCATCCAGAGCCTTATGCTTACTCAGCAATGCAGACCCCTGCCTTGTACACCCCTTCTCAGATCATGACTCTGGCTGTGGTGAGGATAGGATACTCCCTGCTGTGAATATGGGGCGAGCGAGTGGGTGTCCAGGAGTGGAGAGTTGAGGGAGGGTGCCTCACAATGCTTTGCTGTTGTAGATCCCAACTTGGGCTGCTTACTAATATCCTGAAATCACACCCCGAGTGTGTGTAGCTACAGCCTTGGCCCAGCAGCGCTCCAGTCCCACTCTGGCTTCTGCCATCTTTGGTTACTTCTTACAGGGCGACTCCACTGCTCTCCGAACTTCCCAAAATGTGTCTGCTGCACTGTCTAGCCTTCTGCTGGGCAGCTCAGCTATTAGAGATTTGTTGGTCCTGCAAGGGGTCCGTACGCAAGAGCTTGCTGGGTTTGAATTGGAGTTACCCAAACAGTTCAGTTTAAACACAATGCTGGAATAGTTTATATTAAAAATAAGATGAGCTCTGTTAACTGCAAAGAGGTTTTTCAGTGAGTAAAAGTCTAAGGTTTTAAAGTCAGAAATGGTTATAAGAGAAATAAGGATAAAATGCTTTTTAGTAGCTAAAACTGAACAAGCTAGACTTGGTTCAAGATAAAATCCTTACTGCAGGTTCCCAGTCACACTGCTGACCAAATTCTCCTTTTAGGATTTCCCCTAAAGTCAAGAGGCTAGATTATGCAGTCCTCACTCACGGAAAGTAGCTGAATGCTACATGAGTAGCTTAATTTAAAATATTGGGACTAACTGCAAATTAAGATGCTTTGAAGATGGGCTAACAAATTTGGCTTCTCTGTGTTTTCCCTACAGTAAGTACAAATGTTTCTGTGAGAATAGCTGATTTCCTTTGTGCTTGTACAAACTGGGAAGAAAAAATGAGGTCAAATGGGTTACGTGTCTTTTGAACTGTGTATAACCCAGATAATATATCAAAGCTGCGTGTATCTTCTTAAGAACGTTTCTGATACAATTCATCTTATTTGAGTCCATGATTTTTAGTTTGAACTTAGGTTACTGAATTACAAATGTGGAGGCACAGCCTGTTAACCTACTCACAACACCAGTGAATAGAGTGGGGCGAGTTTGCTACAACAGCACCATGTACTTTGACATTCCTCAGTTTTCCACACACTCACCCAACTTCGGACTCTGACTGTAGATCTTTTAACTCTTTTGTAATCAGTTCCTTCATCCCTTCATTGTTCTGTGGACATACTCAGGAGGGGAACCAAGCATCTTCACAATTTGGATCACCTGGGAATTCCACTGGCTATCCTCATTTAAATAATACCTTTCTGTGGGGGAACAGCTTTGGAGTGTGCCTAAAACAGTCCTCCAACTGCTTATCTTATTTAGATGCAATAGTTCTTTCACTTAAGTTAAAACTGTCCTCCAGCAGGAAGGGCCAGTCCTGTACACTGTTGATCACCCTCAATTGCCATTAGCAGAGGGTGTTCAACATTTTGGAGGACTTATCCCTGAAATACCTTTGCATAGGTGCATGTTTTCTGAGATGCATGTTTTCTTGTTCCAAATTCATCTTGGCATTGACTAATCCTGGAAAAATCATCAATTCTGAAAGTTTTGGTGTTAGCATTTTCTGCTCGTGTGATCAAAGACCTATCTGCATTAAAATTGAAATGATTTGTGGGAAAACAGATGCTGTTTGATTAGGGATTCTTACTAGAAACACGGCAGCATGGGATTTCACTAGAGCTACCCAAGGTCACATCACTGCCACAGACATCAGGGTTTAGCCCTGCATACAAAAGATTTGTCCTTACTGCTTCATCAAAGAGTTATTTGGAAATGTAGCACATTGTCAGATCTTTACTTATGGGCCAGAAACTCAGTGGGTGTAGGTCAGCATAGCTACGCTGACATCAGAGGGGCTGTGCTAGATTATACCATCCGAGAATCTAATCCATCTTTAGATTCATTCAGAGCTGCAAGCTTGGGTGTTAAACAGTATAACAGGGCAAGTGCTTAATATATTCAGCAGCATAACATCTCTTTATTTGTAAACCTAGCTAGAAGAGCTATTCCATAGACCTGTGAAAACATACATAATTACTCATTTTGTTTATTTGCTGAACAGTAGTTCAGCAACTTGGAGACTATGAATAACTGCGTCTGACTCTTGTCATGCTGGAAGATCTGCCCCAGAGTGATGACATGCATTAACGGTGCTATTTATCACCTGATAAATCTGACACCATTATCACTTCCCTGTGCATGCTCTCTTGGCCCTGAGCTATGATTTCAAACGTGATAATGCAATGTTTTATGGGAAACCAGCTGCAACTTCATATGGGGAATGGCATTTACACATTATCACCTTTGTCTATTGTGCGGTCTTCACACATGCATAATTCACACTATAGAAAACCTAAAAACAAAGTGTAAAGTCAGAACATTATGAACATTATTCAGGATTAATGTTGTTGCAATTAACATTAAAGAAACAAACCCATTCATAGTAAAATGTTTTCATACTAATTACTACTAAAACATAATTGCTGCACATAAAATACTGTTTAACAGCCGTGAAATTAGATACAACTTTATTTTCAAGATCCCATTGTCATGAACTCATCTAATATTCACTTTAGAAGAGATCTTAAACTAAAGATGAGCCCAAATGACAACTCAAGAACTGATCAACCCTAAAACATCCATAGGTGGTTTTGAGCTCTACAGCCAGTGAAATATATACCTGTTCCCCCAGCCAGATCTGAAGCTGTCTGAAACATGGAGAAGGTCAGATCTTGCCTGCAGCTCAGATTTCTGTATACAATGTGACAATCCCTGCCCCAAAGAGAGACAGACTGGAAGAAATCCATATTGCTAGCCTCATTTTCTAGATGGGAGGCACTGAGGGATTATAAACCAGATTCTCAAAATGAAATCCTTCCATTTAAGGACCAAAATAAGACCTCCGATATTCCAAAGAACTCTGGATACTGAGGTCTTCTGAAAATCTGGCTCCACGAGAGTTGCTCAAGGTCACCCAGAATAGCAGAGCCAGGAATTGAGCTCAGATTTCCCAAGGCCCAGTTCTGAACCCTAAACGCCCTATCACTTGCCATTGTTGCGATCCATCCAAGGCATTCTATTTAATGTGCCAGCGGCGTCAGGCCATGCTGCCACAGTGGCCATCAGCAGACGTGCTGGCACTGGATCTCTTATCTATAACATGGGATGGGAGATGGCTGTGTGTTCTCTCGGAGCTTTGACATTCTGGAACTTGCTTTCCCTTTGGTCTGAAATAGCCTGAATTTTGTGATCTTCCAGGCACTTGTTTGACAGGGTTTGTGGAAAGGCTCGAGGATCTGCTTCCCCCACTACTGAAGGCATGGAGATGACTCACTATAGGTGGTGTCTGGCTGACTGAGTTCCCATGAAGTGATTATTTTAATGCTGATGGGATTATATTGTATGCTGTAAATGTGTTAAGGCACCTAGAGCCTTGGGTAGGCATTTAAAAAAAAAAAAGAAGTCTTAAATACTTGACATTCACCAACATGCAGTGGCTTCTAATTTGGTCTCAATATGACTTATTTTGGGTGAACTACCAAAGGAAAAACATATACGGTAACAAGGTCTGTAAAATTTGTTGCAATGTTCCATCATTTAAAGTTAAAGATAAGCACCCAAGCCCATATCCTCGTCCGATTTAGTGCCTATATACCTATTGCAATCAATAAGAGTTAGATGCCAAGGTACCTTTTTTGAGAATCTGATCTAATGCTTAATGAGAAGGCTATCAAAATTACAGTGGATCACTGTATTCATCACTTCAGCGGAAAGTAAAATAACTAATTCTGAGAACACTGATGGAGAGATACTGGCCTTTGTTTACTCCACTCAAATACAAGCTGACAAGAGAAGTTGTTTTCCTTGGGGGGGGACAGGGTTTCTGGCTATGTAGCACTACTGCCAAATATTATTAAATTAATAAAATTGCCAAGACTTAGAAAATCAGATAAGTGCATAGCAACAAAGAACTAAGATCCTGGAGTCCTTAGTCATTTAAGTAAATGAAAAAGCCCCAAACAACTTTCCTGAGATTAGATTGTAAGATTTTTTGCCTCTGGAGAAAATATGTGAAAACCCAATCGTTTTTGTGTAACTGCAGAAGAATAATGCTTCTTTAATTGAATATTTCCCAGGACCGACTTGCTAATTGTTGTTGGGTCTATCTGTAAGTATCTTACAAAATCCATGAATGCACCCCAAGGAATCAAGTGAGTGTCTTAAATGTCTGTAATAGCTGTCATTAGATTAATAGTAAAATGTCTTAGGGACATACTACCATGAAAATGACATCGGACTGTAATGAAGAGGATTACAGTTTATATGAAGCTGTTTTCTAAGTTTTATAAGAAATCCTAAGCATATGCTTATGTGAGAGTCTCTGCAAAGTTCTCCACCAAGGGAGAGGCGTCTGACTGTGGAGGTAGCCATGCATTCATGGAACCGATGGTTTGATTCCTGTGTCTGGCCATGACTCAGTTAGTCACTTGTCAGACTTCCAAAGGTATTTAAGTGCCTAAAGATTCAGGCAAAGTGTCTAGTGGGATTTTTCAGAAGTGCGTAAGCAGTTCGGTACTTACGCAGGTTTGACTTGAACTCCTTACGTGCTTTTGTGAAACTCATTATGTACCTGTCTGCACCTAAATACCTCAATAAATCTGGCCCCATCTCCTCTACCTAGCTACCATATTGGTAAGGAAAGTGCTTGTAGTGCTGTATGGAAATAGCATTTCCATATCTCCCCACCTCCAGAAAGTAACTGTGTGATCTTGTGTGGTACAGTATTGCCAACTCCAAGTAATCAAAAATCTTGTCTCAGGCTCAGGTCCCCAAAAAATGAGATATTGCAATTTTATGATTTAAGACAAAATGATGATAAATATTGGGTTTCCTTTGATTTGCCTCCTTTCTTGAGGTTTTATGGTTCCAGTTTTCCTCCACAACACAGACATTTTTTTTTCCTTTTAAAAAAAAACAACTGAGATTCTCACATAAGTGTAGGATTCCAGGATCTGGGACTTTCAGAAAAGCCTCAAATCTTAAGGGTCCTGTTAAAATTGGCAGACCTAGGAACATCACATGCATTGAACATTCTAACTTGATACTAGATATGGGCCCAGATTCACGTGCTTCGCAATATGCTGCAAGCAGAAAGTGGCCCTAAAGCCAACAGATTATAGGAGGATTCTGCCATTGGGATTTTCCAGGGATGTTGAGTTGACATGTGAACTTGTATAGCACCACCCCCTCCTTGTGGCCAATATAGGGGATGTAGTATGATGAGTGGAGCTGGATCAGGTCGCAGAAGGGGCCTGAACTGGTAAGAAACCAGTGCCTCAGGAATCCAAGACTGGGACTGGCTGCTCCTGGGAGGCAAACAGCAGAGCCATAGCATACAACATTGGCCTCTCAACATGTTTAATAAAGCTTTTTGACAGCTCAGCCTGCTTGCTGTATCCCTTATCAGTAATAAGGGCTGTGGCCAAGGGAAATAGTGTGTGGTCAGGGCCTCTCTAGGCAGCTGGAACAAATTAGAGCTGCTGCTCTAATTTATGCTGGGGGGGACTAAACCCAGTGCCCAGTGGATAAAATCGAGACTGAGTTCTACTGTGCTTTCTTTGCCCACAGCCAAGATTTTGGGAAATAAATTAAAGGCGGATTAGATTGAACAAGGTTTGAAAAAACATCAACCTTAAACTTTCAATTTGAAGAAGGAAACATTTTTAATACCTCTTTAAAAATAGTCCTTGCCAGTAGAGCCCAATGCGGTAGATAGTATCATATTCTTCAAGGTCCTAAGTAGAGTGGATTGAATGGTGTTGGTAATTTTGTATCAAGCTAATCAGCCCTGAGTATTATACATGGGTAGTTCTGAAACTCTTTGCTTCCATTGCTGTTTAGTGCAGTTTTTTTATTTTATTTTATTTTATTTTTGGTTGGTTGGTTAAACGATGTGGAGAGAGAATTTCATTCAAGCAATTATAGAATCGCAACATTTTTATGATTAACTTCATGTTCACAGATTGAATGCAAAAGCTATTAGTAGGGCATTACTATTCCATACCTGAGATGAACAATGGGAATATTTGTTCTGCCCGGGAGAATTACACCTTCAATTATTCTAAGTTTTATTGAAAGTTTAAATAACAGACAGACAAAATTTGATCAATTAGCAATGTAATGCCAAGGAGATGTCAGCGAAATTAAATCTTGAGCACTTTTAATGCAAAGAAACCTACAAGCTCCCTCCAGTTTTCTTTCAAGTAACAATGTTTATATTTTAATTGAAAGTTTATTCTGCTTTGTGCATCTTATTCTAAACTTTAATTTAACATTGTAAACAGTTTTATATCAGTGCTTTGTTTTTTTTCCAGCACGAGTCTAAGGGCATGTCTTCACTGACGGTGGCAAATTTGCCGCTGTCAGATCAATTTTATCTGGATCAATTGAGTGGAAGTGAAGACCCACTCAGTCGATCCAGAAGTTGATTCAATAAAACCACCTCCCCAAAAAGCGTTGCGCTGTGTCAACAGGTATGCAGTTGCCATCAGCACAGCATAGTGGAGATGGCACACAGAAGAGGCTTTAGGAAGTTGATGTAAGTTACAGAAGCTACTCTACATAGCTTGCATAATTCCCGTTGACTGCTGCTGAATTTCCCTGTAAGTATAGGCCAAGACTAAGGGGGTTTCACAAATTAAGGGAACAAATGATTTTGGCAAGATCCACAGCCAGTTGTGGACTTCTTTAAAAGCAGGGAATTGCTTCTGATAAAGAACTGGGGGGAATTACTGGAAGCCTAATATTAGATAATAGAGGGCACTGATAGAGAGGAAGGACAGTCTTGTGATTTAGATAGTGGACTCAACCCAGGAGGTCTGCATTCAGTTCCTGGCTCACATACTGTGTGAGTTTGGAAAAGTCATTTAAGGCCAGTTTTTCAAAAGAGTTCAGCTCCATTTCTTTACCTAAATAAGGGTGAGATTTTCAAGGGGTTTGCACCCAATGTGCACCTGACGCACTGAAGCCTTCTGAAAATCTAACAATTTATTGTGTTGCCTAAATGGGAGCTGAGCCCTTCCATGGCGCTCTGAGCTTCAGTTTCCTCATCTTTTAAATGGGAACAATGGTACTTTCCTCCTTCACAACAGTGTAATGAGGGCAAGTTCAGTGGTGATTGTGCTATGATCAGATACTCTAGCAGTGCGGGGCCACTTAAACACTTATGTCTAATTCTTTGATGGCGTAACTCCACTGACCTCAGCACAGTTCTAGCTATGTTAAGGCTTTGTACTGATGCCTATCCATGTAGTATCTGAGCACCTTCCAAGTTAAATCAATAGCAATATCAGTGTTCCTAGTAGGACTTATGGTCTGTATTGGATCAACATGCAGTGTTGTCAAGGGGATTGTATCTGTTGACTTCAATGCATTCTCTTTCAGGGCCTATAAATAGGAAGAGAGAACTTAGTATTAACATTATTAAATAACTGCACACTGTAGATGCACATTTAAGTGCAAGAGAAAGAGCAATAATAAGGACAGCCAGTGTGGGGAAACTCAACCCAATATCAATGAGATTGCTGTCAAGTTATTTCTTCTTAGTAGTAGGGGTATAGCCACAGAGGAAAGTACATGGCTAAGTACCTCAGTATCAGGAAGATTAAACTTACTTTATCTCTTCGGGCGTTCCCATTCTTTGCCAGCAACTCACTATTTATTTGCATGCAAATGATCAAACTTAAGCCCATGTTTCCTCAAACATGTCTGTACTGCTCCCAAACTCTACCTCTCTCTTACCTTCCACTCCTATCAGCAAGAGAGCAGGTGTGTGCAGGCTTGAGATTTGCCTCCTAGCACTGTACTTAGTGATTGACCTTACCTGTTCCCATGCACTGCTGCAACTCGCTAGAACACAGTAGCTTCATTCTTCCGGCTGCATGCCTCACCAGAACAAATGCAATGGTTCTGCACAAAAGGTTCTGAATAAACAACTCTTATTTTCCAATGTTTTCTCGTTAATGTGCCTTGCCACTAATAATAGCAGGGCTCAAATCCTGTGACAATCTCAGTGACTTGCAATAGATGCGTTAGAAAGAGAACAAGAAATAAAGATTTTCTGTACAGGCACAGTCCTGCTAAAGAGGAATTCCAGGAATATCCCTGGATGTTAAGACGGGTGGACACCAACATGAGAGACGTTGAAGACAAAAGTACAGGGCCTCTTACTTTCTGACCTTGGGATCAAAGTGTAGCAATACCAGAAAACCCAATAATGAACCCAATAATGCAGGATTCAGTCAGTATCCAAAGACCAGCCATTATTGGTAGGGTGTATTGTCAGCCTTATTGTTTATGTAACAGCGCTTTTTTTTTTAAGAACTTTTTTCTCTTTTGAAGAACCCTTAAAATCCTGAAACACTGAAAGTGCAGCAAGCAGCATCACCAATTCCTCAATGCTGTTGTTCTACAAGAGTGGGAAAGAATAAGGTCTGGGATAATTTCAGGACATGCATGATGCTCTCTGTGGATATGAATAGTCTTTTCTTTGCCAGCATGCAATGTGTGCTGTGTGATATTCCACAAGACCAAGTGTATGTGATAATGTACTCACCAGCTTCCACTGCATATCCCTTTTTATATCAACTGTACTCTATCCAACCAAATGAATGCTGCCCTCTAGTATATGCATATATTCCAGGTTGGTTGTATAAATTAATATTTATTCATACATTGCATTAGTAGGAGCATTGCCAGCAGGTTGAGGAAAGTGATTATTCCCCTCTATTCAGCACTGGTGAGGCCCCATTTGCAGTATTGTACCCAGTTTTGGGGCCCCCCACTACAGAAAGGATGCGGACAGATTGGAGAGACTCCAGTTGAGGGCAACAAAAATGATTAGAGGGCTGGAGCACATGACTTACGAAGCGAGGCTGAGGGAATTGGGTTTGTTTAGTCTGCAGATGAGAAGAATGAGGGGGATTTGATAGCAGCCTTTAACTATCTGAAAGGGGGTTCCAGGGAGGATGGAGCTAGGTTATTCTCAGTAGTTGTAGATGACAGAACAGGGAGCAATGGTCTCAAGTTGCAGTGGGGGAGGTCTAGGTTGGATAATCAGAGAAACTTTTTCACTAGGATGGTGGTAAAGAATTGGAATTGGTTACCTAGGGAAGCATCTCCATCCTTAGATGTTTTTAAGGTGCAGCTTGACAAAGCCCTGACTGGGAAGATTTAGCTGGTGGTGTTCCTGCTTTGAGCAGGGGATTGGACTAGATGATTTCCTCGGGTCCCTTCCAACCCTAACCTTCCATGGTTCTATATTGCAGTAGCTCTTGGAGACTTCTTCTAAAACCAGAGTCCAGTTTCAATAAGTGCTATACCGATACATAATCCTTGTCTTGAAGAGTTCAGTCTAAATAAACAAGACAAAGAAAATGAGAAAAGATAAAGCAAAAAATCCTTTTTCACTCAAGCGTTTCCCTGAGTAAGCAACTTTTGGCATACTTGAACATTTTGTATGTAACAAGTTCTGTTACCATGCCACAAATGGTTGTGTTTACTGGACAATTTGCTCTAACACAGTTCAAGACTAGTATTGAGTGGAGCTAAATTAATAATTCACAATGTGAAGACTGACTTGACTGTCTCCATTTTTGTTGATGATCTGTCCTCAAACTGTGTTTGGAAATTCTTTGTCATTCTTTATTAGATACTAATCATTAGCAAATAGTTTGTGGATCCAAGTGGGTGGAGCAAAAATGGCTTTATGCCACTTTTACACTTCCCTACCTTCGGATCTCTTAGGACAGGTTAGGCCCTTGTGGCAACTTAGAGCAACGTCAGGGTTGCTCTTATTTGTACCCAGATGCAACAGCTCCTAAGGGCCGCTCCAGCAGCAATGGTCAATAGATCGCTGCTGCGCCCCAGGCTCAGCCATGTATCAGTCCCATGAACACCTCCCACCTACACTAGAGGTTGCCAGGATGGGTAACTCATGTCCCCTATGTCAGTGGAATCTGCCAGTAGGTATTTAAACAGGTACTGTTGCTGCTCTTTACTGCTGCAGTGATGCGGGATGGCAGAAGTAGAGAGAAGGATCCGGTCCAATATTTTTAATACGTTTTGTGGAGCTTTTCCATATGAACAAGAGGGGGGAAGAGAAATGTTTATTTGAAACCCTCTCAATTTTCCGGACACCCCCACGTCACTCACCCTCACATATTTAGAGCTCTTTTAATGTACTGCATCAGTTTCGATACTACGGTGTTAGCAGGGATTATGGTCTTGCTTTTCCATTCAGCCCATGTATGGTTTTGAATAGCAATGCCCACCTCCACCCAAACTTCTGCAGCAAATCCTACTTCTCCCATGTCCCATCTTGCTTGCCATTTCTCAGTTTCCATTTTGCCCCTACAGAAATATTATTATCTGGATAATTACTGTCCAGAGCTCCTTCAGTTTGAATGTCACAAATGTCATTCTTATGACACACTTAGTATTTATTGTATAACTCTGGGGTATATCAACATCTTATTCAGGGAGATCACTAATTTAAGAAGGTACGATACGAAAAAGCTATACGTCTGGGGGGGTCAGATTTTGAACTGGTTGAAACCGCATGGAGCTATGTAGCTTTACATCAGCTGAGGATCTGGTCCAACATTAGGAATGTGATACTCCTGCTAAAGATCCTCTAAAGAGCACAGTGGATTGCAGAAAATATTAGCCAAAAGGAGTTTCATGAGGCAAGCGTCTCTTAGGAAAACTCTCTGTGTAAAGTCAGCTTGCTGTAAAAGCTGAGTTACGAGGTATGCGGTACGTGAGTGGTTTAATATCTGATAGCAAAACACTTTCAGCACATTCTCCTCTAAATTAATATCGCATCAGCAAATATTAGGAGGAAGTTCAGCTTATTAAAACAAATAGAGGTGAATGTACATACTCAATATCTAGTATGTGATCTAATTATTTAACTATATCCACAAGAGCAGAATGTTTGCAGACCGCTGCTCAGCCAAAGAAATGTAGTATTCTCACCAGAGTGTTCTGATTTTCTCCATCATACAAACTTCCCTGTCTCTAGTTTTTATTATTTTGGCTTGGGGGGAGGTGGGGGAATTTTTTCTTTTTAAAAAGAGTTTTGCATTGGCACCAACCTTTGTCTCATTCACATTCAGACATTTTTTTTAAAAAATAGCAACTTGGCTTCAGAAGTCACTTCCATATGGCATGTTAAATGCCAGCACATTAACTCTTATAAATAAGTAATAAGGTGTGATTTGCCAGGATCTTGATGGGCTTGCTTAGCTCTTAATAGAATATTTAACTGTTCGATGCACTGTGGTAGAGACAGTTTCTTTTGCAATTTTAAAGGCATCTGCATTATAGTTACTGGCCTCTTTTCATGGCTGGTAACACACCTTGAAGTGGGGTTGTCAAAGCTGCCTAGGAATTGGGATGCCTCATTCCCATTAGCCCCTAAGAGAAGCTAGGGATTCAGACACACATAGTGGCTTTGTAAATCCCACTTGAAATATATTATTGGGCTTTTGAGGGGGAGAGCTGGCAACAGCCAGAATTCCAGATAACAAAATATATCCTCCGGCAGCAAATTTATTTTCAACTGTTTTTTACCTCAGGCCTAGAAACTGCCAGTACAACTTGCTGTAGTAATTCAAAGTCTATTTTGGAAAGTTATTACTTGGTTCCATATTTAGATAACAACAGAAGTGGCATGATTTTCAGAAGGGCTGGGCATCCACAATGTCCATTAAGGCTGCTATAAACTTGGGGGGTTCAGCCCCGCAGAGGATCAGGCCACTTTTGTACAGTCCAAAATACGAAGTTTGCTGCTTAACTGTAGGCACCAAAACTAGGAAATGTTTGGTCCGTCTGCAGAAGTTGCCTGGTAAGTAACAGAATCTCAATGTCATGTTTTGGGGACTTTAGACTGGGATTTTCAAAGGCACCTGACGGAGTCTGGCACCCTGATTGCATTGAAATTCAATGGAGTTAAGTGCCCATCTCCCTTGGGATATGTCTACATGTCCCAAAAAGAAAGTCATAACAGCGAGTATCAGAGCTCAGAGCAACAGCCTTGGGTTTGCTCCGGGGGGGTTAAAAATAGCAATGTAGAGGTTCCGACTCAGGTTGGAGCCAGATTCTGAGAACCTGCCCCCATTGCTGCATTTCAGAGCCTGGGCTCTGGCCTGTGTGGGAACCTAGTCCACACTGCTCTCTTTAGCCACATAGAGTGCACCCAAGTCAGTTCACCTTAGCTCAGAGCCTTGTTGATGTGGGTTTTTTCTTTTTCCTGTGTGGACATACTTTTAGATTCTTTTTATCATCCCAGCCTTAATCAGTCCTCTCATATTAGAACAGCTGTGTTGACTAATGTAAAACAATGAAACCAGTAATTGGTTGGGTTATTTTAGTCTGAGAATTAGATTATTTTTTTCCAGTGAAACTATAATTCTTGAAGTCTCTCAAAAGACAACTGTGCAGCGAGGGGTGTGAGTACCTGGGGCAGAGGGTGATAGAGTCAAGATGAGGAAGCCATTTCATTAGGAGAAAATTTTAAATGTTGAAGGTGTTTTACCTGAACTCCTACTCTGCATTTGACAGAGCTGCTGACAAAACAGAACTGCCTCTAATTACAGGAGCCTGGAACAGTTCATTACGATAATTAAACATTAATGATACTGCATTACAAAGGTTAGACTTCAAAGAATTTTAGATCTAAACTAAAGATGAGTGAAAATAATGGAGATAAAATCAGAATCAACATGAAGCTTTGCCCATCTCTCAGATGAGATACAAACTGATGTTCCAGGTATGAAAGGTTTGAGTTAACTTTTTAAAATCTTTAAAAACTGGGCATTTCTGCACTTCATGTTTCTGGGTGGGAGCATGAAGACCAGGGTCTGAACATTATGATAAGCTCTTCTCCTGCCTCGCCTCATAAAAACACAGGACATGCACACCTACCTCAGAAGACCTCCAGAGGCTACAAAATCCTCTGAAACTTCTCTGACATAGGAATGAGATCCAGTGAGTTCTCTCAGCTTTCCTGTTTTGATACCTGGGCCTCCATGCTGCTGTTGCATTGCTAAAGTCACCGTGGTACTTGGCCCACTTCTAAATAGTTCAGAAGGAGGAGATGAAGTACTTTGCCAAGAAAGGAGCAGACCTAGGGTGAATCCTGTCCTACCTTACAGTGTGAGGGTAGCCAGCGCTACAAGAATTATGCTGCTTAAGACAGGATTCTTCAAGAGAGATTTGTCCTAGAGTCATTTTACTGCTCCTCTCAACAGAACCAATTGACTATGTGGCTAGCACTTGTTCTTGACATGTTAGCTGACCAGGAGTGGGTTGGGGGAGCGTTATATCATGCACCCCAAAACCACAGGCCATGCCCCACTGGGCTCTTGTGGCAAGGGCCATCACCTAAGCCAGCTTACTTTCCTTGCACTCTTTTATGGAAACCAAACCTGTTACTTGAGGTGGGGAGGGGCAGGAGCAGACCTTTTGCACCAGCCTGACATGAAATACTTGTTGCACAAGTAAACCATAAGGCAGAATTTAAAGCAGCCTTTAGTCTGCCTGGACAGAAGAGAGCCAAAAGCATTCCTGGGTGGAGTAAATAGCTCATTACTATATGGTAGAGACTGTAAAACATTAAACTGTGGTTTAAAACGGTCCAACTGGGGCAAATATAATCAAATGAAGATGTTGGGATCTTCCATTTCTGTAACACCCTCCATTCCAAAGTACTTTGCAAGCTTCCGGCATAGGAACCCCTTCTCCCACAGTTGAAATGTCGGCACATCGTGGATGGAATGTTTTGACCCTTTAACACAGCCTGATCCAGTGGTCAGGGCACTAGGTTAGACTGTAGAAGACCTCAGTTCAATTCTGTGTTCTGCCATAGGCTTCCTGTGTGACTTTGGGTAGGTACCTGAGCCTCCCTGTGCCTCAATTTCCCATCTGTAAAATGGGGGGACATAATAATGCTTCGCTACCCTGCAGGGTGTGATGAGGGTAAATACATTAAAAATTGTGAAGTGCTTTGAGATGGATGGAGGAAATGCACGCTATAAGAAGTAGGCTTTATTATTTCTTAACAACTCATACCTGCTTTGCACCAATGTTTAGGACAGGAAGTGAAGACTCCTCTCCCATGGGCAATACATATGGGCAAAATGTAGAGTTGAATTTAAGCAGAACATGAGGGATAATACTCTAAACCTTATGAAAAGCATCATTTTCACAATCGTAGGGTGTAAGGAGCTCAGTTTTACACCTTATCTGAAAGATGGCGTCTACAGCAGCACAATGTCTGCTCAAAGGCATTTCGTCCACTATTGACTCGGGGGGCAACGTGCCACTTTGGAATCACCAGAACAGTTTCCTGCAGCACGGAAGTGTTTTGTGTGGGACTCCCACACAAGTTGTTAAACTGGTTTGACCCTTTTTTCTTTTTTTTTTAGTTTGTAAGATCTGACCTGGTCACAACCAGAAACAATAGGGATAACTGAAAGTTCTACCATTGCCATCAGTACAAAACACATGGTGGTTTTGCTCATCAGAGTGGATTGCTGAGCGTTCTCTGAAGTGTGCCATGCAGCAATACATTCTGTCATACTTCAGGTTAATGAAGTGGAATGTTAAATAGGCTGTAAATGCACATCTGACACAATCTGTTAAATTAACTGAAAATCTACTAGCATTATACTTCTAGCTACTCTCTTAACTATCATTAACCCATGTAACAAATTGCAACATTCTGATACCATGGATTTACTCTATGGTTTAGGTAGCTGTTATCGTGGGCTTTCAAACACTCATCTGTAGCTGGCTATAACTATAGCCAGGACACTTACAACCCCTGGGGGGCACCATTGCCCTATGCCTTTAACTGTGAGAACCCAAGTGTAGCAGTTCCTGTGCCTAGTCTCAGAGGCTAAAGAAACTTTTTACTTCTCCCTGGGACCGAGTGAAGTGATGACTCCCAGAAACCGTCTTAGATCACAAAGATCAGAACTACCACACATGTCAAAGTAGTGGGGGGGGACCTAATCAATAAATGGTACAAAATCCTATCTAGTCTAAGACAAGATAATAGCCATATCTGCGTAAGTTGTTATGGCAGAATGATTTCAGCAGATATTGGTTTTCACCCTGATGCAAAGACCACTGAAGTCAATGGAAAGTCTCCCATTGACTGTAATGGGCTTTTCTAAAGGGGTCAGATGCTTGCCGTAGTCCTTTAGGCTATTTCTATGTCTGTTTTCCAGCCAACATGGCAGCATCTTCTTGGCCTATGTTGTGTCAGTACTCAGAAGGCCCTCAATATATAGCTCTGAAGGGTGCACAAGCTTCCTTTGCATTAGCACTTTGAGAATAAGGTTTACTGTTACAACCTCCCTTCTCTAGAACAAAACCTAACATACTGGTATGTTCCAGCTGTAGTTATTTATATAGCCCTGTTCATACGTATGTGAACATCAGAAGGTGCAAACGTAGTTCTCAGTACGCCTATGCTGTTGCATCTCCTTTGCCATCACCATTAACAAGTTGATGTTCCCTGTTCCAGAAAGCCTTTGGACTCTTACAAAGTAGTTTTTACCATGCTATTTCACTGCCAGCCCCCACTCCTCTAGGGAGTCTCTGCATTGCCTGGCTTCCAGTTTTTATTATTTTTGAAAACATATAGCTAATTTGTTTTTTCCTTAGCTGACAGCATGTAATCTGTCACAATAGCCAAAAAAGGCCTATGATGGGTTTTTGGCGGTCAATCACTTAAGTGATTTTGAAAATCCCATGTTTTGTGAATATGTCAATTGCGATAATGCTTTTCATTTTTATAACATCTTTCCTTTGAGCATTTCTAAGCGCTGTACAAACATTGTCCCAGATCATAGAGCAAGTCAGCAGCGGAACATAACCCAGGAGTTCTGATTCAGTAGTTGCTAGACCAGATTTTGTTCCTTAATAGGTTGGTTTCTGTAGAACAAGGAGTTGCTTTCAGAATATAGTGTGTGTGTGTTTGAATAATCATAGTGCCTAGTCATGAACTAGGACCCCATTACAAACAGAACAAAGAGCGCAATCCTGCCCCAATGATCTTGCAATCTAATGTGAGAATGGAAGTGGGGTGTGCCTGAAGATTATGAATATCTATAATCTATGCTAGAGCGACAAGGTGGGTGAGGTAATATCTTTTATGGACCAACTTCTTCTGTTGGTGAGAGTCAAGCTTTGGAGAAGCACAGAGCTCTTCTCTCACCAACTATGCTAAAATTGAGGATATGATTTTTACATAACCCACATGGCTGCATTACCTAATTGAACTATGGGCTCAAATCTGGATATTTTGCAAGGGCAAATCAGGTAACTAGATAAGCAAGTGCTTTTGATTTGTACAAACAGTTAATTCAGGAGAATGCACATCGTGGCTGCAAGGAGAGAGACCTAGTGTTCATTCTTTTTAAAAAATGTATCCTTGTAAGACTACTTATTCTGTTGTGCACTAAACTACTGAGCTATCCTTCACCAGACTAAAATAATAGACAAACACTTACAAGAATCACTACAGAACAATACAAAATCTGATGGAGTGTAAGAAAACATTAAGCTTGTTAAACAGCCAGAGGGCAAAACACTGTTTCTTAATAGCTCTCCTCTACTGTGGCACAGCTCTGAGGAACTCAGATGAGTAATGATGGTGGGTGAGAGAATACATCTGAATGCTTTTGAGAGGGTGCAGAAACCGGCCAGTAAGAAATTGGATGTGGACTGCTCCTTGTCCTCGTTCTGTTTTCTACCTGTAAGTGTGAGAAAAGGTGGTTTCTTTGAAGTAGAGACAAGCCAATGAGGGTATGAAAGGTTGGGGTAGATTACAAATTGGGTGTAGCACTCTTCTGGGAAGGTAGGTTTATCTCGGGCTTGGAACAGGGATGTGACAGCTAGAATTCCTAGGTCCTATTTCAGACTCTCTGTATAAATCTGGGTAAATTACTTAACCTCAGATGTAACTCTATCTACTTGCACAATGGGTACCGCTGCTATTTATATAGCATAGTAAGTGTATACTGTACCCAGCAATACATGAACTGTGCTGAACAAAGTACAATACATAACTATGCCTTTATAATGGTACTTACTGAACCTTTTTGCCAGTGATGTTGAGGCTTAATGAATTAATTCTCTCAGATGAACATTCTGTCAGATCCATGGATGAAAGGTACTATATAAACGTTTTGCTGCTTTATTTAGGCGTGTTACTTTTGGATCCACAGTTAGAAAAAGGAGTATGTTTGTTTCCGAAAGGAGTCAAAGTTGGTTTTAATAGAACCCACTGAGTTTAAAGGTTGTCTTACTTTTACAGTCACATGGAATATCAATCATCTACAAGTGTATACCACAAAGGCAGGTAAGAAATAATGTGTGACTCATAAGGGTGTGATAACGGGGCTGTATCTTCGATAGTTTTGTCCCCAGGCACACCTGTGAATCTGTTCTTTAAGACATATTGAACTGAATATAGATTAGGAGCCTTTTTATAAAAAAGATCAACATTCAGTTTCTCTCTGTCTCTGAACCTATATATGGGCACTTTACATGTATCTTGTTCAAATAGCAGATCAGATGGGACTTGAGGGCTGTTTTTCTTTTTCATTCTTAGCCTTGCTCTGTTGCACAGGTTATAGCCTGTGAACTTCTCATGTTCGGTTTGCAAATGGCTAAAGCAATGTGAGAGAGTACTGTCTCTGTTACTCTCACTTACACTACATGGTACCACAATTGCACTATACGCTACACCCTATGGCCCACCTTTTCAAAAGTAGCCTCTGATTTTGAGCACTGTGGCTTTTGGCGGTTGCACTTGGGACACGGTGGGCCTGAGTCATCTGAAAAGCTGAGCATCCACTAATCTAACTGAAGACCAACTACCTCAAAGGGGTCTCAAGCTGGATACCCCAAACCAGTGGGCATCTGTGTCTCAGAAATAGCAACTTTCCTGTAATCTGACATAGGAGGCATGATTGGTTGATTGAATTCTACAGACCTAGATTCAAACACTATATAGCTGACAGCTGAAATCTGTGGTATCTGGATACCTTCATCCTAGCTCTAAGGGCCAGTTCCTTACCCATCACTCAGCCTGCATAGCTGACTACAGCCCTGGGCATGTGCATAGGCTGCTGAGTGAGGAGTCTTCAGTTATTCAGTAGTGGCTGTTTCATTCTAGTGGCTGATACAGCGCTCAGTAGCTCTGCCTCCACCCCTGCCCTCCCCTTCTCTTTCCACTGCAGTGTAAGAACCCCTCCCCTTGTAATATAATCCTTGCACAGTAGAAGCACATCCACTTTATTAACTAGAGGCAGGACTGGCTTCTACATCACCTAGGCAGGGTTTCCAGATTCTTGCTCCAAAAAGACTCAGCCCTGAAATAGTCAGAGGTTTCGCAGGGTAAGGTTGAATTGACTTGTCCCCAAGGAGGCAAAAACTTTTTGTTTTTTAAAATGCACTACAGAGCAGGGAGGAAAACAGATTGCAGCATGAACTGCATATTAAAAGCACCAAATCTAGCAAACCTGCCCAAGCACTGTACAAACACCCTGCGTGCAGCCATGCACAGCTAATGGGAAGACTGTGTTTAGAACCAATTTGCAACTGCTTCTTTCCTTTCTTTAGTCACTTAAAAATATTTCCAATCTATATCTTCCCTGAATTCCAAGTGGCACCTGTGCATGAGACATAATTGAGCTGCAGCTGATCGGTGGAAATGCCAGGCATTTAATTTTTAATGGCTGAAAATGATTTCCTACTTAATTCCTATTTACAGCATAATTACTGAGGGGATATCAAGTTGTTTAAAAGCAAAAAAAAAAAAAAAAAAAAGAACCCAAGTTCTATTGGTACCTCCTCCTTGGCTTGCCACTAAGAAAGAAAACATGATATAGCTCTGTGCAGACTCCTAAATGTTGCGTTCTGTTTTGAACACTCCCCCGGCCCCCCCCCCCCCAAAAAAAAAGTCTTGCTGTTCCTATTTGTACAAAAAATGCTTCCCAGATTAAAAAGTTCTGCTACTTCCCCTGGAGATAAAGTACAATACTAAAAGTGCCAGGAGCAGTTTTTCTCACTTAGCTGTTAATGTGTAGTCATTTCTGGCCTTTGGACATGTGCCATAAATCCCATAAACCCTGATAAGACTTTTTTAATATTTTTGGAAAGGTGTCATAATGGGTCTAAAAAGTAGGTCAGGAGACAATTAAGCAATCTGTTTGATTCATTATTAAGTGGTTGGTGCAGGGCTGATTATATTCGCCAAATCCAGTTAAGCAGATGTCGTCAGAGTTGCTTCTTGATTTTGGCTTTAAATAATGATCAGAGAAATAAACCAATTTACAAGAGAGAGGCAATGGGAACAATACTGAAACTATGAGGGTTTACAGCAGGGCTCTTCCTGGACTAGTCTTTCTGATTCCTAGCCAAAATTATTCTGTAACACAGAGTTAACACAGTCCTCCTAACGTAAGGTTTTGGAGTCTTAGTCACAATTAAATTAAAATGATGAAGCAAGAGCTTGAAAAGGAATAAACTAAGCCCTTAAATTCTCCTTTTTTGTTGTTGTTTTTGACATCCTCTCACTGATTAGCATACTCCAGGGACATGCCAGCTAATGCTTAACTCCAATCTATTCCTCATTTCTCTTCAGTTTTCCTGCCTCAGTGCCCCGGAAGCTCCCGCTGGTGTTAATGGGATCGCAAAACATACAAACAGCGCTAACAACTGTTCAGCCAGGTGCGCTGTGCCAATGGTCTCAATGATTGGCAGCTTCTAGATTTCCCTTGCCTCGGAAACTCATCGTTGCTTGATTGCTTGTGCTTTTGATTACTGCTTTTCCTCCTTGGCCCAATGGATCTTATTCTGCTGGATTTTTCCCATTTGTCCCAGAAGACAAAGCATCAGAGCAGTAACTAACTCTCTCCTCTGATGCATAATGACTAGTAAAGCCACATCATATTCATCAGCATGATCCATTGGATAGGACATCAGCTGTGGAGTCAAAAGACTTCAGTTCTGGTCCCAGCTCCTCTATTGAAAGCTGTGTAATCCAGAAGCCCTTTGCAATGCACCGCAAAAATAACTTTATTGGTCCAAGAAATTTATGAACAAATATTACACGATCTTGCATGCCAGCAGATGGCACGCTTTATGTTAACGATCTACGTTTCATCATTAACAACTCAGTCTTCACTCAGTACTATTTTTTCCATGATTATATGAACAGAGGAGTGCATGGACCTTGCTCTGCCTCGCTTTGCTGACTAGCCCACATAGGGTATGTCTACACTGCATAAAACCTGTGGCAGTGAGTCTCCGAGCCCAGGTCTTCAGACTCTAGGTATGTCTACACTCTTGGCATCATTGTTGGCAGTGCAGGATCAATTCTGCTCAATTGATCCTGGAAGTTGATGCCATTAATCCATCCCTGCAAGAAGAGTAACGCTGCATTTACCGGAGGAGGTTTCCCATCGGTGCGGTGCAGTGCAGTGGGGATACCACGGCAAGTAGAAGAAAGTAAGTCAATGGGAGAGATGCAAGCTATTGAGCCAGGCTCTGAAATTTGTTGCCACTCACTATGTAGATGTGCCTAGGGAGTCTAAGACAAGAGCCTGCTGCTGGTACTAGAGTTGCTCTTTTAGTTCAGATGATAGAGGCCTGTCCTTTTGACAGTGAAAATGCTGGGTGGTTAATACCAAGCTCTTATGTTGAGATCAATGGCTCAAAAGCTCTAAGTGCTTCACAGAAGAGGTCCATATCATTATTCGCATTTTAGAGATGGGGGAAGCTGAGTTAACGTGATTGGCCTGAGGTCACCCATCAAGCCAGTGTCAGAATCCAGGTCTTCTAGTCCCACTCTGGAGTTCTGTCCACTAAACAACACTGCCTCCCTTCTAGCCTGGCTGACAAACCAAGGTGCCAGGATGACTATAAAGGGTCTATAGGAAGTCTTGGGAGGGAATGGTAACTTCAAATCCAAAACCACAGTCAAACCATTATAAAAAAGTACACGACATTTTGCAGCAGGGATGGTGGAGCCGTTATTTGTTCCCTAAGCAATATCAGACAGCACTGGAAGAAGTCAGTGTCACATTTCACAGCGATGGCCCATGACATCGTTGTAAGATGTGGGGTCAACTAGTATAAATTGATGTGGCTCCCTTCACGTCTGTGCCAGTTTACACCAGATGAGAATGTGCCCTACAAAGTAGTGGAACATTCCTGGAAAATGTTATTGAACTCTTCTTAGGAGGCGCACCATAAATTGTAGTCAGTGCAAGTTGTTATACGTTGGAAGCACTGGCATTTGTTTGGTTTTTTCCTTTTAATCAGCGTGGGTTTGTTGTTTTGGCAGAGTCTTCATACATTTTCTTAAATATTGAAGAAAAACATTTTTCTCCCCTTGGTGCTGTGCTTTGCTTTCCCGGCCTGTGTCTGCCCAGGCTGTAGAGTTCTCATTTTCTTTTAATGATTTTCAATAAATTATTGAGAAAATCAAACCCTGAAACATGTTTATCTTTGAGGCTTACTGTAGTTCAAATGGTTTCTATAAATACACAGTATAAATGATATTTTTTTCAAAGGTTTACTGTTCCCCAAATGATTGTAGTGCTGTATTGACTGATTTTTACTACAGTGCTGGGAGCACCGGGGTCAAAAAACAGTGTAGGAAGCAAGATCTCTTAAAAATATATATAAAAGTTTACTAAGTTCATCTAATCTATCTTGTTCTGATATTTATAAACCAGACATGGTTATTATGGTTAACAGCACTGTTCCATCTCTAGAAATACTGTAACTATCAACTCACTTGGGTTTGCGTGTCTGCCCTACTTGGATGAACAATTAGGGTTCAGGGCAATTAATACCAGCCCACATCTTGGGTCTAATGCAGAGTAATACCCCTGTCCTCCAAAACTCCCCCTAAGAGTACCGGGGCTCGGATGGAGCAGGGAGAGAAAAGGGATGGGCAGGGCCTCTTTTGCCCATCGTTGGCCAGTCAGAGGAGCTAGCCAGGTATACGGGAGAAATAAATTGTACCTCCTGTAACCCATTGGACAGTGTGTGGTATGGGTCCCATTCTGGGCCAAAACTACAGTGGATATGATCATAGAGCAGGTCTGAATATGGGGGAGGAAAGGTTACGGACATTTTTTATGATGATGATGCAAAATACTTTGAATATTTTGGCCAAAAAAACTCCCCAAATCCCCATGTGTTTCTCTCTCTCCCTACGCCGCCCCCGCCCCCAAGTCCCAGGAATTTTCTGTCAAAACTGTTTGGCACCCAGCCCTAGATAGTTGAAAAATCTATTGCAGCGCTGCCGTGTCTGTTTAGCTTAAGCTGTGATGGATCAGCTTTTAACTCTGGAGGATCTCCATTCAGTCCCTAGTTCGTTAGCCAAGATGGCTCTCTCCAGCTACAATAACTTATTCCCCTCCCTACCACCTCCTCTGGTCAAGAGGGTTACAGAAAGCTATGGGAGTCTCAATTCTTCCCAGGGCTGCTTTGATAATGGTACAGTTGCATGACACCACTTACTCAGACCTGAGCAGAAAAGTTCATTCTATGTATTTGTATTATGGCAGCAGCTAGCGGCCAAGGCCCAGTTGTGCCAGGCACCATACAAACATATAACTGAGAAACAGTCCTTGGCCTGAAGAGCTCAAAATCTAAGTGTAAGTCTGTAGAAAACAGATGGATAAAACAGATGAGGAGAGCACAACGAGACAGAATTAATACTGGTTGACATGCTAAGCTGGTTTGCTGGGCTAATCGTTTAACCAAGAGTGAGTTTTTTTTTGGTAGGCATCACATCCGAGAAGAGATTTAAGGAGAGATTTGAAGGAAAACAATGGAGTGGTTTTGCAGCTATAAGGAGAGGAAACACAATGGTGCTTGTTGAAAATTTTTTGAAAAGAGATGGGAAGGTGGACATCTTGATAAGAGAGGATAGGTGGGCATGGATAAGCAGGGCAGGTGTTTTTAAAATGAAGACAAACTTTTGTTTGTGATGGGAAGCCAGTGGAAGGATGTAAGGACAGGACTGATATTTATAGATCTCGCCAGGCTGACACTGGAGAGGTGCAGAGCAGCCAGAATGGACATTATCTGTCTTCTAGTCTTTACCAAAGCTGTATGGACCTTGTAAATGTGTTTGATTTGGTGAAAAGAATTGACCAGACTTGGAGGAAAATTTGCTGCCAAATAATCTTTGGTGATAGTCATTTTTTCCCTTAATAGCCCAGTAAAATTGTTCTTTATGAGAGACTGTGAAATACTAAAGGCTGAGATGGCAGAGAATATTACCCATTAAGGGCAGCAGATTGTTCTTTGCCATTTGGAAAGCTGATTAAATTGAAATGTGCTCTTTCTTCAAAGAAATGAATATTGCAACATAAAGTTGGAACTCTTATCTTTTGACAGAAAACCGAAGGCATAATTAGTAATAATCTTTCATCATACTTTTATTATGTGTATAAGCCGTAGGGGTATATGCATATACAGATGTGTATATATGAGTCTGTTTTTCTGTTGCTCTGCAACTTCTATGCTTATTAAAACCAGTACAAAGTGATTATAAAATGGTCCTAGATCAGAACAGTAGGAATTTCAGTCAGTTTTTCACAGGTATAATGACTGAATAAGGTGCATGGCAATGAAGAATTAGACCTAGTATATTTATCTGCAAAGGTACAGAATGTGTATGTATAATATATAGCTAAATGAAGCAAATATGCATTTTTGAGAAGATACAATTAGGCAATAGTCAATAACATATTTTATTTTCCCAGGTATTTTAATGTTGCAAAACTCTGCTTCATTGAATTGATGCAAGCTTTGCCTATGGCTTCAGTTAGACCTTTCATGCATCCACACTCGCCTTTGAGTCCTGTCAACGACTGAAGCTAAACCACTTCCCCAAGAGACACAAGCTCTCAATCAGTACAGTTCTGTGTGGATGTAGAAGCACCCATATCAGCAAAAGCCATCTTCCAACAATGTTTCTTTTTGAACTCTGCTTCCCAGAGTTCAAGTGACCAGAAGCCACGCCACTTTTTTTTTTTTAATCTCGTCAATCTAACTGCAACAACAAAAAGCCACCCATAGTTCCATAACACAGTCTAATGGTTTATTATGGGAAAATCCCTATTTACAGAAATTCCCTGACCAAGGAAAAGCAGGAGAAAAGCTTGTAGGCTATAAAATTTTGTTTAATATATATGTAAGGATAAACTTATTTAAGACTGTTTCCATAACAAAGAAAAATGCCGAGGTGCTGTTTGGACATATGGAGAAGCAATATTTTCTGCAGAATGTCCTTTCTTTCATGTCTGCCGTATCTGAAACCTATTTAATTGGGTTTGTTTTGTGGCTGTTTTAGCAGATGTACCTCCATACAATGTCTTCCATGTTGGGCCACACATTGCTCGTAGAATAAGCCTCATAATTGGCTGCCTAGGATGGCGATCAATACCATAGATTGAGTTCCACTATAGGCCACAAGTATCCAGACAAGAAGCAGGCCACAGCTGTCTGAGAACTCGGAATGTAAAGCAGGCAGTTGGCTATCAGGACTTGAAGACTCCGGGAGTAGTTCCCAGTGTTTGAACTGGAAGAAGCAGAAATGAGCTGGACAGAAGTAAATATTCCCAGGTAGTAGGGTTACCCACAGCGGAGAGAGAAGTACTGAGAAAGGGGCACAGTTTCATACTTCATAGCCCTTTTGACATCTTGTTACCTATCCTTGTGTACAGACACAGGAAAAAGTCAATGTGTTGGACAAATTGGAAAATGTAAGACTTATTCCTTTTGCAGTGCTCTCCAGCTTTTGAGAACAAGTGCCTTCCAACAGACATTTCCTAACGTATGCAGTGTCGTGGTAGCCGTGTCAGTTCCGGGATGTGAGAGAGACAAGGGTGGGGGTGAGGTAAGCACCCTTGCCAACAGAAGTTGATCCAATCAAAGATACTACCTCACCCACCTTATCTTTCTAATTTCCTAATGTAGTGGATCCAGTCCTCATTGGTGGTAGATAATAAAATACTAGCAACAGATCACAAGCAGATAACTTTTTACATTTTAGCATGCAACTAAGGAGAACATGTTTTTAACAGAGCTCCTTGCATGAAAGGAGCGTATGTTTGTATCCTGAAGGGATACAAAGAATAAAATGCTCTTGCATTCAAGAACTAGTGAAGGGAAAATGGCATCCAGCATGAAAGCACAAGCCAGCGGCATGCTTATTGCATGCCAGCTCATGTGCACTTCCGTCACCTCCAGCAAAGGCAGTGTGAGAGCCAGGCAAGAGGTCATTCAAAAATGATAGCGAAGAAAGACAGCCACAGGCCAAGATGCTACCACTGGAAAAATGCATTTCAGACCTTTGCATTCTGGGACCTTTAGCTGCTTAGTACACCCTGTATGTGATCACAGCAGGCACTGGAAGTATAATGAGGAATAACTCTCAGGGCAGAGAATACAAAATTTGTAATTTTTTACAAGATGTCACAGTGAATTTCCTTCAGACTCCGAATTCTCCCTTCCCTTCCTTCCAGCCCCTGAAGCCACGGTACTCATTACTTCCTCCTGCCAGCCAATGGTTTATTGCTGACAGGTGGGCATAGGAGGGAACCTGGGTTCAGAAACAGGTAATAAGGAAAAGTCTGCTTACCAAACATGAGGAGAGTAAGAGAAATCTGTCCAGCAGACAGTGATAGAATTGGATGAAATTTTAACTTCCTGGGTACAGGTGGGAGGGGAAACTGCTTTGTAGTAAAATTAACCCTTCACTTTATGTGCCAGGAAAAAAAACCCCTGCTTTTGGAGTACATTAGTGCATATTATAGGCTAAATTCATGTAAGGTCCATGCTGGATTCCTATGGAGCCCTGAATAAGATTAAACCTGTCTCCACCCAGCAGAAAACCCCACTCCTGGGATGAATCCCTCAGAGGCAGCATGTCAGAATGGTGCAGGGAAATGCAGTTTATGTTGTGCCACTGTGGGTGAATCTGACCGTGTCTCTTAGGAGTGGAGTCTCTGAAATGGAAAATGTGCTTTCAAATAAATGAATAGCTAGAGCTTTCCGAGCACTTTGTTTGCGAAACCCAAAGGCGTGCACAATCCTACCCGGTTGTGTTAGTCTCGAAAATCATTCTAGAGTCACTTAAATGTTTCTTGAGGTTGATCAATCTTTTAAGGAAACCTTGATTCACTTTTGAGCAAACAGAGTCAAGCACAGTGGTTCCTACTGAATTTGATTTCAGGTCAACCTGGAACTCGTAGTGAAACTCAAAAGAATTGAGTAGCTGCAAATCAGTGCCAAAGGGAAGTGGCTGTGTGGGTGACCAAAAGAGGAGAAATAGAGATCTATTTTCCTGGATACTGGTACAGATGATAGTAGGACATATTGATTCTAACTTTATTTGCATAGACAGGTGACTTTTTCTGCACGCTGTGATCAATTGTATCAGAATGCTATACTGCTCTTAAGGGTGTCCAGCTAGCAACTTCACTTCTGAAGAATTGAGTTCATGCCAATGGCCTCTCATGGCTTCTGATGATATGGAATGAGCATCTTTGCTATACCCCGGGTGATGGTGAGACTCAGGAGACTGGCGTTGGATACAAACTGTTTAGACTAAACGTAGTGTGGATCTGGCCTCTCTGACAGCTGTGTTATGAAGCCTCGTTCTGTTCTGCTACACCACAGATTGACACTAGTGCACATGAAAGCAGTTTGGTTGGCTTGGGTTTTTTGGGTTTTTTTGGTTGCCAACCCTACCAAAATGTGGCCAATACGTGCCATCACGGTGGTAGCTTTAATGATGTGGATACCTTTCCTCTGATCTGAAGCAATCACATTCATTTCACAAAGGACACCAAATGAGTACTGCATAGTAACCTTTTATAATCAAGTGATGATGGCACAGGCAGGACAAAGGTAAAATACTTGCCCATAGAGATAAAAAAACCTCTCTCCCGTTATCCAATCTTTGGAGCCCTTCCGGTTCCTAACTATTTTTAAACAGAATGAATCTTTATTAGAGACCCAATACAAAATAGAATAGCTAATTGAAAGCCCTCTGGGGGGAAAACAATATTTTTACAAGGGCAAAACAAACAGATACTTGAGAATCTAATAGTAATTCCTGCTTCTGAGTGGAATCTGAAATGTAGGGAATGGCACTTCAATTTCAGGGAAAAAAGTTGGAAGCTAGTACGTTCTTGATGAACAAATTTGGGTCTCTTGTCACCAGGAGCTTTGTAAACTATTTTGATGTAAGCAATCTATATGTTCAATATCTAAGCTTCATTTTTTTGGAACAAAAGGAATGGTGTATCAGGGTGTTTTGTTATAAAAGAAGAGCAAACAATCTGTGAAGTTTTGCTTGTTTATCTCTGATTTATCCGAAGCTTTTCCTGATGTCTAGTATTAGATCACTCAGTCCTTGCATTGAATTAGTAAATATTTCTGCCTGCATTCAATTTGATAGCCTTTTAGTGTGCATGGAGACAAAAAATATACTCAGTCAAATTATGTGCGATAGCACTGTGGCTGAACAATCTCTGCTCCCTGGGTAAGGTGTTTGGTCTGGCAATGTTGATGGAATATATTTCAGTTTACCAAATGAACCATGAAAGAGGCTGTTCTCTCTGATGAGAAACAAGACTACCGCTGCCCTCTGACACTGAGGTAAAATGAAACTTGGTGTCCTCTGAGCCTGTAGGTTCTCATCAGAGTTTTCAGGCAGTCTGTTTAGTCAGTTTCAAAGGACCGCGCACAGGCATTGCAGTTTAGAAAACACCAGCACAAATGGGGATCAGACCGGGGCTGTGCACAGGAGATATTTATATTGGTTCGGGGATTTGAAGTTCAAGATTCTAATACAAATAAACACTGGGGGGCCAGAGGGGCAAAACTTGTGATTTCACTTGTTCCCCCATCCCTTCTACTATGTGAGATCTGTGTCTCTGAAATAGAACGTACCAAAAATGTCCATCAGTGGCCTTAACTGAACTCCTGGGGTTCCGATCCTGCAAGCTACTTCACATGAGGGGTCCCCTGTGCCCAGACCTGCTGAAGTCATTTAGTCTCTGCAAGTACTCGCTTCTGCCCAACAGAGCAGATTGCATCATCAAGGCCTGTTATGGTACTTAGCCAGCCAAGTTCCTACCCAATGTCCAAAAAAAATTTTCCACAATCCTCAAAGCTCCCTGGTAGGGTTCTGTTCTTCATTCTGGACCTACACTGGTGTAAAAAAGGGAAAAAATATGGCCCACAGTTCAATTGTAGATTACCGGGCAGAGTAATGTGATCAGAGTTTCCCAGATATCTGTGAACCCATTCATTCCACCTTTCTAAGTAGTGGTGCTTATGTGATTCTAAAAATGTCTAGCATAATTAGTGCAAGATGACTATAGAGCATCCAGATTTGTTGAACCTTATAAATAGCTTCAGTTAACGGATAGCAAAAGGAGAAGTGTTGAGTAAATTTGGTTTTATGACGTTTTCACTTATTTGCCATTAGTAATTACATTGGAAGATTGGTAATGGTAAGTGTCCATTAGTGCATTAGCTCAGGGATGATATACTGTGCTAAAAAGGAGTCAGATGAGGAGGAAAAAAGAAAATCCTCTCCATTCATAAATACAGCTCTTTGCAGCTTGTTGAATAGTGGCCTGAATAATAGCTAAACCGGCAAGGGCAGAATGGAAAATGGAGTTCATTGTCCAGGGGGAAAGATTCATAAAACATGCATTCCATTTCACCCAGAAAAGTATTGCACTGTCACATATTTCTTCTTTAGCTGGCCAGAAGAATGGAGCCAGGAAATGACACTCACACCAGCTAGGCTAGGATTGTGCCATCTCTCTCTAATTTTTTGGGACTGTCCCAATCCAGCAGTCTCTCCTGTTTCATGCAAGCAAGAAATCACAAAGGGTGGCATTTTAATAAGCTGTGCAGCAGACAGTCAGCCATGCCAATGGCCTCATTAAATGGTGGGAAAACCCAGCATTGAGACCCATTTAGTGAATCTGAGTCTGACACACAAGTCTTTAGGGGAAAAATCTCTCCTTGACATCAAAGAGCTTCGGAGCAGGCATAGCTACTTTAATGAAAATTTAGCCCAGTCTGTGTGTGTTTCATTTGCCAGATCAATTGACTGGATTTTTCTGTATGACTTTCCAGAGGCTTGTGAGCTGGAGGAATTTTGAGAGTTTTTACTTTTTAACTGGAGGGTGGAATGAGTTTCAGTTCATGCATCCCCTTTCACTTTTTGGAGGCTTGGGTTCCAATTTTGGTTTAGAGCTTGGTTCCAAACCACTACAGTTTGACCTTAGACCTCTAGTTCTGATGCTGGCCAGCTATTCCTATTTGTGCATTCCACCAAAGCACAAAGGGAAACTGACATAATCTCACAGTTCTGGCTGTCAGTGCTTAGAGAAGGCAGGTGTTTGAGAAGCAAAAGCTTCTGCAGATAAATAACCCAGATTTTACTTTGAATGGAGGGTAGCTTTAATTTCAGATATTTCAATTAATCTTGGAATAAAAAAGTCACAACTGAATAAATTATGTAAATGAAAAGGATATAAAATCTATTAATTTGGAATGTACATTTGCATCTCTCTCTCTCAAAATGTTCTCTCTTGAATCACAAATATGTGATCCAGCTCATAGTGTAAAAAATAAAATAAAACATAAAGAAATTCTGCTATTACTAATTTACTTTGGAATTTTTACTCCTCCCAGATTAATTAGTTTCCAAAAAAAAATCTCTCTCCCAATTTCCCAGACATCTCAGGTTTATTTACATGCCCCAGGAAGAGCTATTTACTGTTCTAGGTAATTTGATGAACGTTCATTTGGTTTGAATTAATATGCAGAGTTGTTTTGAGTGCTAGCAATTTGCTGGTAATTGGAACATTGACTTACCCCGAAAAAACAGCCTTCCAAGTTAGTTTTCACATGTCACATTATGCAGGAAGAGAACCAAATTTCCTTGTTTACTTGGTAGGAAGGAAACATGTTGTGCATGAATTATTAGAGAAGCGAGTCCTCTTCACTGACTATTGCTTGCAAAACTCACTCCATTGTCATAATCTAGTGGTTTGGGGGCAGAGAGGGGCAGAATCTGACAATTTACTCCATTTCTGAGGCAGGTGGGAAAACACAAGGGAATGACTCTGACCATGGCAATTATAACCTTTTGTAAATAGTCAGCAGTAGCTGGGAAGTCCCCACTGGTCTTGAAAATGACAGTGAAAAATAGCAGGGAGAAAGAAGGTTCTGCAATTCTCCATTTCCTGGATGGCCCCACTTTAGAGGAATCTATAATGTAATATAATAAAAAATTTCTAATCACTGCATCTAACTGCAAGGAAGAGTAAATCACTATAGTAATTTTTAAGCAATTTACCAAGAGATGCATAGGGGATTCATGAAAGGGGGGTTAATTGAGTGAAGGTTGCATGTGTAAGGATTTTGAGGCAAAGGGCAGCAAAAAATGGTTTTTTGCTTAGCCCCTTCTTTAACCCAGTGCTACCTATCCTCCCTCATTCTCCACCCCACACCATGAAAACCACCCAGGCAGACTCCTTCCACCATTCTCTTTTCCCCCATCATGCAACCATGCTTTCTTCTTCCACCATTGCTTTTCCCTAAGTGGATCTGGCTGCCCAGACTCCCATTTTCACTCTCTCCACCAAAGGCACCTACATCAGATACTGTGGCTTATAGCTAGGTAAGCTGCTTTGCCCCATGTTACAAATTGCTCTGTGTCTGAGAAATGCGATGTCAGGAGGGCAGGAGTTGTTTAGGACTTCATCAAGGCTCCATGGTGCTTCTCTTGGGATGGGGTCTTGGAAGCAGTCTCAGGTCCCACGGACCTGACTTTTGGGACCCTGTTCCTGTGCTTATGGAAGGGAGGTGGGGACACAGACCCTGATTACACATTAGAGTAGCCCTGAGGCTGCTCTAACTTGTGCTCTCCTTCTCATGACCCGTATGAGTCATGGGAAACGGAAAATAATCCTAATGTGGTACATCCCAATCCACCTCCAATATCAGGGGCTAGGACAGAGATCTTACATAAATTCTGCTCCATCCGGAGGAGCCCCTCTGTCCATGAAGGTATTCTCAGGGAGACATTTCACATACCTGAAGACACCTTTACATTGCCAGAGTGGCTAAAAGGGCCTTAGAATAACTAAGAATCAGCCCCACAATATTTTTAATTCCATTATATGTAATTTTGAAAATCTAAACCCACATATGTATTTTGAGGCACTTCCTATATCTAGTTATCATTGAATAACTAGACAGAGACTTTTGTTTCTTGCTTACTTACAGGATACAGTTTAAATGTTCAGAAGGCCAATATTTAATGAATATGGTTATACTTCATTCTAATGGTGATTGATAGTTAACACTGTTGGTTTCATCAGCAGATACATTTCAATTTGCTGAATGCACTCTGACTAAGGGGCAAACACTGTTTGTAATATAGACCTATCTTTCGAACTAATAGAAACTGATGTATAAAAAATGAGTGCCATTTTTCTCTCCTGGTGTGGTCCGATCACTTTCTGGATTTCATTTCACTTACAAAGGTTGCTTAAGATGCTAACATTTCACCAAGGTTTCCCCGGTTAATGAAAACAACTTGGTTAGCAACTGCAGTACAGGGAGGGGAAAACCGTGAATTGCATTTGTTTGAGTCTCCATGGGGAGCACTTTAAATATATGCCGTCATTAGGAGGGGTTCATTGCATCGCTCCAGTGTAGTGTTTTCTGCAGTCTTCTCTCTCCTTGTGACCTCCTACCCAGGCATAAAATGGGTTATAATTAAAAGCTAAGGCAAACTGTTGTGAGCTAATTTAAGATAGTTGGGATATCATTTGCTGCTGACACAGAATGGTGCATGTACGTTCATCACTTCACCTTTGCGCCCTATACCTGTTGTAATGACAGAGGTCACACACAGGATGGCACTGTTACACATAGTCTTGCAAATTCTCAGCCTGCAAGCAATGTATAGTCTTTCAAGTGCTATGTTTTGTCGTAAGTTTCGGTGATGTAATTGCTTTGGTGGCACTCTGGCAAACAGCAAGAATTTTTTTATTCCCCCTCTGCTTTAAGTTCCCTACCTGGAGTGAATTCTTTGGGCAGAGTTGCTTCCTGGGAATTGAACACTGGTATTGGGGCTGGAATTTCTAAAAGAGGGGACCCCCTGTGTGCCATTTGACCATCTTTGTTCCAGGACTGGTGCATGTAGTTTAATGTAACTTACACTGAGAAAGTACATAGATTCCAGGTAACTGATTAGTCCAACAGGAAACCAAGCTGCAAGGCCCTGACATCTGCTGCCACTTGGCAGGGATGCAATACTAGTTTGCTCCCACAAAGTCAATCCAGCATGTGCTAACACCCAGTAATGGAGTTTGGTCTAAAAACTAACAAAGCTCGCTTTTATAAAGCAGAGTTTATGGGCTAGTTCTCCTCTCACCCCAGACCGAATGAAGTCAAAGGAGCTACGCTATTGTAAAACCAGTTCAAGAGGAGATTCAAATCCCATGTCTTTTAATTTCCTCATTTCCTTGTGACAGACCCCTGGTGCTGGGCAAACACTTGACTTCAGGGGGACTCCACAGAGGCACAGGGGCATGCTCATGAGCATCCTTTTGCGAGACCAAGGTCATCAGATTAGCCTGATTTTTTGCTCCCATTGTCGTCAGTGATACAATAACTTGAATGGCCAGTGCTATGAACTTTTGAAAGTCCCACCAGCAAACAAAGGATTAGGTTCTGAAACAAGCAGTATGAAACCTCTTTTAGATATGTTCTCTCCCGTCCCCCCACCCGTAATTATAAGAAAACAAACATTTGTTGTCTAATCCTTGATAATTCATTTTACTGTAAGTTACCCTATTTAATGTGCTTTATTAATAGCATATCAAATATAAGATAGACAAGGCTGTGAATTATGTTAACATCTGCTACCAAACGCTGGGCAAGGATACAGTGGGGATCCTATAATGTGACAAATATCTGATGCCAGGTACTTATTTAATAATTCAAAATGTTGGTAGTGTGGGGGTGGTTTTTAAGGCTACTTTTGTGCACGTTCATGGAATTTTCCTCCCATGCCCTTCGCAGAGTTAGGGACGTATTATTGCCATGATTTTCAAGATGAGGATCTGAAATGTTATGGGGGCAGATCTTTCCGGGCATAGTTCTGCTCAGCCTTGCAGTGCCTAGCCCTAGATGGCCTGCTGCCCAGTGGAATTTTCAGCTCCAAGCTCGGTAGCCAGGCTCCCCATAGAACATATGGGGAGAGTTAGGGGCCTAATTAAGGGATTTTCAAAGCCATCCTGCTGAGCAGGGAGCTACTTGAGCTAGCCAGTAGAAAACAGCATGAAGAGAGGAGGGTAGAAGAATGGGACTTTGGTGGCTAAGTGGCTTACCTGCTGCACCTGCCTGATGGGCTACAGATAAGTACCTCCCTTCTATTTGGGATGCTGTGCCTTGAGTGAGGCACCAAAGCCAGGTTAGATCCTGGCCTAGCAGCCAAAACATGTGTATCTCTCTCTCTCTCAGGTTTTCCCCCTTAATTTTCATGCCCCCATCTGTCTTCTGCTCTGCTGCCCCTCCACCAATTGGTGGCCTACCTCCAGCCCTCCAGATCAAGGACCTGGCCGAAGACGGGTTGGCTGTGCTCTGAGCACATCTATGCAATAAAGTTCTGCTGGTGAGAGAAGCATTTCCCCCCGCCTAGTATGAACATCCTGCCTGGGCTTGACCCAGAGCTCTGAGCTGCCCATTAGCTATGGGACAGCATCTGGGTTTAGGTGGCTTTACAAATGCCAACTGGCAGAAACTTAGTTGCCTACAATGTTGGCAGCAACTGAGGAGTGGCTTGGAAAATGCCTGTGCTGCCTAGGTCTGGGTCTGTCTCCCCAGGTTACGCAAGAAATCTCAGATAGATCCAAGACTTGAAGCTAGATCTCTGGCGTCCCAGTCCAATGCATGACTTGCAAGCCGTCCTTTCTCCTCTGCATTTATTACGTTTGGCATTTGGGCACAAAGTTTGGACTGATGGGAACTGGGGAGACAGATGGTTATCATCAGCAGGGTGGTAAAATACCAGTTTTATACCAGTGTGAAACTGGTGTAACTGAGTGGTAGTTCAGACCCCATGTTTAGAGGGGGATGGGGGAATAGAAAAGAACAGTCTCATTTTTACACATTGCCCTCTTTTTCCTTCCAAGCTTTCCCTTGAATTCAGTTTACTGTACAACTGGAAATGTATGTGCTATAAGTATGTTTGGTGATTTCTTTTTTTATTATGCTTTTGACCTGTGAAAATATGTTTACAGCAAAAATTGCATAAACACCATGAAAATAAAGACACATGAATGCGGCTTGCTTTGTTAGCACAAAAATCAACATATGCAAAATTAAGCGCCTCTAAAGTGTTTGATTTCATTAGGGAATTTAGTGCTCATGAAAGCTGGCAGCCTGACAGCCTTGGGAGCTAAAATCTTCTAACCATTGGAGAGGAACAAGACAGGCAATACCGTAGCAAAAATTCCTCACCCTGCCTGCCAGCATGCGGCAGCCTCGACCCTGTAATCTGGGAGGGCCCTTTCAGTCTTCAGCATCTCTTGCATAAGGGTTCCAGTAGTGATGGCAATTTTTAAGAAAGTGGTCACGAGTCCTCAAGGAATCAACTTAGGACTATCAGCCTCGTTTGAGGTAGATCTCCAAACAGCAGCGGCTTCCAGATACTAGCACCAAGTTTAGTACAATTCAAACCAATAACCTAGAGGTGAAATCCTTTATAGACAATGAGCAATCTTCTGAGCCATCTAATAGCCCCCTGCCCTCCTTCATGTTCTCCCTGACTCTGTTATTGCATGCCTCACAGATACACTACCATCTTCCTTTCTCCCTCCTATTCTTTGGTCATATCCCTTTGCTGCAACGTGTCTTTAATTTAGATTGTAAACTCTTTAGAGCTGAGACCACCTCTTAATCTGTGTCTGGAATGAATTTAATGCAGTGGAGCCCTGGTCCTGACTTGGGCTTTTAGGAGATACCATAACACAAATAATGACAAGTGGTACTACTGTTTAATAATGATGACAATAATCGCTGGGTGTTCCCTAACAAGTGATACATGCTAAGTGCTGTCTGCATGTTCATCCCGTGCAGCTACAGCTGGGTGAAATTTTTCAGCCAGAACTTTCTTTTTTAATGAAAAAATGCTGATTCAGTGACAGAAACATTTCAAAGATTTATGTTGATTTTGCCCCATTGCTCGTTTAGGGGAGAAAAGGCAAATTCAAAAAAAAAAAAAAAAGCCACACGTTTCATCCAGACATTTTGGAAAGGAAGTGTTCACTTTTTCTGTTTGAAATGACCTTTTTGTTCAAAAATTTTCTTTTGTTTCACTCTTAAAAATTGCTAAAACATAAAAAAGTCTCCAAAATGCAAACCAATCATTTGAACTTTGTCAGAATGAAATGCTTCATCTGACTTGAAGTTATTTTCCTTCCCCACAACTTTTCAATTCATTGAATTTTTTTTTTTTTTGGTTTTTGGTCCAACTTGAAACTTTTTTTCCTAATTGCTAACCAACCACAAAATCTATTACTTGCCCAGCTCTACTCACAATATCCAGGAAAATCTTACCTTTACAAGTGGGGAAACGGAGACCAAGGTATGGCTGGACCTGCTGAAATTCACACAACAGCCACTGGCAGAGTTGGCATAAGAGCTCATGCTTTATTGATTCATTGACCTGTCCTTTTTCCTCTAGACCATGGAGTCTTAAAGGTTCATTAATACTGTATTTCAATGAGTACGTTAAGTGAGACACCCTATTTACAAATCCTTGCTGGTGCAACATTCAAATGAATTGGGAACAGAGATGCAGAGAAAGGATAGCTTGTGTTCCTGATAATGAAAAGGCACATAGTTATTTGTATTGCACTGCTGAGCTCCATTATAGCTTGTAGTCACCTTGTTGGCAGGACAAATGCTTTTTTCATTTGAAGCCAGCTACCAATCAGATCCCATCAGTATTTCATGTTTTATGCCTGAAGGGACCTAAGGTACAGCTGAATCCTAAAGATCTGGAGCTAAGAGCACTATTGACTCAAAAAGAATAAGTCAGTCTGGGCCAGCTTTTCAGATACCGGTTCCCAAATGGCATCTGCATGGTTGTGCATGCAGTTGTTTGTTCCTAACGCCCCAATTTGCATGAACGGAGATGGGATCTGCTCAAAGTGTTGTATGCGCAGAATGAGAGAGTGATATTTTTTTTTTTTTTTAAATAGGAGGGTTTTTTTTAGCATGGCTGGAAAGTTGTTTCTCTCAAAAGGAAATAATGGAGGCCTGTCACAGAAGTCAGTCAGGAGAGTAGATGAGAGCTCTGGGCAAAGCTGCCCAGAGCAGAAATCTCTCTGCAGGCCCTCCATGGGAAGAGGGTAGAATTGGCTAGGAGACTGTTTGTTTGGGATGTGGGAGAAGGCTGAAGGCAGGAGGAACACCTGATGGAGGTGTCTGCTGCCTGTACACTGGAGAGCCAGAGCCAAGGGCCAGAAAGGGGCTTGCTTGCTTGCTGACGTCTTCATGCTGGGGAGCCGGACCCTGGGGAACAGTGAGAAGGAGAAGGAAGGGGCGACTGAAGGATGCTTTAGTGGTGAAGATGCCCTCACAGCAGAGAGGCTGTGGGGGTCCCCCACTGGAAGGGCCTGGGGTTAGGGGGACCAGATGTCCTGATTTTATAGGGACAGTCCCGATATTCGGAGCTCTTTTCTTATATAGCCGCCTACTACTCCTCACCCCCTGTCCCGATTTTTCACATTTGCTCTGTGGTCACCAGAGCTGGGGAGGTGGTTGTGTTGGAAGAACAGAAGAGGCTGTACTAAAGAGCTGGAGCGTGACGAGGGTGTCTCTGTGCCTCAGGGGGTCACAGCTGAGGTTACCAGATTAAGGACAAACTGCTGAGAAAAGGGGCAGACCCACCCTGGACACGTGGTTAGTCTATCCTTCGATTATACCAAGCCAGCAACAGAAGCAAACTTCTGTCTCACCACAGTGGTTAACAAGAAGTCAGAAATGCAGTCTCCTTTGGTATCCCAGCCCTTGTTTCACCACCCAGATGCTGGACTTCATGATGAGTGACTATTTAAAACCAAAGGGTTCCTCCGATCCCAAGAGATCAGCCACACAACCTGGCCGAAATATGACTCCGATCTTACCCAGTAACCACGCTGCTGCCAGTCTTTGAGTATCTACTGTCTGAAGGGTTTTTTTAATTGGGAAAAAGAATGAGAGAGTTAAAGTGGTCAAAGAATCATAGACATAGACAAGAATCATTGCAGGTTCTTGGATCAGGTTTGTAGCAGTGATGTTACAGACTGCCAACTTGTAAAGTCTCTGGTAACTGCTAAGAAGTTGGAAGGCCCTCTGTCCATAGTCACTGTGGTCCTTTTAGCGTAAGTCCATAGTATAGAGATTAGAGCAGGAAAGAGGCAAAATGGAGATGCTTCCAGGGTCTTGTATACCTTTTCCCATGTGGCTGGGATGCTTTTAGTCTGTTTGTGAAAAATTACAGGAACAATATGGAATCCAGGGTCACATGGGCCAGTCACATGCTTTGAGTCATGGGAGCAGCCATTACTCATATTGTGGCTAAAACGTCCACAGAAAGGGGCATCAGGTGGGGACAGGCTTCTTCTATTGTCTGTTGTGCGAGCTAAGTGTACATTAATGGGCCATTAACTTGCATAGTCCATTCACAATGTGGGTAGACTGGATACAAACTGTCTTGTGGGTGTTACCTCACGAGCAAACACGTTTGAAATGCAGATAAAGGGTCAATATTCATAACTTCAGATACAAAGATGATGCATGCGTACAAACAGGATAATCATATTTGATAGATTTTAATTGCCCCATTGATGGCACACCTTGTATGAGATTTGTTGCAGTTATATAAGAATGCTATACATGGTCATAATTTAATCATACAACATCACAGAGGGATGTCAGCGCTGTATGTTCATGTACTGTTTGGTCTATGCTGGGGAGTTTTGGACTATGGTTATGGGACTTGTGTTATGATTTGTGTGACAGCAATTTTGTAATAAATTAACCCCACAAGGGCTAATTGCACTGAGAAACACGGTTTGGAGTGTTCTAAGTGACTCTGAAAAGGGAAACTGAGGCAGGCACTCCTTTCATGCCGAGACCTGCTGCTGGGGGATGCTCCAAGTGGGGCCGTCTCACAAGGCCTTATTCTCATTTACACTAAAGTCACTTTGCACTGCCATTGTAATGTATGCCCACTTCAAGGCCCTTTCACACTTCCAGACTCGTGTAAATGAGAATCCGTCCTGGGAGTTTTAGCTATCTAAGTATGTCCATTCTCTGGTTCTTTGGGGCTACTGAGATATCGTGGGTTAGCAACTACATAAGATGTACAGCAATATAATGATATGCCACAGTGCCAGAAGAACACTTGAGTACATGTTAACATTCAAGTCATGGGGACTATTTCCATACTTCAAGGATGCCTGCTTAGATGTTTTGCTGGATCAGGATTTTACTGCATTAGCCTGTTCATTTTTGTTTTCAAAGGGTGAATCTATCTCCTTTTCACAGGGCCAGCACAAAGCTTATGCATTGCTTAGGCTCCCCTTAAACCCTAGATTGAATTTCCCATCCCAAAACATTAGGTCCAGATCTGAGATTTTGGTTTGGTCAATTATGAAATCACTAATACTTTCACTAATACTTTGAAAGCAGAACTGGGTAAGAACTGGATTTTCCATTTCATGGGAAATTCTGTGTTTGTTTGGTTTTTGTTGTTGTTGTTGTTTAATTGTTTCCATTCCAAAACAAAAACCTCCTAAATTTCCTGCAAAATGGAATTCCAGGGGAAAAACCTTCTGAGTCTGACCCTTTAAACTTTTTAAAAAAATATTTTTGTTTCTCAATACAAATTCAAAATGTTTCATTTGAGGGTTTTTAAACAAATATACTCTAACTCGGTATGTTTTTTAAAGAAATGTTTTGATGGGAAAAAAAATTCCTACTGGCTCCTAATAAATACTTAGACTAGGAAAAAATAGGAAGGAGAGAAGAAGGCTTCTTCTGATGAAAACAGGACATACAATAAGCAGCTTGATATAACTCTTGGAACATGAGTGTTGGGGGTGAGAAAAATTAGCTGTGTTTCTTTATCAGCTTCTCAAAAGTTATGGTGTAAATCGAACAGCAGCCTTTTTCCCTTTTTTGTATAAAGACTAATGTTGGCATTGTAGCTGTCCTATAAGTCTGACAGATCCTCTTCTCAGAGCAAGCAATTAGCAACGGAGCAAGGTGCCAATTTGAAAATGACATGGATTCAAGTTTATTTATTGGGCAGGCAACTTGTCTCTATTGAAATGTCAGTTAGACTCTTTATCTTACTCCAGTAAGAGTGCATTTTGACAGAAAGTGTTTGTCTGTATTTATTTACAAGGAGAGGGACTCATTGAGATTAATGCACTATTGAATATGCAATATGCTAAACAGTTATTTAGAAATGATTGTGTTTAATTATGATATACAAGATACAAGTAATAGTCATTAATCTTCCATTAAACTTAAAATGCAAAGACAGATTTTTTTATTTTAAATGAGTGAAATGCATAAATGCTGGGCGTCATTCTACTTTCTTTTACACCAGTCTTGCTCTAATATAACTCCATTGGGCCTAACTTACTTCCATATTATTCCAATCTCACACCATCATAACAAATGGAGTTATGCCAGCATAAGATGGCTTTAGCACAGTGATAAATACACCCCATTGAAGTAGCTACTCCCAATTTATACTAGTTTAACAAAAGAACCAGCCTGGTGTATGAAAAAATAGACTACATTATGATCTCCATTACATGAACATAAACACACACAACTCCACTAGCTTCAGGAGGACTTACTCCAGATTTAGGGACAAATCCTGGTCCTTACTGATGTCCATGGAAGCTTTTCTAAGTGCATGATAGCAGCAGAATGTGGTCCATTTTCTTAAACTGTTTTGAATCTTTATTATATTGATCCTGTTCTGTTTAAAAAAAAAAAGGAAAAAAAAAGTGTAAAATAAAATTCAATGTGACAGGCCATATGGCTGCAAAGATAGTTTGAGCTCTGATCCTGCAATGACCCCAATACAGGCATCTTCTCTTAGAGATCACTCTAGTGTCAGTGCTGGAATCTCTTGGTTCTCTTCAAATAAGTATCATTTAGCCTGGGTGTGTATCCAGTCTTCTCTTTTTTTCTACAGATCAGCTGTGGGAAGGGTTACCTTGAGAGATTTCTTCCCCTTAAAACTCAGTGACTAAGTTTTTGCTCTGGCATAAATCTGAAGTAATTACACTGAGTTAATTCTAATTTAATATTTATGTATGTATGGTAGCATCCTGAGGGCAGAATCAGGATTGGAGTCCCATTGTGCTAGGTGCTGTACATACATCAGTGTACACACGTGTGCACCCTTCTCCCAAAGAGTTTGCATTCTAAGTACACCATTATAAGTGAGGCAGAATTTGATCCATGGATCAAAAAAAGTTGATATTTTATACCCTTAATCTGGGTGTCTGACACATTAAATTGGTAACTAGAGGTTGGTTCAAAAGCCCATTGTCAACAGCAATATTTCCACTGATGTCACACCCAAGCTGAATCAGATATCTGCTGCGAATACAGACAACTTCTGAGGAGTAGAAACTCCTCTGTTCACTTGAGGATAAATCCTCTAGGGCTGTGAAAAGCCCTGGTCACAGTAGGAAGTTGAAGGAAGCAGGGGTTCCAGCTACAGAGCTCAGCTCCACAGGAGCTCTCTGGCCACAACTGCACAGGATTTGATGTTAAATCAAGGATGAGATTGAGTGAGCTGAACAGTCACAGGTCCTCCAAAAATATGCCCCTGCATCTATGTGGGAGAGTGCACACCCTGAGCGGTTGCTACCGTAATGCGTTCTTCCTCCAAAGCCCCATGTGACTCCTTATATAACAAACTTGGTGAGTCCAGATTCCCTCCAAGTAAAGTCGTAGTACTCTATGCAGTGCTGCAGAGTAGGATAGACATGAAATGATTCATTTGGTTGCTGAAGAAATAATTCCACCAGGCAGAAGCAGCAGTAGTTTGCACACGGACCTAATAATAATAAGACGAGGATGGTCCATGTGTGTCGAGTGCATGTGTTGGCTACATGGGACTTTATTTCCTGTGCATCTAGAAAAAGTAGGTCTGGGCCGCAGCACACAGTGACGCCAACCCTGCTTGAAGCTGGAATAGCCCAGGACTAGATCAAACTGAAGTGGGCTTGTACTGAAAGCTAACTTTATTATTTGAGAGCTATGGTTAGGATAATTTTGGTCCTTCACATCCATGATGACCACGCTAAAAACGACTGGTGAATCATGGGTGCCGTGGCAGACCAAACACACACCAAGCAACACATTTTCTCTTATGTCAATATGTGCTAGTAAAGCACCTTGGAGAACAGCTTAAAAAGGGAGACGTGCTCCTTTTGGTTTAGTTTATTCCCCCTTCCCCTCTAAAAAGACCTTAACACTGAGCAGAGGCTCTAATTAACTGCAATCAAGAGATTAATTCCCTGTTTTAGATCTCACACACGGGCACATGTGACAGTGAGGAGGAGGACTGGAAACCCACCAAAGCACTTGGTAGGAACCCAGGAAACTATAAAATTAGATATACTTTTCACTGAAACATTTTTACTTGAAATTCTTTTGGATTTTTTTGGTCACCATCTCTCATTTTTTGACAAAACAATGAAAACCAAAATGTGTCCAGATTTTGGTCTTCATTTTGGGGAGGGGAGTCCTCCACCCCTTTTCCTCTACGCATCCTCCCCCATTTTGTCTCTGGAGATTGAAAAAGGAAAGGGGGGAGAGGAAGTAACGAGGGTGAACAAATTGGGGGGAAAAAACAAATATTTTTAGTCAGAAATGAATGTTTAAAAACAGTTCAAATTAAATGAGGGATGTGCATGTGATGCCATTTTTTTAATCAGCAAAAAGGAAGCCTTGGGAGGATGGAATAGTAGTTGTCCTTCTTTGTCTAACCGAAACTAATCGAGCCATCAACATAGGGCACATTTTTTGTACCTAAGCACCAATTTGGTTCTATGTTTATATACAAACCGTTTGTTTCTTTTGTTAGCTAACCTGCACACGTAAAGGTTCAAGCACAGCCTTGAGAAAAACTATCTGCACTTGGTGAAAGGTTATTGCTGGTCCTGATGACTCATTCTGCTGGGAAACATGGGCATAATATACCAGCTATGATGTTTTAATCATATTTGTTCCAAATGAGTGTTCGCAAAGAAAAAAAGTAGCTGGTTCCTGGTTTTATAACTTGCATTCAGATTTTCTACATACATTGGACATGTACTATTCCTTGAGCAAGACTCTATTGTCTCCTAGTATTAACCATATTGTGTCTGTCTGGCTATTTACCTGTCTCTGGGGAGTGATGGATCAATGGTAGATAGGTCAAAATTTTCCACATTTCAAATTTTCAGTGGCTCTTTTTTGTAAATATTTGATAACCCCCAACGCATACTTTGGGCCTGAACATTTTAATTGAAAATTTGAGAGTTTCAACTACCTATAAAGCTGGTCAAAATTTGACACATTTGAAATTTCTGATAAGTTTCATTGCAAATTTGATTTTTGACTTAAAAAAAAAAAAGTGCCTTGGAGATTTTCAACAAAAAAAATTCTGTTTTGTGTTTGTGTACATGTGTATATATACACACACACACTCTTTGAAAGCAAGAATAAGATTAAATGTAACAAAACAATGTTTTTAATACTGCGTGAACATGAATGTAAAAAAGAAAGCAGTTGCTAATTGCCAGTCAGCAAAAGCAGACTTTGTAATGTGATCTGAACAGTTTGTTCTCATGATGACGACAAGATTCTATTAGATTTTTATTACTGGTTCTCTTTCAGCAAACACACTTATGGTGTAATTAGAAGTTGATGACTAGGGTTCAAAAGACATGGTTCCTTTTAAAGTCTTCCAGCAATCTGGAGAACAGTTTATATTTTCTTCTTTGAGTTTTTTTCTTCTTTGATAGTAGACTCAGTCATTTTAAGAAAATAATAAAACATTTGTTTATGCCACAAACAGACAGATTATAAAAGCACTGGTTATAAAGTAGCTTTTAAGTACAGCCCCCAATGATTTAGGAACAAACATTACACATAAACATGGTAAGACAACATTGACAGAGCTTTAGAGGGTTGAGATGATGCCAAATTCTCTGCTGGTGTAGAGGAGGAGTGCAGTTCCAAAGACTTTAAGGGAATCTTGCCCATTTAATGTAGAAGAGAATTTGGTCCATTGTGTTTAGCATATTGCAACTTTCAACAAAAAATGGAAACTATCTTATATTAAAGAAACATATTTAGTTTAAGTTGAGTAATATGATGGCTTTGTTCAATGAATGGAGATCGCCCGCAGAATTTCCTAGTAAACTGGTTATAAGAAGTTAGCCTAGATTTTCTATATATTTTTCCTTATTTAAAGTTTGTATCGGTTTTGTATCCTACATACACATATTTACAGCTGAAAACAAAATTTGAATTAAAAAAAAATAAATAAAAAAGACTGGCTGTGGCATTGTTTAAATATTACTATAGATCTTTTCACAGATGAGGAAACAGAGACAGGGAGCTCTTGTGACTGACTTACCTACCAGTGGAAGTCATTGTCAAAATCAGGGAGTTCCCTGATCCCAGTCCTGTGCTAAGACCAATAGATCTTGTCTCATTGGAGTTCTGCTTCTATATATCCACTTTTTACAGCTCCTTGTTCAAACTTTTTTGGGGTTTTTAGACAGGCATCTGAATCTGGAAATCCATTTTCCAGAATTTCATTTTGTCTCCTCTGAATCTTACCCCCCACCCATGTGTGGTTTCAACTCCGCAGAACTAACTGTTGTTAATTATTATTGCTGTTATAGAATGGTCAAGTTCTGCAACATGATGAGGCATGGCTTGAAGGATTTTGTTTTTATCTAAATTTAATTGCCAGCCAAGTAACTGGTACAGTGTAACGTAGTGACTTACCTTAACTTAAAACATACTGCACAAAAGACCTCAATGGATTGGAACAATTCACTTAGGCTACAACTTCAAGGACAGATGTTTGGGTCAGATGAATCTCAGGATAGGATTCCAAGAGGAATTTATAGTCCATTAGACAGAAAAGAAATCTGCTTGGATTAGCAACAGAATGAAAAAGAGCAAAACAGTCTGTCAGAGGACTTGTCAAGTTGCAGCCCAAAGAAAGAATTGCTTGAAGATCTGTCAGTTGTATTGCAAAGTAGGATTTCAAGGTGATGTATGAATCAGGTCTCAAGGCACTATTTCAAGGCCATGAGAATAGGGACTGGACAAACCTACAGTGTGCAGCAGCAGCATCTTAAAACAGAATTACTTAGAAACAACTTACCCTAAGCTTCTGGATACATTTAAGTAATATTGACCTTGTCATTAAATCTTAAGATGAAATACATCTCAGATAGGTGGAAAACATCATTAACAGAACGTATTTTAATAGTGATATTGAACCAAATTCTGTCTGTGAATTTCAATCCCCATCACAAAGGATATCTGATTGTAATTTGGTATAATAATCACTTTTGCACAGGAAGAACCTAGGGGGCAGGACGGCAGTGGACATTTTCCTCTATCCATTTTACTGCCACTTTGGGCATGATGTCTGAACTGTGAACCAATAAAGGACTCACTTAACCTTCAAATATATATTCACCCAAATACATTGTACTAGGGGGAAAAAAGTAGTTAAATTGCACATAGATGTTTATATTTCTTTTTATATAGGCTCCATTTAGCTGTCATCTGCCCCAGTATTGTTCTCAAAGAGATGTGCAATAATTTCCTTATTCTTTGATTAATAAGATGTAAATATACAGCTGTCGGGATGTAGTGAATCAATTCCAGGGAAAGATATTTCACTAAAGCAGAGAGAGAGAGACGTGAAGAGCAGCAGCAATTTGGGAATGAGAGTGTTAAGCCTTAGGTGCTACTGATTGAAACATTTGCCGATTCACTGTGTTAGTTTATTCCTTGTCGGTTTTCACTTCTCAGCTGTCTCCTAGCGTCCTCGTTGAAGGACACCTTTGAAATGAGGGATGAGCCATAATGAGGAAAGAGATAAGAATTAATCAAATATGACACTAAAACTGATTTGAAAAATAATTTCTTCGGCGTAGTATTCACTGTGTGTATGTATTTAAGATACAGCCACTGTTTACCACCTGTAATGTTCATGAAGGGCTAATGCACTGGGAAATAATAGCATCTAAGCAAGTGGGGAGGATGCTCTTGTGGTCAAGGCTTTGAACAGAGATTCAGAAATCCTGGGTTCAGTTCCTGGCTTTGTCTCCGTATTGCTACGTGACCTTGAGCAAAACACCTAAGCCCTATTCCAGCAAGATATTGAAATACATGAGCAGTCCTATTAGCTTCAATGGGATTAATCAGATGTTTAAGTACCCTGCTGAACTGAAGCTGTGATCTTTCTGTGCTTCGGTTCCTTGTCTTTGAAATAATGATAATAATATTTCTCTACTTTACAGGGTTATCAACACCTTTACATAGATCTACATTTCCAACTTTCTCTTTCAAAACCCTGAGTGCCACATGGGTCAGAGCCAGATCTTCAACTTGTCAGTTGTCACTCTTCCTGCCCTAAAGAGCTCACAGTCTAAAGAGACAAGACAGACAAAGGTGGTGGGCGGGCAGGCGGGGGGCGAGGAGGAAACATTGCCTTTTTGCAGATGGAAAATGGAGTCACAACGAGAAATCGATTGATCTGTGTTAACTAACAATCTGGCCGTGGGTTTACAACATGCAGAGGCCATTAAGCTTTACGTGGTACCCACTGTGCCACAGTCAAACTCCGCATGTCTCTGAGATTTGTGGGATATGAACCCAGAGCCACACATTTCCTGTGTTAATTCTGCAACACTGGATTCTCGTAGGCCAGGGAAGGGTGCGCATTCCCCCATGAAGTTTTTGCCCAACTACAAGTTCTGAAAGTGGTTGGCAGCAGCCTTAAAGGTGATTTAGCTGCATCGTTGCCAAGGTAGGCCATTGAGCCAAAGGTCAGACTGTGGTTGGCACTGGCTGCAACATCTCAGAAGCCAGGGAATAGCTCTGCCTTTGTACAGGGAACCATTTGCAATTGAGCCTAGGTTCCTTTTCATAGACTGGATTGGTACACCAGGAGAGCAATCTGTACCACCCAAATAATAGTAAAACCTAGCTTTTTATCCCGTGTTTTCCTCTAGTACATCTCAAAGCTTTTTACAAATGGAAGTATGTAGTATTATCCCCCTTTTGCAGATGGGGAAACTGAGGCGCCGAACGGTGAAGTGACTTGCCCGTTGTCACCCAGCAGGAGAACCAGGAATAGAACCCAGCCTTCCTAAACCCTAGTCCAGTGGGCTATACACTTCCTAATAGGTCCCAGTTGCTCTCTCTGTTCCCCCTGGAGCATAGTGCCCTGGAAACTACTTTCAGAAGTGAATGTGCATACAGGGAAGGTGATGGAAAGGTGGTTACTCATGGTCAAATCATCTCATGTTAGGAGTTATATAAGCATCTAAACTTTACTGCTTTGAATATGTTTGGCATATTTTATTTAAGGGCCTGATTCGAAGCCCATTGGAGCTTTTCCAATGACCCCTGTGAAATTTGGATCGGGCCCTATCTCACAGACTTACTCAATCAACAGTAGTACATGAGTTTCATTTTTAATCTAGTGTTTTCAGAGTGGTGTGTGGTTCTTGCAGCCTTGTGTGGTTAGGTGCCCATTCCATCAGAATTTATCTGAACAAACACTACAATATACACCATAGACAACTTTGTTGAACCGTTGTTTTTTTGGTTTTCTTTTTTTTAACTAGAGCCATGTAATAAATGGGTTCTAACTTGGTTAATGAAGCATGATAATTGAATTGTAATAGCTGTTCTTTGAAGGCTTTGAAAATAGATGGGAACTGTTAAGATCAATATATTGTCTACTGGGAAAAAATATGTCATTGGGAGAAAATGATTTGTCTTCTTTTTTGTTTTATGAAACAATGATAAAATATTACTATTTGTGAAGCACATTCATAAAACTTTTATAATCTACTTTAAAAAGGTGTCCTAAGAGCATTTACTGCAATCCGCATTTATCAACTAATGCACATGTAACTGAATTGCAGAACCGACTTAATTTAAAAACAGATTTGGGGAGTGCTGTAGTATGTAGGCTTTAAAAATCTAGTCAAACCACGATGTGTCCTATTGTTATCTTTCCTTACGGGTCAGGTGCTTTGCCCCATCCTAAACCGTGGAAAACACAAGAAAGGTGTTTGGCACCCTACTGTAATTTGGTGCCCATGAAATCTCCTCCTGTAATGAATACAGGGCATGGAAAGCAAAACTGGCAGTGACTACCCTTTATAAAGGCGCTCCAGTTGTTTCTATATCAGTACAGCACCTAGCCCAGTGCAGTCATATTCTTGGTTTTGAGCCACTAAGTGCTATTGGAATATAAATTAATAAGGATAATGCCCATGACTTTCCCATCACTGGTATCTCCCCGTCTCATAATCTCCCAGGGCCCTGTTGACCTTTTTCCTCCTTTCACGGGTTAGCCTCTCACTTACAGTTTTACATCAATGATGCTGACGTATTCTCAATGACGTGACTCCCATTTTTCACAGGGAGAATGATTGATTAATTTTTAGTACGATATTGCCTAAGGGCTATCTAAAAATGCAGCATCTGTCATGCTGTACAAACACCTGGCCTAGAGAGTTTTAAGACTTACTTTTTGTTGTTGTTGCTTACTTTACAAATTAAAACTTTAAAGGTTGCATTTTCAGCCAATTTCCCTTTTGGTGCTCATATAAAATTTGCATATGCACAGAGGGTGGGAACTAAAGGCCATTTAAGTCAATGGAAATGCTTCTGTTGACATCAATCTGCTTCAGAACAGCCCTTTAGTCTATAACTAGGCATCAAAATAAGTTAACTGCACATCTATCTGCCTGAATCATGCAGGCTGGGGTGAATTTAGCAAGCACAAAATTCATAAACATCAGCAAAACTGTTGACCAAAAAAAAGCACCCTTTCGAATTAACCACAAAAGACTGGATTGTGCTCTTCTGACCAAGCCCAACTTCCTCAAAAAGGGGATTTTGAATCCATTTTCTAGAGATGGATATTTGTATTTGAATCTGGATTTGGGCTCAGAGTCCCCCTGCATTCAAGGTGTTTGGCTCTGTGTCCTGTTTTGGCTTTCCTCTACACACACACTCTCGCCTGTCCATTTGAGACCTTTTCTTGGAACTGCTCTGTCAGTGGTGAATTCAAGCCAATGGCTTTGAGGAATTTGGCCCATTTGTAGTAGTGAGGGTAACTAGGGCAGATCTGTATCCTAGTGAGAAATCAATGTGCATCACAATATGGAACAGAACAATGACATTATCTTAAATCAGACTGGCAACAGAAAATACAGGCAACAGTAACCATGATGGTCGTCCACTCTTCAGGAATGTTCTGTGACCTTCAGTATTAAATCTTTAAAGATTATAGGTAACAGAATGTGCCATGGGATCAAAATAAAGTCCAGCTCAAATCCTAATTTATCCTTTTGGCTTCTTTGAAGAGAGAAGGAAAATTAAAATGCTACAATAGATTGTAGGAAGCTAAACAAGCCAGTGCTTTTCAGCCCTCGCTTGTGAATGACACATCAGAATTGGCAAAATATTTTCAGTATACAGGCTATTAAAAAGTAAATGACATATAGTATGAAGCTAGATCTTGATTGATTATATATGTTTCTGGCAAATCAGGTCAATCTAAGCTACAGAATTAAAAAACCTGCTGACTTGACAAGAGTTGTATAGACTGCTAAATACTAGCAACTGTTTTTGTTTTGTTTACGAAGAGCTGGGTAAAAGAAATATCCCAGCCCCTGATGGAAAACTGTTGAAAGAAAATGAATCCTAACTGAGGGAAACGGTAAAAGAAGAATCCCTGTGCAGAAGCTGAATGATGGAGACTGTGCTATGCTGGCTCTGTGCAAACCACAGGGATTGTTCTGCACTGGTGAAATCCTGAAGTAATTGTGTTTACTGGGCGGGGGGGAAGGTGCAGTCTCACCTGGTGTTGGCATATGTGAGTATACATTCTAATAAAGACAAGGCAGATGGTAATTTTAACACGTGTTAGGAGATCGAGGCAAACATTAGGCTCTCCCATGGTCTTTTCCTCGACCTGCCAATGCATCTAAAAGCTATGTGCTGCCTTGTCTCCACTAAGATTTTACCATGTTTTGGCTAACATGAGATAAGAACACCTCTTTTCCTGGAGAAGATGGTCCCACCATTTTTAAGCCCTATTTTGAGACTTTAAATGAGGTCTGGGCTTGCTGCTGGCCCTCTGCTCAGGGATGAATTTTACCCAAACAGCTAAGGTAGTGGGATGAAGGAAAACACCTTATGAGCTCCCATCAGCACAATAAATGAGCTCTAAATGCACTTGATGCCATGAGAGAGTTTCTAGCCTATTTCAACCTCTGTGAAAGCAGGGAAAGGCCTAAACTTCATTTTTCAATGTTGCCAGAGAAGAGTTTATAGTTGGGAAATCTAGTTTGGTTGCGGGGTGTGGGTTAAGCCCTTCTTTTGCTTTCTGTTGCATTGACTCTGCTCTTTCTGACCTCCCCAACTTTATCTTCTGGATGTAGCTGCATTTCTGTTCTCCTTTCTAGAAAACAGTGGGTAGTGTATTAAGAATGGCAGGATTGTTCTGCTTTTTGGGGGGGGGACACAGATGCACTCAGCTGATGCAACCCACACCCATTCAGCATGACACTCTGTCCCCCTCTACTGTTGGTTGGGCCACGTATCGGGATGACCTGTTACAGGCTATTTTGAGTATTACCTTGGTAGGCCGCCCACAAATGCTGTTCTTCAAAATGCGATGACTCATTGCTTACTGCAGAGGGGAGAGTCTTTCAACCTGATGTCAGGAGATTTTTGTTTGTACCGTAGATGACAAAGGTCATCACCACCCACTCCTTTGCATTTCCCTTAAGGAAAATCAGCAGTGGTTGTAGTTAAAAAGCTGTGCTGCTTTGACTACACCAGTACTGTTAATATGATACAGTGACCCAAGTATGGGCACAGTTAGGCTGGTATAAAAATGCTTAATCTTGTATAGATGGCCTAGTGGTTAAAGCATTGGAGTGAGACTCTGGCGATCTGGCTGCTAGCCCTTTCTCTGCCACTGGCAGAGGTGACCTTGGGCAAGTCACTCAGTTCTGTGCCTATGTCCCTATAAAATGGGGGTTGGGGGAAGGGAGGAGAGTGGTACTGACTTCCTCTGTAAGATGTTTTGAAATCTATTGATGGAAAAAGTTCTATATAAGAGCTAGATGGTGGTGGTGTTTTATTGTAAGGCACCATTATGGTGGTATATCCGTGTCCATACCAGAGGTTACCGGTGTGGTGATTTCAGTAAAAACTCGCCCCCTGAAATAATTAGAGCCATAGAAAAGGCTATCATAATTTCGTCCTTATATTATTGTAGTGGCTAGGAACTCCAGCTGTGGATCAAGACCCCATTTTACTAGGTTCTGTACAAACAAGTCTGAAAATAAGCTCTTACTGTAAGTGAGAATCAAGTCCCTGGTTTTTAGTCCTCTGCTCCCACTTGCAACGTTGCACTGGTTTCTGACTCCTGCATTCTCGTCACTTCCTGTCCTTCCCTTGTAAACAAAGCAGTAAGCAAAAGGCATGCAAGCTATCGGTGTTATGTATTAACTTGTTCTGTTCTCAAATTTCGCCTTTCCATCCCTGTATCTTCTTTTGAATTGCTTGTTGACAGCTTGCAGGATTGCTCAAGAACCCCAAAGTCATCACTGTTTCGCTAAGCACCATCCCATTAAGAAGCTGGCAAAACTGTTGAGCTTTCTATTTGCCAGATAGGTTGCTCCATTTCTTTTATTGATTAGATAGAGGCATCTGTGGCAAAAATTCCTTTTTAATGTCTGTTGAATTTTTATAAGCTGTGGCTCCCAAATATAAGCCACAGCTGCTCTTATATTTATAATATTTACATTGGTCTTGGGAAAAAAGCCAGTGGGATTTGTTTCACTTGGGCACAGATCAGGTTTCTCTCCTTGAAACATTGTATTTTTAATGGCCGAGGGTGTCAGAGAATCACCACAGCAATTTTCATGGTTCAGTTGGAATTCTGTTTTATACAAATTCCTCTTGTGAGGCAGCATGTAAACTATTTCCTTAGAAAATCTCCCACCCTTTCGGAAAGCAGAGAGAGAGCCAGTGTTATGCTTTAAATAACCCCCACAGAGACACTTTTCTTACTTGTGTGCTTCAGCTCCATGAAATGGAACAGATGGGGTCCAATCTTGCAAGGTATCTATCTACATACACTAATCTTGGGGTGGGGGAGGGTTGTAAGCCGAACCAAATAAAAGTGCAAAGAAACAAAACATAAAAGCCAGATGCTGGTAATAGAGCAGGATTGAGAGAGCTCTAAAAGTCCTACTTAAGACATTTGCAGAGCTGCCGTGAATGGAAATTTTCTATCATTGCAGCAAAAATCCCCCAGTATGACTTATGTCAAAAAACAGAACACAAAGGGGTGCGAATCATTTTGAGGAAGGCAGCTGTCTTGAGCATGGTAGGCGCTGCATGTAAGATAAATTCGTAACCTGAAAGATGAGACTTGGGTGTGGCAAAGGTACCTTAGGAACTCAGGCACCTAATTCTCATTAACTTTACTTTAGGCATCCAAATTCCATTGCAACTCATTGGGAGTTGGACACCTAACTCCATTAGCTCCCTTTGACAACCCAGCCCAAGTATCCTGTGGGCAGCTTACTTGTTGCCAGAAATAAATCTAAACAAAGCACCAGCCCTTAGTTATTTTTTAAACCGTGCATACAAGAAGAAACTCGGGTGGAGGTAAGGAAATTACTTTGGTACGTGTGAGAGGGCAAACAACCTGTTTACTGATGAGGGGCCAAGCCCTCAGCACAAGTTAAGTCTCCTGTGCATTGATGCAGCAGAGAAATACCCCAGTGATATAAAGCTGGCATAGATAGGTCTACGCCGCACGCTCCCTCCTCTTCCACATAGGGCAGGTGTTTGGGATCAGAGTGAGTGCAGGCACAAGGCACTGCATTCCAGCCTCTTGGGCCAATGGAAAGACCCCTGGGGGACCAGCCAGAATAAGTTTGAGCAGACTTGTCACTGATCTAAATTGCACCAGGGCCTGAATTAGCCCCCCAAATAGCCCATGCACTGGGGTTTGGGAGGGCAGGAAGGTGGCGTAACGCCAACTCTGTCCTCCTCACAGGTTCATCGAGTAGGGCTGTAACCAAGGATCTGTCCCTAGGAGAGTAATGTGGCTGAAACCCAGCACCAGTTTGGAAATATAAAGCCTCGTGTGAGCATCATCATATGGTTTGATACACATTATCATTATGGAAACCTATATGGTGATTAACATCGCAGAGTGTGTATGTGTAAAATATGTTTTCCTCTTACTGTGCTCATAAGAGTTTCGTGGTTCACCTCTTATGATGTATTTGACAGCTAAACATTGGGAGAGATAGTCCTGTTCCCCAGACTGTCTGTCTTCCGGCTGGGAATAGAACCTAGGAATCCGGATTCCCATGCCTTCTTCTAATCATTAGACCTCCCATCTCCTGAGAACCCTAAATAGTAATGATGACTTCTGACTTTTAGACGCCTGCCTTACCCATGAGACAACACATTTTTCTGTGCAAGCAAAATGATATAGAACCTGTGAGTAAATTCCCGTCTAAATTTCATTGATCAAGTTAGAGAGGTTCCAAACTATTGTTACTTCATTGAGAAATGGGTGTAGGTTGACTTTTAATGCAACTGGAGGGTTCCAAAATGTTTCATTTGGTGAGAAAAGCCAAGCCAACCTCAAAATTCTGGAGAAGATAAACTCTGCTATATGTATAATCATTTTCTTAGGCGCCAGACTCTTGTCTAGCAGGAAAGATTTTACTCTGATAAAATATATTAACCTTTCATGTTAAGTTCATAGGGGAATTTAACAAGGTTTATTTTTTTTTGTTCTAGCCTCCATTAATTATTTGAACATTTTCCAATACGCTTTCCTGCTTATTAAGTTTCTAGTGGCAAGTTCAGTGTCTCTGTTCTGTACCCAGCTTTTTCCCAATTAGCTCTTAATTTACTTCCCAGCCTTACAGATTAACTCAAAGTGCAGTCTTTCTAATTTACTGTCTTAGTCTGAATATTTACTGTCCACCTTCATAGAAGCCTTGCTCTTATGTCAAGAGAAGCGGCAAAATAGAATGTCTCATAACATCATGCTCTGGCTCTCATATTATTTAGACCTTCTTTGAGAAAATGGAATGCAATTTTTTTAAAAAAGGATATTAACTTTTGGCTGGGCACAATAAATAAATAAATAAATAAAAATACAGGACAGAAGTTTGTTTCTGCATGTTCAAGTTTTGTGAGTTTATTAAAGGAAAAAATGTGCCAGTTAGCATTCATTCTGTGTTGGCTCATGGGCTCTACAACAAAGCAATGTACAAAACAGTCATTTGGGTTACTGTGTTTTGATGACAAAGTGGGTTTAATTCTATTCATAGAGCTGAGCCCCACATCTTCAAAGGTAGTGAGGCACCTAACTCTCTGAGGGTCCATGCCTGGAATCCTCAGTGCGCTGGAGCAGCACTCATTGAACTGGGTTGGAGGAGAAGGGGAATTTTTACTCAAGGTTTGGGTCATTCAGATGAGCACCTGACCACGTCAGTGTTCACTTAACCAACCTCAAATTCCAACCCATCATTAGTTCCACATTCGTGCAGTGGAACAACTTACGAAAGGAAGTGGTGGATTCTCCATCAGCTGAAATGTTTAAATCAAGACTGGAAGTCTTTTCTAAATGATACCTAGAAGCAGGATTACAATGCTTCAAGTTCCCAAAAAGAGGGTGCTGCTGGAGATGTGTTGGAGGGGGTATTCAGTTGGGGGATGCCAGGGAGTGTGTATGTATTGGAGGGGTACTGGGGGGATGCTGGAAGAGGTACCCGGAGCCTCACTCTTGAGGTAGAGGGGCAGTGTCACTCCCTGTCATGGTGGCATGGAGGTTGGTGCAGACCCAGGATGTAGCGACAGCTGTCAGTCAGCACCTCCCTCCTGGGCTTTCCACCCCTGCCAACCCCTGGGGCTGGGAGCCAGGCCCTGGTTAGGCGGGATCCAGCAGCTGTGAGGGACCAATCAGATGTGGATGCAGGGGAGAATAGGAAAGTGGAAGTTCGGGGTTCTTTGTGGGTTGCAGCACCTGTTCTTCAAAAAATCACGGACATGGCCTTGTATTTGAAATAGCTGGCCAGTCAGAGGGCAGACGATCAAAAACGAAGCAATGTCTGGGGCAAACCCAGACCTATGGTAACCCTAACCACAGGTTAGTGGAACAGGAATCCCTGGGTGAAATTCCGCGGCCTGGGTTATACTGGATGATTTCAATGGTCTTTCCTTTTGATCTAAAAATCTATGACTTTATGAATCTGTTTTAAGGATAATCTCGGAGCCAGCATGGGAAAATAGTGTGTGAGCAAAACATTGTGTTCTGCCACAGAGAGAAAAAAATTAGAGCCAAATTGCAAGTGAATTGACAGTGCTTATTTGAAGTAGTCCACATACCACTGATCACAGACCACTTGGAAGTGTTTTATCTTAGCCTGCAGGGGAACACCTTACAAGGCTGTATTTCTCTAGGGAGATATTGAACACAGACATTGTATCCAGAGCTATGGCAGAACAGCCACACAACTAATGATAAACTCATCAATGAGAGAGTTCTTTAAGGGGGGGGGGTCACCTTGTCACTTAGAGTAGATATTCTTCCCAGAACGACGGAGGACTTGCATGCAACAGGCGCTGATATGGTACACAGCGGCTGGCCACAGAGACATTAATTACAAACTGCAGTCAAATAAGACAACGAACGAAAGGAGGGGCAGTTGATGAGAGAAGAAATGGACAAATTGCAGCACACTAAACATTGAGTTAACCCCACTGATGTCTATGGAGTTATTCTGGATTCACAGTGGCGTAACTGGCAGCAGAATTTGGCGTGAGATTCTTCTGCTATAAAAGGGTGGCCTGCCCCGTTACAGGCCAGGGGTTTGATTATTAGACCTGGCTGGGAAAGGGTCAGATGATCACTATAAAGGGCTAAGAGACCTCAGTAGGAAGGAGATGGCTCTTGCAGTAGGCTCTGAAGCAGGCTGACTGAAGGGAGGCGTGTGTTCCCCTTTCAGCAAGGGGAAATGCCTCGGGGAGCCGTAGCCCAGGCAGGCTGCCTTTCGATGTTTTGCTTACGTTTTACGTTGAAAGAACAAAATTGTGCCCTGAGGGAAGGGCCTGAAAAGACTCTGGGTGTGGCATTGGCCCTTCCTGGGCAGAGAAGACGGTCAGCAGCCTATGTATGCCTAGAAATACAACGCATACCATAGGCGTAAAACACTGAAAATTTCACTCTCTAGACCTCATTATGAATCAGGAAGCAAGGGGCAGTAAATAGGGTACTGGAGTGGGTTGCAGAAAACCTGGTTTCTACTGATAGATCTGTCCCTGACCTGCTGTGAGACCACTTCATCTCTCAATGGGTCTTCCCCTCTCCCCCCCCTCGACTTTGTCTGGCTTGTCTACTCAGAATGTAAACTCTGTGGCTGCAACTCTTACTACATATATGTCCGGTATCTACCAGAATAAGATCTAAGTTCACTTGGAGCCCCTAGGTGCTATCATAAAACTTTTTGTTTAAAAAGGCAAATAAGTTACCAACCTTCATCCTCAGACTGCAGGAACAGAGGGACAGTCGGGCTGCCTGCCCTTGTTTCAAGCTATGCACCTTGAAAGTTTGTGCTGCCCCTGGCTTGAAGCGTGAGGAGTGTGTCCATTACTCATCCTGCCAAAGAAAATAGTGTGGCAATCCAGGCGGCTATTGCAATTTAGTCAGAGAGAGAACTGTTGTCAGAAGATGGTAACAGTACAGTGACTTCCTTGCATATGTGGAAAGATTTTGTGCTCACAAATGCGATTGCAGAGGAGTCTCCAGAGGTCACTGTATTAACTATGGAAGTTCAGTAATGACAGAATGGCACTGGCATTCTAGGTCTGTGTAAACCTAAACGTATTACCTTGGGTATTTGTGCTAGCTCAAGAGTGAGATAGACTAATAACACCCAGCTTGGTCACGTCAACATAACAATTTTTCTTGTAACACCATGAGTTGCAGTTTCTTTACTAGACTATTGACATTTGCTTTTTATTGTTTAAGGAAAATATGCAACATAGATGCAAAAGCCTTGCCTGTACTGAAGCTGTTTTCAACAGCGCTTAAGTAGCCTAAGGATAGTGCTTTGAAGCTTTAACTGACACTATTTATGTTATAAATAGAGCAAAAAACAATGGATGCAAGAGCCCTTCTGTTCCTTTCTTCTTTTATGATGAGGAAGGAGCAGTGGATAGAGAGGATGAAGATTTGGAACATAATTATAAATGGCCCCCGAGTCTTTTTTTTTTAATCTGTGTTGCTGAGTTGCAGTATGTTACAATAAATCAGTCCTATTGAAACATTGCAAAGTAAATAGCTGAACCTTCAAGACAAGGAGCTCACGGCACTTCTTTGACCTGACAGTTTGAAACTTCTTTCTGGCTAGGAGTTAACAGCAGATCCCCACTGCGATCAGACAGATACATCTTTGCCAGCTGGAAGCAAGAACAAAGCCAAGAACTCTCCAGTCTTTTTCCATGGAAACCTGCATTTACAGATGCTCATTTCCCGCTTACTCTTTGCATCAAAAGAAAGAAAGAGAGAGCCATAGTTAATTTTTGTGACAACTTATGGAAGGATTTCTTAAGAAGCTTTTTTCTTACATTTTTCCTTATATTTTTTTAATCATCTTGTCTAAGATTTTTCTTTTGGATATGGACAGCTTGCATGCATATTTTAAGTGGCCTTTTTATTTCTATTAAGTACAAATAACACCAGAGTAAGCAGTTTTCTTGTGGGTCCGATCCTGCAGAGTTCTAAGCCTCTTCTTTGTAGCGCTAAGGAACCTCTGCTCCCACTGTTTCTCATTAGGAGTTGAGGGCACTCAGCAGTTCAGAGGCAGCATGTAATAATGGCAAAGAATCACAGAAAAAACGATAAATCCTCAGCCAGTGAAAATCAGCATTACTTCATTGTCTTGAAAATAGCTATGCCCATTTGTTTTAGCTAGGATCTATCCCGGAATTGCTGGGGAGAGGAATTAACAGAAGATGGCAAAGTTGGTTATAATTTAATGTTTTCAAATATCTTTCCTCTAGGGATAGGAAGCTGAAAACCCTATTTTTAGAAGGCCCTACTGAACAGGGATTTTCAAGGGGTATTTGCTCCTGATGATAGAGAATTTTAAGTAACTATAACCACCGACAAGTCTTCAGAAAAGGACAAGGACTTGCAGAACTCTGTATGTGTCCTAGATGTAAGGAAGTATGAAAAGGGCTTCTCTCTTTCAAGTTCTTTCCCCTTATCAAATCAAGGAGAATTTTGAATGAATTCCTAAATCTCCAATATCTGCTTTCTGAATTTAATTATTTTTCTTATCTGAAATCTTGAAATATTTCCATTTCAGAGCTGTCAGAAAACATAACTAAAAGCTGTACATTAAAAATTTAAATATAAAGTTAAACTGCACAGGTGTAACTAACTTTTTCTTAGTAAGTTTCTTAGAACAGGCACTGGCCTTGTATGTCGGTACTGTAAAATCAGCATCATTTATATGGGCAAAGGCAATGTTCGTTAGGGTTGTAAAAAGTTAAGGTGAACTAGGATTTAACTACCTCCTAGTGTGTCAGCAAGGTGGTTCTGTGGTTAAGGTTGTGGAATGGAAACGAGATTTCATTTCACACTTTGTCACAGACATCCCCTATGACCTTGGGCAAGTCATTAGGCCCAGATCCACAAATGTATTTAAGCTCCTAACTACCGCTGAAAATTAGGAGCCTAAATACCTTTTGAGGATCTGGGCCCTAGTGTGTCTGTGTCTCAGTTATTTATCTGTAAAATAGGCATAACAGAATCTCCCTACATCCCTTGGAGGTGTGCTGAGAAGAGAAATGCAATCTGAGGCATTCTGAAACTCTAAGTACCATAGATAGATCATTGGATAATATAGACTAAAAATAGTCCCATTCAGTTCTCCTAGGGACTGCCCATATCCAGTAGAGCGATTGTATCACCTTAAACATGCACCTCCCATTGATTTCATCGGAATGCTTCACACACTTCAGTGTTTTTCTGGATAGGGGCACAGATGGAAGATTGCCATAGATGAGGTCCTGGAGATTGATTGTGAATGAAAGAAATGGGAAATTCTTGGGAATCCTGGAGCATTTAGAAAACAAGAGTCTTGGAGGGAGAGAATAGCCACATTTTCTACCCACAGTATTTGGTCCCTCATTAAAAATCCTTGTAAAACTGTACACCATATATTGCTCCAACACTACAAAGCGATACAGACACCTTGAAAATGGTCACTGTCCTGTGTCCCCATTTTCCTTGGATTCCATAAAGGTGAACGCCTATTATAGGAAATACAGCCTTGAAGCTCGGAAGTCAGAGGAACTTCTCGCATGAGTAAAGGATCCAGCATTAGGACAGATGTGCAAAAGTGGCAAAAACATGAAGGGCCAGTCTTGTGGTTCAGGCATCAGACTGGCACACATGAGATCTGTGTTCAAATCCTGGCTCTGCTGCTGTGTAATCTTGAGCCAACTCTGTGCTTCAATTTCCTATCTGTAAAAATGGAGATAATTGTTCCTCCCTCTCTCTCGACCTTATCAGCCCCTTTAGACAAACTCTTACTGTATGTATATACAGTGTTTTACAGCAAAATGACAGGACCTGTGGGTACTACTGTAATATAAATGGTGGTAGCCACACCACACTTTATTTATATTGAGCTTCTCTCAAATGTGGCCCAATGGCTAACAACCAAAGCCACCACCGCCACACAAAAAAGCTGATTAGCTATGTTTCAGAAGGATGTGGTTGCGTTAATAATACAATACCCATGAGTTTGCTGCATGAAGTGCTGATCATGATAGGCATAAAAAGCTGCTGTAGCCCAAAAAAATAATTCAAAGCTTATTAAAACCAACTGGACACATTCAATGCCAGTTTTAAATCTGGAAATAGAATTAGCTAGTAGATATTACATAGCTTTTGAGGCACTGCTGTTAAAGCCTCTGGCACCTAATAGTGTGAAGTGATTTAATAAACACCTACACACACAACCCCATTCTACAGTGTACTGGAGTCTAGGGAGAGTTCAGCTATGCAAGGCAGAGGCCATGTAAGATCTTGCAGGTCTACCGTCAAATTTTAAAACCCATTAGAAATAGTGTGAGAATCTGATGTCCTGAATGACAAATAGAGGGGGAAAGAAATCCTAAACATATTGTTTTGGTAATTAACTGGACTAGCTGAAGCATGTCCTTGAAGCAAGTTCTGGAAGACCAAATGGTGAAGAATTAAAATGCTGTAATTCATCCATGAGGTGACAAAAGCACGGACAAGCATTTGAGGTTTGAGGCCAATTCTCTGCTGGCATAACTGTTGAAGCCAGTGGCATTCAATCAGCAGAGAATTTGCCCCATTATTTCAACTTGTCAACTAGCAGAAAGCAGCTTTTTACTGTTCAGATGCAGCTCAAAGGGTTCTCTTAAGATGTGACTTAAAAGAGAAGTGAAAAAGAGGAAGGAGCAGGAAGGATGGTCGAGTAGTTAGAGCACTGTCCTTGAACTCAGGAGAGCTGCTACTCCATAGGCTTCCTGTGGGGCCTTGGGTAAGTCACTTGGTGTAGATCTACACTGCTAAGGAAAATTTGCAGCACCAAGGTCAATTGATTCTGGCTGCAAGACTAAAACATAGCAGTGTAGACATTCAGGCTCTGAGATCTTCCCCCTTTGCTACATTTCAGAGCCCAGGCGGGAATGTCTACACAGCGATTTTTAGCACCATAGTCCGAGTCCCATGAGCCTGAGTCTACATCTCATGTGATGTAGATGTATAAGTAATGTAGTTAGAAGTCGATAACGGATTTCAGATTATGGCAATGGCATATAGCAGAAGCAAGTGGACAGATAGGTGTTGATAAGGCCTTCTGGAGAGCATAACTGTTTATCTCAGCGGAAATAATGACTGATAATTCAACTGAGTATGTTCTGACAAGAAATAGGTGAGCCGTTGTGTATATATAAAGGCTGGGATTTTCAAAGGGGCTAATGGAGTCTGGCACAAGAGGACATCTAACTCCCAGGCAATGCAAGTAACTCTGTGTCAGACGTTAAGGCATTGCATGAGCTGCAGTTTCAATAAGTCCAGTTTAAAAAAGAACGAAAAGAAACACCCCCCAGCACTGCCGCGAGTCTCAGAATGCAAGTCCGCTGACTTGGGCGCATGCTGCAGGGCTCAAAAGAGCAAAGTAAAAGTTCAGGCTCGGCTCAGAGACCCACCCCGCTCTACCTGAGCCTGAATGGCTAGATTGCTATGTTTATCCCTGCAGTGTGAGCTCCAGGAACCCAAGTCAGTTAACCTGGGCTCTGAGACACGCGCTTTTTTTTTTTTGGACATACCCTCAGTGATGTAGCCATGCACACATCAGGGGGACGTTAATGGAAAGAAAGAGCATGCCAGTGGGCCTCTCCACTCACAATCAGATTTTCCCAGGAGGGCTGGTTCTTGCCTTTCCTTAACTTTTCAGTGAAAGCAAAAACTGCATGAGCTCTTGCTAGGAAGTGAGCTCACAGGGTCTGTTGACACGGCAATTAAAAACCCACAGCTGGCCTGTGCTGCCAGTAGGCCAGTCAAGTAGCAGCTTAGTCTGCCTGTCAACTAATTGAAATCAAACACTGAACAAGGAATCAGTGGGCTAGTTCACAGAGTAACGTACTAGTCAATGTAATTAAGATCCACAGAATCTAGTCCAAATACAAAATGCTAAGAGCAGAACTTAGCCTTTCAATGTTCTACTGGTAAGGACCTAGAAAAAAACCAAGTAACGCTTAAGCCAACTATGGTTTGTACAGATAAGAAAGTTTGTACTGTGATGAATTTAAAATTAATTTAAACAAGATCAAAACAAACTTTAAAAAATTAAAAAGAGCATGTGCAATCACAGGTCTGTCATCTAATAATTTAGGTATATGCTTAATTGTTGTTTTTAAAACAAATCAATCTATCATATACTGTTTAGAAGGCTACTTGGTACAAACTAGATCATCATCATAATGAAGAAATAGGCATGGCACTTGCTATTTCCTAAAGCCTTCTCGACAAGGTGATTTTTAACAAAGGTTAACAAACTCAGCTGTCAAAGACATTCTTGTCCTTACTAGTTTTAGTCAGGCCAATGGGGAGGGGGTTAAAAACATGCTCAGCTGCACCTTCTACAGAGTTGTGGGTAGACCATGTTATTCAGCAGTTCACCAGTATATTAACCCCAAACATGTTACAGTACTATTGGAAAAATTAGTTCAAGGCCTGGTAGAAACCAAGGGTCTGCCGCTGATTCTCAGTTTTATACCTGTTCAACTCTAGTGATCTCAGAGAAGCGTCTTCTGATTTACACCAGTGTAAGATCAGAATTGGTCGTACCTCTTTGGGCGATACCAGCGTGGGTGAAACAGACACCAGCGAAAGCTTGGGTTTGCCCATAAGTCCTTTGTCTCAGACCCTAGTTCTGCCTGCATCAGAAAAGCACTCCAGTCTTTCTTCTATTCCGAGAATGGAGTTAATGGGTCAGGCCTGACCCTAACTCAGAGTGACTTGGCAAGAAATACCTCTGCTTCAAGGTTATTCACCGAAAGGCTTTGTTTCACCACTGTGAACTATCTGTCCCCCTGCGACATGGGCACTCAGGTTATCCCTATGATGAATGCAGTGCAAATGATTACAGAGCTAAATAGAATTTTGGCCAAGCGAAGCTTGTGTTTTGGGGGCTTTTTATAAATGCTTTGTTCTCTGTTATTGCCAGGGGGCCTAGGCTTCCTATTCGGTGCATGGGGATAGTTAAGCGCCTGTGAAGGGGATTTTCAAAAGCTGGAAGCAGGGAACTGTGTAAGCTAGCCAGACGTGAAATAACAAGAACCGAGGCAAGGAGAGTGGTGGGTCTTGGGCACCTAAGCAACTAACCTAGCTGGTGAGATGCCTCCCTCCACTCCAGCCTCCGCTGTGGACCCTCTCCTGAAGTCAGACGCCAAGGTAGTCCATACCTTAGCAGCCAAAACCATCCCCCTCCCCACCCCCATGTCCTGCTTATGCTCAAAACCTCTCTCCCTGTGCCCCAGCTATGTTTTGGGCCAGTGCTATTCTGCTGACCTGCCTCCAGCCCTCCTGCTGTGGGACTGGATGGGTGTCAGGTTTTAGACTAGGGCTTCTGAGCAGCTTATTAACTGTGCCGAGCAGCACGTAGGGTGCTATGAAGATGCCGAGCAGAGGCAACCTAGGAAGGTGAGGCGGCATCTGAGCTGCAGCCTGGAAAATGCCAGCGGCACCGATGTGGCGGACTTAGGCACCATAAGCCTGTTTACATGCCTAAATCCCTCTTAAAAATCTGGCCTTCAGGGCCTTCCAAGGGTATGTGTACACTGCATGGTCCATATGGTAGCACGTACAGTGCACACACTGCTGGAACCCTCGCACAGGTATAGCAGTGAGCACTGCGGAGGCAAATAAATGCACCCCTACACCCTGTGGGTATAAACCCTACTCTGCTCTCTGCTCATCCAAACGGCGCCTATCCTATCTACGCTGCTGTGTTTAGCAGTGTAGTGCCATGCTGCGGGAGCCTTTCTCCACTGCAGGGAAAGATGCCACCAGTGGGAAAATGTTCCAGCAGAAGGGGAGACAGCGGGGAAAGGCGCCGGCAGTTCCCCACTGCCTCCCCCTGCTGAGCCTTTCATTGACAGCTGTAGCTACACACCACTGCATGGCCACACCCTGCTTTTAAGTGCAACGTGTAGCTACACACGTCCCGCACATCATTCCCCCCACCAATGGTTTGCAGTGTAAATGTCACCAAAGAAGTAATGAGTATTTACATGTCTGTGGTCCCTGTGGCTGTGTTAGAGAATCGTTTCTTGGGAGTACCTGATTCTAAGCCCTCTCCATTGACTTGCCTTGGTTTTGGACCAGGCCGCTCATTAGCAACACATGGTTTTCTGACGCTCTAACGATTGTACATTTCATCATTTTTGCTGCTGATTTTGTGGCTCACTTGCTTTTTCTCTAACCCACATTTGATCCATAAAATAGAGACTGAAATCTATGCCCTCAAACAGGGAGAACTTTTCTTCTGTAAACGTTATTGAATAATGTCTGGAAACATAAGGGCAGAGGTACCACTGAGCAATGGCTAGCTTTTGTGTGTGTTTGTTTTCATAAGTGCACCGAAAGCTCAGTGGGATGTGATGCAAACACAAAGCAATCGTTCTGTTTGAGGGAGCTGTAATTAATGCCCCATCTGGTGCAAGACTGACATGCAGAGCAGCCACAAAATAATCCTCAACGCAGCAGTGGGGTTCGGAACACAGTGTGCTGCCATTAAATTACTATTATTCAGGTTGGATGGCGATGAGAGAAGTTCTTCTATAAAAATCCTGATAGTCAGACCACAGGCCAGGCAGCAAAAATCCACTGAGAGGCTCAGGGTCTTCTGTTATAAGATCCATTGGGCAACCACCTGTCATGCTTTCACCCTAACAATCCGGTTCTTAAATGTTGCAAAGAGTGTGAGGATGAACAGGAAAGAAGGACGTGAGCAATCTAGGAGGATATCTGTGACGTCAGCCATGCCCGGTTCATATTAGCTTCCTTTGCCTTAAAAAAATCTGGGGTTCTTACTCTTTAATAATTCCACTCTCCATTCTTTTTCTTTTCACTTTTGTTCCAGTTCTTTTTCTCACAAAGGTAGTCAGGCAATGCTGGAGCTCAGGGCAGCAAGACGTGAGTGTCTCACATAGACATCTTAATTGCCATGTGTTAATGGCCTAAGCTAGTTGCATTGCTGCTCGTAAGTTCTCCTGAGCCCAGTGGAACAACTGTAGTACAAAAGAGCAGGCATCAGGATTCCTATGCATACTGCAGAAGCATTTTTGATGTTGTGTGTTGACTGCAGCAGCACACAGCAGGTAAGCCACGAAAGGGTCGGGGATGTGGCCAATGTGTCAGCAATCACACAGTTCCTCTGGCCTATGTTTACATGCAAGGGTTGGTTCAGTGACCCCACGACCTGTGATGTAGGTCCTGTGATGTGATGAAACAGAAATGCACGCTCGCTAGAGAAGAGGGTTCCAAGGAGGTGCTCAGACACCACAGTGATGGACACAATGTAAGCACCTAAGTAGAATAAATTCCCTGCCATTACATTAATCCTTTAATTTGGGCTTTGTTCAGCGGTTCAGAATTTGGCCTTTTGACATTATGGGCCTGATGTTCAGAAGTGCAACCAAAACTCCAATTGAAATCACTGGAGCTCAGAATCACTGAAAATTATGCCCCGGTGGGTTTGCTGAATGCATACACATTTATTATTGAAAACCCTATCTACTGAGAATTGACATCTGTCTTGTGATGTGATACATCTATACAATATACATGTGTGTGTTTGAGTGTCTAGCTATCTCTCTCTCCGCACTTACACATCTCCCACCCATATCTTTGTATTTCTAGATCAGTAAATAGACACACACATAAACTGATCAGCAAGTATCCAGCCAAGACAGTGTTCAACACGTCTCTTTCCTTCTGAATACAGTAGAAGCTCAGAGTTACAAACAGCTCGGAAATGGAGGCTGTTCGTAACTCTGAACAAAACGTTATGGTGGTTCTTTCAGAAGTTTTACAACTGAACACTGACTTAATACAGCTTTAAAACTTTACTATGCAGAAACAAAATTCTGCTTTCCCTTTATTTTTTAAATAGCTTACATTTGACGCGGCACTGTACTATATTTGGGTTTTGGCTTTTGCGGGATTTTTTTGGTCTCTGCTGCTGCCTGATTATGTACTTCCGGTTCCAAATGAGGTGTGTGGTTGACTGGTCAGCTTGTAACTCTGAGGTTCTACTGTAATTTATTTATGTGCTGAATACTTTTTATCTGCTATTTGACCAGCTCTAATAGACAGGCATATACAAGGCACATAGGGCAAAATGCTGCCCTCATTTATAGTTTTGCACAGCATTGACCTCAGCAGGGTGGGAGGATGCAACTGAAGGCAGAGTTTGGCTCATTTTGTGAGTAGAGGTGGGCTGTAAACCTCAATGGACTTTTAGCCCTGTGAAGTTTGCTGTGGTATTGGACATGCACAGTTCTGTGCTGCTTATGTACAGTGTGTTGGTTTTGTCACGATCAGAGTGGATTATTGTTTGAGAACAGGATTCATTAATGACTGTAAGAGAGCTGATTGTAAACTTTTTGACAATTGGTTTTTGGTCCAAAAATGCCAAGTGCTTGAAAGCAAAACGTTGCAAAAGAGGGTTGGTTTTGACCAATTTCCCGACTCTCAAAACAATGTGAAGAAAAGAAGTTCTGAAATTGTCAAAACATTTTGTTTTTTAAATGAAAATTTCTAATAGTCTGGTTCTAAATAACTTTTCATTTCAAAATGTACGTTAGACTGAAAAAACATTGAAAAATGAGAAGGTCAAAATTGAAACAAAATGTTTTGATTGACCTTAAATGAAGAAAAAAAATTAATTCACAAATATTTTTGAGATTTTGACATTTTGCCCTGATTTGACATAAAAAAATGTGAACTCTCTGAAATATTCACAGGCTGACTATTCTGTTTCCCATTCTAAACTGCAGTGGAAGCAAAAAAGAAAAATTCAGACAAGTGTACACTGATGGGTCTTCCTCCAGCCCCCACTTCTACAAGTTCTATAGCATCAGCCAAAATTTAATTACAGAGACAGCCTGCTGCCATCATCACTTGTACTGGGTCCTCTCGCAAGAATCACTGTGCTGGAGAATTGGTCAGCAGAACAACAGTGACTGAATAAATAACTTGTTATACAGCACATAAGAAATTTGTACATTGTGTGGAGAAGCCTGAAGCAGAGTAATTGCCCTGGAGATCTGTTCAAGTTTTCTGCAAGTGAAAAATAATTTGTTCCTTTTGGACAAATGTTGTTTGGCTGTGTTCTTTTCTCTGTAAAATATAGAGTCTGTAACATATATATACAGTAGGCCCAAACCAGAACACTGGACCCAGATGCCCTTGAATTTTGGAGAAGTTTCAATCCAGCTTCTGCATCTGATCCCTTATTAATAAGAACTTATAATCAAAATAGACAGTTCAGGCAGGCAGCATTATTGATAAAGCTGATTGGAAATCTTTCAACTAAATGTTTTTTCATAGGAAAATGCCAGTTAATCTAAACCAAAACTTACAAGAAGAACGTGACAGTTTCAGAAATTAAATTTAACTAAATTTAATTAATTTAATTTAAAAAAGAATGGAAATAAAAGTTTTGGCAATGTCAATGTCCCACTTGGATGTTTTCTGAATGAAATATTTGAGGTTTTTGTTTGAAACAACTAATAAATATAAAAGTCGAAATCAAAATGAAACATTTTTATTATCTTGAACCAAATTTTTTGGGTGTTTGCAAAAACTCTTAAAAATTCAAACAGGGTAAGAAATATATTTCTTGCCCAGTTCTAATTATTACCCCTATTTTACACATGAAGAAACTGAAGCACCAAGAAATTTAAATGACCTGCCCAAGATGCCACAACAGAGTTTATGACTGCACTGAGAACTGATTCCGTATCTCCTGGATGCCATTCAAGTGTCTTAACAACAACACTGTCCTACCTTTAAATTCTATTAAATTCTCTGTTTACAATAAATCCATGCAGATGCAGAGATATATAATGTTCTGTAAGTGGGAAAAAGGATTTTTATGTGACATCCTGCAAAAGCTTTAATTTTCCTCCTTAGAAGCCCATCCACATTTTGTTATGTTGCAGACCTGCGAAGGAAAAAAGCTTCAAGCTAAAACTCACATGAAAAATAGTCAACTATCTGCAACTGTCAAGTGCCAGCTGAAGAGGTAAAAATACCTCTTTTTATAGAGTTATACGTGTCCAATAGTAATAAATCATTGCCACAGAATGGGGCTTGGAACAGTGGTGATTGTCACCAAAAGTAAATGACAAAGCGACTTTGTAAAATAAAAACACTGAAAGGGACTGGAAACCAAACAATAAGATTTTCTCTGCATGTGTGCGCACATGCATGTTGGGAGGGGGAGTAATGTTATAATGTCCTTTAAACCAGGTGGTCAGTCTTAAAATTCTAATCCCGATGTAGTTTGTTGATTTTGTGTTCCAAGATCACATGTGTTCATAGCAATCATTTGTCCAGCTGTTCAGGATTGTATCAATTAGGATGCCAGTCAAAGCATAGAACAGCTTGGGCCCAATTCTCTATTGACGTCAATGAGACTACTTATGGAGTAAAGTTCTATTCAACATGATCAGTAAGGATGGCAGAATACAGTCCTTGGGAAGGTTTTCATGCATCACATCTGAGGGGTGAATGCCATGATAGAAGTAACTGTTCTGTCAATGGGGCAATTCCTGGAGTGGAACCAGAGACACAGCATTAGCCAATAAATGTGTGTCCCCAGTATGATGTCATTCCCAGATGATCATTTCAGGACTAATGACATTCAAATTGTTACTGTAAATCAGTTTAGTGATACTGTAAGGCATGAAAACCAAGGGCAATGGACTGACACCTGTTTATGCCAGTTGAGTATCTGCCCAAAAATATCTACTCATAGGCTTGAAGACCCTGTGTTGAAATGTCCTGGAAATTGTCTGTATTAGTTTCTTTGTCGCCAGTACCTGAAATGCAGAGATTCCATTGTTTTTCATTTACAGATGATTTGCTTCTTATAACGTATCTATCACTTTCTCCAGGATGCCAGAATGGGAAACATTCCTTCACAGGTTCCACTTTTCTAACTACAACTGCCTTTAAATATTTCTATTTATCCCTTCCCTTTGGTCCAATAATGGCAGAGAGCGAATAAGAGACCTGTAGGGCTTGGGAATGATGGAAGACAGAGATTGTGATAGCTAATATTTTAAAATCACATGCAAAAGACTTCCACACTCATTTCTGCATGTGGGAAGGCTTGCAGCATCAGGCCTTCAATGCAATTCAGTGTTGTGTATCTATTAGTAAAAATGATGTGCCTCAGCCCTGTTTTTTTTTAAAGATATGGTATGGTCTTTCACATGTGTGGATTGTCACCCATCTTCCTTAACGCCTGTGCTGTATTAAAGCTGTCCTAGGTGATAACGATAAAGTAAGAGACATAAATGCTCAGCAGAAAGATTCTCAGTTCTCTCCTATTGATTATGCAACTGTACAGATTATGGTAGACTGTGATTTATGTTGATGTATAACGCTTGTGGATACAAAACTGCAGATGACAGGTCCGATATATGGTTTAAAGCAAACTTTTAAGCTTAGTGTGTTACCCAAATTATGTATGTAATAGGGGCAATAATGCAATTCTGGGTCAACAGTACTTATGTTACAGTAACACTTTGCACATCTCTAGTACCTGTGTTTGAAAATCTCAAAGTGCTTTATAAATGTTAGCATAATTAATGATAAAAATGTTGGTAGGGATATTAAACCTCCATGTTCCAGGGCTAAAGCCAGTCTTCAGTTGTTAGTGATCAAGACCTAGCACAGTTTCACCTCACCATAGAATACTACTTTGTGGAGTCTCTCATTGTCCATTCTGACATGACTTGTCCATCTAAACTGAGCTTTGATGGTGATTAACTCGATGCTGTGTTTTTTTGCTTTTTCAAGGATGTTCATGTTTGACACTTTATCTTGCCCATGGACCTTCAGAAAAGAGCAGAGGCAGCTCATGTAAAATTTGTCAAGTTGCTTCATGTGTCTGCAGTAAACCATATAAAAGGGATGCTGTCACTATTGCATTGTATATCATCGGTTTTATTGACTGTTCAATGGTATACTGGTTGAGTATCTTATATCAAAGTCTGCCAAAAGCCTGGCTTGCATTTTCTTTTCTATTTGATATTTCTTGATTTGGGTACCCATCACCTGAGTTGGTACTGCCAAGGTATGTAAAGTGATGCGTTTTAGTTCTCTACAATCTGTGGTGGGGATAGTATCAATGGTAAGGGTTGAAGGAACTGTTTGGAAAAGGACTTCAGTTTTCTCCGGGTTGAGGATGAGTCCAAACTCTTCAGTTGGCCCTTAGAACCTATCAAGATTAAGCTGTAGGCGACTTTCACTATGACTGAGTAGAACACGATCATCTACGAGAACAGCTTCACATAGGAGTTTCTCAAGGCCTTTCTTTCTTTGCAATAAGCCTTGAGAGATTGAAGAGTTTTCCATTGATTCTGCACTTTATGTAGATGCCCTTATGAAGGTCGTCCCTTGTGTAATTCAGAACAGCTTCAAAGAACAGATCAAAAAGGGTCAGTGCAGCACGCAGTTTTGTGTCATCCCATTAGATATGAGAAGCGGTTTAGAGAGGCCACTGTCTGTGAATACTTGACCAGTTTTATGTCTTTGTGAAGTTGAAGTACAATGTTCATTAATTTGGTGTGGCTACCAAACTTTTCTAGCATTTTCTAGAGTTCATTTCTGCACACAGCGTTAAACCATTCTTTTAGATCAGCGAAGACCATGTACAGTTCCATGTTTTGTTCAATGCCTTTTCCCTGCTTCTGTTTCTCTACAAAACTAATGTTTGTGCTAATATAACCTGATCTAAAACCTCTTTGGGTCTCTAGTAAAAACACCTCTGATTCTGTTTCAACAAGCTGAATAAGCAAAATACAGGCAGGGATTTTGCTCTCTACATATATCAGGAAGAGGTCCCAATAGTTACTACAATCAGATTTGTTGTCTTTATTGTTATATAGCAAAACTGATTGCATCTCTGAAGTCCTGAGGAATTTCCTTTGCTTCCCAAATATCCTTCAAGATTTCATGTAGATAGTTTATAGTTTGGGGGCCTGTAGGTATAAATATTTCAGCTGGTATGCTGTCTTTGCCTGGTGATTTACCTGGCTTCATCTGTGTGATAGCTTCCGCCTCCTCCCCGACTCTCCCATATCTTCATTCGTAGGTGGCTGGGCATCTCCTTTATATAGCAGGTATTCTGTGAGTTCCTCTAGTATCTGTGGATAGACAGTAGAGAGATGGTTGAATAGCTCAGCAAAATGCTACCACCCATCTTTCAGAGATGCCTCTCTGGTCCTTGATTAAGATAGATCCATCTGAACTCTTTAGTGGAAATGCGCTCTAGAGCATTACCAACCTCAAGCATTCAAAAAATCATGACTCTGGCCTGAACAAATTATGAGTACCTTAAAAATCATGATTTAAAAAATAATAAATTGGGAGTTCTTTTTGGTTTCTGAGCCTTTATAGTGTACTTGAGTCATGTTTTTGAGCTTTTTTCCCTAGACCGACTGTTAGAAAAATACTTCTTTTTAAAAAAATATTGAAAAGTTGGGATTTTCATGCAGCCATCTGACTCCAGGAGCTGTCATCAAACAAAAATATCAAATATCATGAGATTTAATAAAACTGCAGGAGTTGGTAATGCTGTCTCTATCATATAGCATCAGCACAGCTGTGGGGTTTGCATCCATTCAGAGGCAAGGCTCAGTAGGCAACAAAACATCTTAGACTGTAAAATCTTTGGGAAAGGGACCATCTTTTTGTTCTATGTTTTGCACAGCTCCTAGTACAGTGGGGGCCTGGTCCATGACTGGAGTTCCTAGGTACTATGGTAATATAACTAATAAAAAATAATTGTCTGAAGGTAGATTCTCTGCTTTGTTGCACTCCTGATGTCATTTGGGTGGCCCAAAAGGAACACAAAGGCTATCCCTATCTCCCTAAACGATCATTCTCCTGGCCTGGGGCAAACCCCATTAGGTATAGCTAAGCTTTCCCTTCCTGCAGTCTGCAACTGGTGAAAGGTCCTTTGTGAATGGTTGCTAGCTGGTGCCCTGTTAAAGGAACCGGCACTCCAGGCCAGACAGAGAATCTAGGAGTCAGAGCTGTCTCCACATTGCCTCTCTCCTGTAGGCATCCATCAAATTCTAGGAACTGTAAAGAATCTGGCCTCACTTTGGGGTTTCCGAGTGCCTCCTACAAAGGTGGCACAGATAGTTCTGTCTAAAGAACCACCTGTGCTTTGTTTGTTTTCTTTTGGCAGCGGGGGCAGCAGACCCAGAAAAGAAATCATTTTTGCACACCATGCAAAAGCAAGACAAATGAGTTATATAAATTCCACAGACAAAGCACTGTTCTGTCTGTGTTTATGGTGAGGGCACGCTGTGCAGTGATTATGATTAAGAAAAGTCATTTTCTCCTTTGCTCAGTGTAATGAAGAATGCACAAAACAAAGCGGTTTCCATTCCCCAGTTTTAATACAGTCAAAATCTTTTTACAGTGTTTATTCCCAAACTGATTTTACTTTTAAACTGAGGATCAATGTCTTTAAAGAGAGGTTGTCAAAGCTGATATTTTTTGTGGGTGTCTCAGTTTCAGGGTGCCCAATTTAAGATACCTTAAAGGGTCTTAAATTGCAGAGGGTGTACGCCCAGTGTCTTCTGAAAATTAGGCTTCTCTAGTGTCTCAAGTTGCACACCTACAAATCAGTACTCCCTCTTGAAGATCTTGGCTATAGGCAAAATACTATTACAGATGTACTTTTGTTACGATTACAAGATCACAACAGCACCAGCAGATCCAACACTCGACTTTACACCTTTTGTATGTCCTAACATAAGCTACAGGGTGGAAGGGCAGATTTTTCAGAAGTACCTCAGGGTATGTCTGCCCTTGGTGCTCGCGGTGTAATTCCCGCACTAGCTCTGATCAAGCTAACATTCTCAAATAGAGTGCTTCTGCAGCAGTATGAGCAGTCAGAGAGGCTAGCTGCCCCAAGTACGTTCCCACAGAAAACCATAGGCATGTCACAGGGTAGCTAGCCCCTCCCACTCCTTGCGCTGCTGTGGCTTACCCAGTATTTTTAATGCACTAGCCCACCCACTGCTCAACAGGCAGATATGCCGTAGCTGAATTAGGAGCACAAGTCTTACTGATTTTCCTTGCTCACAATAATGGTTTTGTTTGAATGTGACGTGAGCATTTGGTTCAATGTCACTTTGTCCACACCAGTTCTTTCTTCCTTTTGCTGGGTTTTCCTTTTGTTGCCTATTTCAGCCCTACAACGTGATGAGATGAGTTCCAGAAATGACGGTAGGTTGAAGAGAAGGAAGCTTTTGTGTTTGTCTCTGTATCAGGACTCAGGAGTGCTGGCTGTGCAGCACACTTCCTTTGTGACCTTGGGCAAGTCACTTGATCTCTCTCTGCCTCAGTTCCTGATGTGTAAAAACTGAGATAAAATTGTTTCATTGGCTGTCCAGTCTATTGAGATTGTAAGCTCTTTTGGACAGGGACCATCGCCTACTATATGGCTACCACAGTGGGTTCTGGTTTCATTTGGGGCCTCTAGGCGCTATAGTTACACAATTAAATAATTACAACAGTATCAAGAAATTAGAGGTAACAAATATGTATTTAATTAAATCTTTCCCCATCCCCTGCCAGTGTAGGATTATATCCTAAAGTGTATCTAAAAAATCTTTTTCTGATCCATTGTTCTCATGGAAATAGTTTAATTTCCTCTGCATTTCAGTGATACATGATGCATGGCACATAATTACTGATATAGCCACAAAGTACAACAGATCATGGCGATAATTTATCAAGTTAAGACAACCTGCTCTTGCACATCTCTTTGAGACTGGCAGTGTTCAAGGTAGCTGCCAACTGCTAAATTACATATACTTTAGTTTTTTTCATACGCGTGTGTAAATACTGCTTTGTTGTTGGTTTTCTTTTATTGTGAAGGATGGAATTTTAAAAACCTAACTGAGGACTTCACAGTCAAATCCCAGCTTTCTGTCAGGAGTTACAAAGAAGCAAATAAACTCTGCAAAACCACCATAGAAGGAACGTGGGTTCTAACCAGGAGATTGAAATCCCCTGAGAACTAACTGATAGAAGATTATTTTATTATCCCTCCGAAGAACATAACATATTCTTGGCATGTCATGCAGTAGATTATACAATTTTCTACGCTTGATCTTTCAACACAGCTTACGTTGACATTCCGTGGGAGCTTTATTTGCAGAGCAATGGAAGAGAAGTTTAGCTCCACCTTCAGGAACCTATATAGAAAGCAGAAACAAGCAGCTTTTGTTTTGAAATGCAGACTTAAGGGTGGCTACTTTCTAGAATAAGATACACACTGTGGGTGAGGATGGTAGCATGGGGTCCAATCATACAAACTCTTACTCATGAGAGTTGTTCGCTCAATAGGAAGTTCATTGAGTTCAAAGGGCAGCTCGCTCCAGTAAGTATGGTGACAGGTGCCAGCCTTTATTTTTATGTTGTCAGTAGAACTGGGTCCAGAGTTGGAAGAAGATCCATTTATTCGCCTTCTGTGAGTTTTTTAAAACCTTTGCAGTTGATATTCCCCAGCTTTACTCTTTAACCATGTGTGCTAGAAACTTGCATTTATATTTTAAATGAAGCCTGAGATTCATGTCCAGTCCCATACCTCCAGGAGCGGAGGGTTTAAGAAAAATATCAAATATCACAAGACTTTTGGCAACTCTTAGGCCCAACTTTTGGCCTGAGTTTGTGGAATTTCTGCACATATGATAGCTGAAGATGGCTGTAGCAGTAGGGAAGAAAGATGACCAAGCAATCAGGGTATTGTCCTGGGAGTCAAGAGACCCATGTTCAATTCCTTGTTCCATCACAAGTTTCCTGTTTGAGCACTGGTGAGTCACTTAGTCTTTCTGTTCCTGTTTCCCTATCTGTAAAATGGGAAAAATAGCACTTCCCTATCTCACAGGAGTGTTGTGAATATTATGAGGTGTTCAGATGCTCCAGAACTGAAGGTCACATAAGGACCTTACATAGATTCCTTGGTTGGCCTGCAAGGTTCCTTGATTGACTGCCACACTGGTCCGGATGATTGTTCTGTAGTTTATTTCAGGGCAGACGGATTACAAATCATTGCAGAACACCATAAGAGTAATAATTTATTTGCTACTTAATCTGTCTACAATTTACAAAGAGGCAGATAACTCAGAGAGACAACATCAGAGGTAACCTTAATCAGAATAAGTGTGAGGTCAACAAACAGCTCAGTAATTCTGAGAAAACATTCAAATAACCTTCCAGAATAACAAACCAATGGTGCCCGTTATGTACAGATAATTTAAAAAACAAATAAGCAAACAAAAACCTAACAAACCAAGCCAAGTCCAGCACATAGATTCTTGATCCGTCTGGTTTAACTTACTTGTGAGCTCCACAGGTCAAAGAATGACAGTAAAGAACTAGAGAAGATTACACCAGAGCGCACATAGCAAAGGTAATAAACTTTATTTAGTGCTGTGCACACATTCAGCTCCAACAGAAGATGTGGATGCTCCACAGTTCTGAAAAATCAAGCCTATTCTGTATGCATAAGAGATTCTAAAATAAAGTGAAGAAGAATTAGCAGACAATACAAGTATAGTGGCACTATTTCACTGACCTCCCTGCTGTGCAAATACTAACCTAGCATGAGTGCTTTACTTTAACACAAATAGTGAAAATAGTGGTATTAATAGCTACATTCCATGCATCATTAAAACCATCTTACATGTATCTGTGTTTAGGAACGAATCACTCATTCTTCAAATCAGCTCTTCAACAGGGGCCATGTCTGGTCCAAAGCTCACTGAAGTCAACAGGAGTCTTTCAGTTGACTTCAGTGGAAGGTTTGGACCTGTACAGGGCCCATACAGAATGAAGGTGAGTCTTTCAATAGTGGGAATGGACTTCTTCTGTATGAAGCAAAATCAAATCTCATAATACTGATGTTAATATCCTTATGTGCGTTCTGTAGCTTAGGATGGAGGGTGAGTTTGGGTCCCAGGAGCAATTGGGGCAATACATTGAATAGGGAACCACAGAATTCCTTCAGCATTTTCAAGTTCACCAGCAAGTTCAGAAAGTAGAATTCAGGCAGCAGATCAGTGAGTGCCACTCATCTGCTTGAAATTTTGATACCAGTTAATTCAGAAAAGCCAGCGTTTACTTGCTAACATCTGAGAGTCGCTGTTACTAGGTGTAATTCTCCTTTCACATCCATCATTATGCGTTGGTGCAAACCCATTGTTTTCAATGCTGTTATGCCCAACTTGCACTGGGATGAAGTATCAGACCCAGACCTTGTGCTCATAAAGGCCCTGATCTTTGGACTGACTTGAGTGAGCAATAAGAGTCCAAAAACCACAGGGTATAATCTCTTTGATCACACTGACCTTGAGATCAGTGCTGCTACTCTCTCTTCCAAATCCTTGTATTTGGAAAAGAAAAAATAAAGCTGGATCCACCTAGATCTGACTTTTTTTTTTTTTTAAACCCAAGCCCCAAAAATTTAACATCACAATTCAAGTCATCTGCATCTTTCACAAACAACAAAAAATCTGGAGACGAATGCATTCTGCTACACAGTGATGTAATAATCCATTTCCAATGTCTAGCTCCTGCTTAGACTCGATTCCCCAAATTTTACCTCCTAAAGGGGGAGTGAGTAGAGCTACTGTGAGTCCACCAGGAAAATCTCCTCCTCCGTGCTTTTCAAGTTCATCCAGGTCTGGCTCAGTCCAAGTTTTTGCGTCAGAGCTACACTGCAAAGCGTTATTGTAAGATGACTCTGTGTTCAGAGATTGATGACATGGTCCCAGATCACCATTGTGTTAGTGACATATGGCAATGTTGCAATACTGTGACGTAAAGGGTGTTATTGGAGAGTCTCTTAGACCAAAAGACACACATCTACCCTTCATGCTTGCAAGTAGGCCAATCAGAAAGTACTTTCAGACATTAGTAACAACCAGAAGAAGGGGAGGGGATCAGGCCTTTTTCTGGAGGAGCAAAACCCAGGAGAGCCACCAAAGGTAAAGAAGAGGGGACTAGGGAGACAGTTTATGATCTTGTCTTTTAAGCTTTTCAAGGAAAGATCTTTCTTCTTTTTAAATCTTCATTCTCTCTGTAAAAATCTACCCAAGTGAGTTTTCTTTGTAGTTTTTCCACAGAGAGAAGTCTTTTGATTCATAAATATGTTGTTATCCCTGGAGGGAAGTAGGACTCCTTCATATTTTATTATTAAATGAACTAATGTTTAGTTCCAAGCAGGGGGGGGAAAGTGGACTCAGAACACTGGCTGATCATGTTTATTATAGTAACTCCAAGGAACCAACCAAAAACAAGGCCCCATTTTGCCAGGCATTGTATAAATGCAGAGTAATAGATAGTCCCTGTCCTGAAAAACTTCCTTTCTAAAGAATCAGTCATCAGTTTTTCCTAGGGCATGTGAACAATGAGAGAATCACAGGATCATAGAAATTAAGGATGCAGGAGGTCTACATATAATCTAGTTGATCTTCCTCATATTGCAAGATGGCTCAATACTGTCTGTGGTGTTGAACTGGAAATGCAGTCCTATATTTCTAGGGGCAGATCCTCCCCAGTGTAAATTATCATTGCTCCATTGAAGTCAATGGAATTAGAATTTACACTACCTGAGGAGAGTGTATATTTGGGGGAGGGGAATCCATAGGTAGCTTTTCATAAAGCTTAAGGCATCTGAGATGTAAATGGCGTGTATGAGATTTTGATATTTTAGCTGACCTGGTCCAAAAATGGGTCAGCTCCCTATACTGATAAGAAAAGTCACTGACTTCACTGCTCAGGTTTCCAAGCCAACCCCACTTTGCTTTTGCTTGTGTGTTTATGCTGACCAAGTTTCACGGAAGGGGTCTGAGTTCAAACATTACACTTCAAAACTAATAAAATTTAGCCCCAAACCACAGAGCTTTTCCTGGCTTCAGGTAAAAAATGTCCAAAGCCACTGTGGTTTATGTAGCATCCTCTTGAAAATGTCACTCAGTCCCAGTTCACAAATAAGTTAAACCCAAACCTGCATAAAATTAGGCCCATTCTTGTGAAACATTTTATAAGACCAAGAAAACCCAAGTTAGTAACTCCAGGTTTATAACACAACCTAAAACCAGGTGATTTCCTTCTGACTTGTGGTTTATTATTGATCTCCTACCTGCTAAATTCAGACGAATAGACAATAGAACCCACTTAGGTAAATGATATCAGAAATGTTGCACAGTTTTATAAACTACTTTACTTTAACTATATTTTACTATAGTTTATTTTTATTAGGCTGTTTTGGTTTGTTAAGGTTGTTTTGATTCAAGAATCCTGTTTGCTTGTTTGGTGGTAGCTTCCTTGGGTTAGTTGGGTTGTGGGGGATAAAAGGTGGAAGCCACTGCCGTGGGAGTCATTCTGAGGGTGGAAAGGCCTTTTCAAGAAGAGAGTTTTTTGCTGTGTTTCCAAAAGAGAGTCAGAATTCTGGCCCAAAATATAGCCCCTCTATTAAAAAAAAATTAGTTCTCAGCAACTGAGTTTCATTAATGATAAGTAGATTGAAATACCCTCAGGTACCGTACGTCTTTTCCCCATTAACTATGGGTAGTAACAGGGAACTGATGGTGACATTGGACTCAATCACATCTATACAAGTTGAGGTCATGTTACCCAAAGGGAACAGTCTAGTGGCTTCTTGCCCCATAATCAGGTATCGGTTGTTATAAGCTTTCCAGCTCTTCACTGCAGTTAAGAAGAAGCTGACAGGCAAAGTGATGGTTCCTATTTTGCAGCAATGGGATTAATTTTCAGTTTGCTTGCTTGCTTCAGGACTCACTCTAGGTTAATACCTCTTTACATGATCCCTTGCCTGCTTACATGAGTTCTGTTGCCCGCCTGTGTGAGATTAGCAGCAGGTAGCAGTTCAGATTAATAATAAAGCCACGGCACATTTACAATAATCGATATCTCTGTATGGCACTGGCTTTTTAATATTAACTCACATCAGCGTGCAGAAATCTAATACAATCTACACTCTAATACAATCTACACTACGGTTTTCAGGCCAAACCTGCCCCCGGCAGCTCCGAACCCATGTAACCAGTGCTCAGTGGAAGTATTCATTTTGATCTGGGGAAAGGGAATCTGCACTTCCCTGGGGAGAATGACACATGCATCTGTTTGGAAAGATTGGGTCCGAAGTGACAGCAGAATCTGATCCCTTATTTTTTATTTGAATACACTCCTACAGGCTTGGCCCTAAACCGAAGTCCAGGATCTTAACATTACTGATTTTTGGATCCAAATTGTTTTCATTATAATTTCTTTCCTCCCACAAAAAATGTATCTGCATTTTTCTGCCAGATCCTGTGATGAGAGAGGCAGGTTTGGGGCAATTTATTTATATAAATAACAAGAAATAAATGGTAAAGTTGGCACAGTACTAACACTGTAATTACCTAGACTGTCTGCATTGTCGTCTTGATCCCTGCGATTGGTTCCTGTCCCTTCATAGCACACTGAGAATTTTTTTGTTCTCCATCTCTTTCCTACTCACATTTTTTGTCCCAGGAATGGTCTATAATCAGCAATGTCTGTACATGTTAGTGCTGGATGAAAATTTTCCATTTACAATTTTTTATGGAAAAATTAGATTTTCAACAGAATGAAAATTTCCATTGCTTCCCTCAAATTCTGGATTTTCCATTTAAAAACTAATCATTTTTTTTGTTGGCACATTTCCCCCCCCCTTTTTTTTTTGGTAGCTTTGCACTGAAAGTCTTTGTTTTTTCAACTGAATTTTGTTTGTTTTTTGGTGAGAAATTGACTTTTTTTATGAAAAGATCCTTTCTGTGTGGCTGTCATCAATAATAATAAATAGAACACATGCCAACAGAAAGCACTCAAGTACATGCAGCATAGTTACTGGATCCTGTAGGACCAATAAAACTTGCTATGCACAGCCAATGGCTTCTTAAGCAGCTATTTACATAGAACTCTTCTAACGTGGCTGAGACCAACTTTTTGTCTTTTAGACTATAAATTCATTAGTGCAGGGATTCTAGTTCTATTTATACAGCATCTAGCTCATCTAGCTCAGAGGGTCCTGCTTTGGTTGAGGCCTCCTTCAATGTAAGTGCAGACTCCACAGGCATTAGGGCACTATAAATGATTCAATAACATTGGGGTGACGACAAAGTCAACATCATGACTTCACTGCATGAGAGAGAGGCAGCCATGTCGTACCCATAGGGCTAACTCTGTCCCCTTGATTCAGACAAGACTCCCATTGAATTCAATGGGCACCAAATCAGCTGTGCCGTAAGTGGGCTCAATTTCTACTGGATTCTTTTCTGTGGATTCAATGGCAGCTGTGTCTGTGCTGATTTATTGGGACTTGCATCTGCTTATTCCAGGGATGACTTTGATCCATTGACTTCAGCGGGATCATGAACTGTGCAGTTTCATGCCCTGTATTTGAAGACAAATAACTTTGATAATTGAGGAAAGCAAGACAGCCAGGGAAATGGAGATGCATAAAGTCCATTTTATCAGTAGAATCTCCTGCATTTTAAAGCATTTGCTGGTGTGACAGCTTCCCTTTAACTACAACAAAGTCTGTCACCTCTTTCATTCAGTTCTTCAACTCAGGGGGTTGAGTACAATTTTATTTCCTGTATAGAAAAGGACAAGATATATTAAATGTAGAATACTGGGGGGGTATGTGATTCCAAAGGCTACCATGTTTGCCTTGTTATTAGGTTTAACTGTTCTATTATATGTAGCGGAGCATGCAGAGATTTTAAACATCTGATTTCAGGTTGTTTTATCCGTTTCTCATGCATCAACCTGGCTTATGCTTTGTTGTTCCAATCAACTAAGTTTGAAAACATCTTCCTAGGTGGCCCTTTGCTCACTTTTGGGAAAGAGACATATTAGGGCTATTATGTTCACAGCAGACACACAGAGAAGTTTTAATACTCTTGCTGAAGGTTGTAATGCAATATTACTTTATTTCTTGGAATTCAGAACAATAATACACAAGAGTCCAAAATCAGAGTGAGACACAGCAGACTGCTCCTTAAAACATAGAGCCACAATTCAATTCAGCTCAGTCAGGGCTGGCCGGTTGCAGATTGACTGCTGCTAGGTCCAGGTTGCATGCCTCCCTACAGAGAGCTCTATCCTCCATGCAGGACCAGGAAAAATCCCTGAAATTTCAAGTGCCACATACAGTTTTAATACACCACAAGAGCCAAATTGTGAGCCCCTTACACACACTGATGAGCAGTTATTCATGGAAGTAATCCCATTGACTTCAGTGGGACTATGTGGCCCAATGTGAATAAAAAGTTTAAAATATATGAGAGCTTTGCATACAATGTACTTTCAGTTGCTTTTCTCACTACCTTTGGCTTGGTTCCTTGATTTTTGGTGTTGTCTTCTCCCCCACCCCCCATTTTTTACTTATTAATATTGTTCCTTACAAACTATATCAATTATGAATGTCTCTTTATGAAGATTACTGCAGTGTAATGGGGTTTCCTAACACAGAATAGCATCAAGTGCAAGTGCAGCAGTTCCCATCTTCTGTGAGAAATTTTCCCCTGTTTGGTTTGGATGTCCAGTGAAGCATTAGACAGCAGTTTAATCATTATTACTGGTGCTGCAGTGCGACTCTCTCTGGAGGAGCACAAAGCTGGAATGAAAAGGAACTGACATAATGAGTCTGACACAGTTCAATAGGGAGCTATTACACCAAAGGTAATGAGTTCCAATGATATGTTAATGTTATTGTAAGAAATTATACCAATGAAACAAAGTGGCTTTGTGTGTTTGAAAAGAAAAAAGTTGGAATTTTCCCAGGAAATACAATGACAGGGAAGGAAAAAGGATGGTTCATCAAATCCCCTTTTCATTTACTGTCCTATACATTTTGGATTTGTTGGTGGGTAATTTATTTATTGTGGTGATGTTCTCAACTGGGAACAAGAAAAATAATATATCTATATAGGGATGAATGTCTGTATTTTGAAAATCATTGTATTATTGAAGCAAGAGGAATTATCCAGAAAATTATTTACACAAATTAAATATATAATAAAAAAATCTGTACTGTGTATGTATATGCAAACACACACAGAGTATGATTGATTTATAATCAATGCCCTTTCCTTCTAAACCTATATGTCCTACTTTGGGCTAAATCTTGCATTCACAGACTCTACAATTCCATGAAAGTCAATGTCTTTCACATGGTATAAAATAGCATATTTTGGTCCTTTATTTTTACATATCTATAGTTATGGCCTGGGGTGTAAATCTTGACTAACTCCAATGACTTCAGAATCTGGCCCCATAGCTCTACAAGAGTATATGCTATAGAAATATGCCTGTGGTTTTATGCACATTGATTTATATCTTGACCTTAGTTAGACCTATTGGGTCAATGAGGCTGAGAGAGTCTACCTGAAGAAAGGACAAAATTCTCTATTCCTGTGATTGCATTGATTTTGATGGAGTTACTTCAGTAGAAAATCTGGCCCAGGGTTTTGCTCACAAGATCTGCAGGGGTAACTGGAAAGGACTAGATGGCCAGTGGGCATTGTCCGTTTTCCATTCTTACCGCTAGGAAGTATTGTACTTGAGAGGCATTCCAGCACGTTATTTATCATCTTAAGTCTCCATTTGTTGTTCTCATTGCTACAATCTCTGTTGCTGCCAGCATATTTACAGTCTCAAGAAGCTGTGCATCATGAATGCCGTGTGGAGTCGGCCTCTAATTAGTTGCTTTGATATGCACCGCTCTTGACTGGGAACTCCATGCCACTTGTAGATATCACTCCAGGTCAGGAGACTGGCAGTAGTAATGGATGTTTGGGATGAAAGAGTATTATTGCGGCTGGCTTTCTCAACTGATCTTGGAAAAAAGTAACTAAAAATATAGTTTCTATTCCTATTTGGAGGGCTTGCAGCCAGGAGGGATAGTTCCTATAAAAATAGGCCTGGCTTTACATATCCCCTACTGAATTGTGAGAAACGGCACTCTGGCTTTAAGCATAATTTACCTGAGGCATTTGGGTGCTGCCATAATATAACTATGTATTACTATTAATGGGCTCCGGAGTGCTTGACCTGTAAAGCAATGTTTTCCACATCTGGGCACTTAAATACAAATTTAAGCATCTAAAAAAGTTCTGGCCTGATTTTCCAAAGTGCTGCTCATCCGCAGCTCCTAGTGAAGTTGGTGGGTGTTCTGAACATTCAGCAACCGAGGACAATGAGGTCACCTTTATTTAACGGGAACGTTTTGGCTTGAGAGCTCAGAAAACCCTTTCTAGGTATTACATGTGCCCCAAAGGGATGTTGCCCTTTGCCCTGCTTGTCAAAACCAAGCAGCCTCTCTCTCACCCCCATTCTACTGCTGATGTGCGCACGCACCAAGCTCACATGCTACGCCATTAGCAGAATTAGCTGAGCAGCAGACAGAGCTCTCAAAGCCATCCTCCCAACAGGCTGGCAAAGAGCACACATCCCTTTAGAAAGATTGTGATTTCAGGCCTTGTTAATGCCATCCTGTTTGAAAAATTTCATATGCTTAGTCATACTTTTTTGTGTAAATATCATGGTAAAAAGACATGACATTTTCTGGGCCATTCTTCAGTATTAATAAAATATTCCAAGTACAGGATGACCTTTCCACAAAGGATTTGTAAATGCCAAAACCTGCATAAAAATCTCTCTTTCTGAGGCAGACGGAATCTTCATAACTTAACATTTATTTCTTAAATGGTGCTTTTCTCCCTTTCTCATTTGGCTTTTATCTCTTTCCACTGAACAAATGTAATGAAATCAGCACCCTCAGTAGCATCAATGAAAGCAAAGAAGAAAATTCAACAATAAAATAATAGCTGGCATGGGGAATTGTGTTACTGCAGAGCTGAATGAATTAAAATAAGTAAACAAGAAAGGGACGGTATTGCTGTATGAAGGATTTTGAACCCATCAGATGAACTGAAAGGGATGTGTCTTCCAGAGGGCTGAATGCATAAATTAAAGGATGCACACCGCTTTTTGGTCTGCACTGCATCACACTGCATTCTTTCTCTTTCACTGAATCTCTTCAAGACTATAAATTGCAGGCTCTTTAGAACTGAACTTGATATTTGCTTTGAGGGTAGGGGAAAGGTTCTGACAGTGACAGCTATACTTGCAGGGAGATTTCTATAGCTATCTATCCTTGTAGCAGTAACAATAATGAGATAAAGAGATCTTCAGTAAAAAGGCTGCACACCACACTGTATTGAACTTGTTCAGTCCTTTAGATTGCAGTCTTTTGAGAATAAGGACTTTGTTATTTGCTTGGCATGATTTTCCTACTATACATTCTTAGATGCACTTACAATTAAATAATTGTATACCTTTGATATTCAAGTTACATATCTAGATGGAAACCATCAGCACCTGTTTAAATCAGCCCACCTATACAGCATAACACTTTCGGATAGGAAGTGAAAAAGAATATCACGCCAATTTGAAGCCTCAGAAATAAGGGTTTTTTTAATTTGGGTTCTTAAGTACATAAGCAAGAAAGAAAAGAACAGATCTGTAAATAGATGTATGTTTCTTACTTAATTACATATCACATACCCATCTTTGTCAAGGGGTTCTGATGACACTCTTCTGCTAATTTCCAGCAGCTTCCCTAAAAGGCTTTAGTTCCGTCTATTGTCATCTTTTGTGGATTTATATGTGACTTTTACCATTTTACTAAATTACCAATCAATTGAAAGCGGCATTTGCACCCCTCACTAAGATAAATGTCATTATTCTTCATTTTTACAGAATTCCATCAACCTGCATTCATTGGGGGGGGAGGGAAGGGGAGACATTTCACAGATCCTGTTCTTGTGTGACGCCCTACTCTCCTAGGAATTGCTAAAATGACATTTTAATTAGTGTCACACAGAAAAGCCTGCTTTTCTTTCTGTGCTGGAAGTCTTGGCTGGCTTCTCTGTCCTTTGACCTGCATTGTTTGAGTTTTTAATCTTCCCTGTTAGAAACGCCACGTGGTTTCACCGCCCTGCAGCAGGGTGAGCCTTCTGAAACTTATTATTTTCAGGAGCATCTAATCTGACTATAATAACATTGTTTCAGGTTCAACCTGAAACAGTCTGAAGGCATTGGGAGCAGCAAAGGTGCCTGTAGACCTGGATGGACCTCAGGGTCATTTTTGGGGTTTGTAGCTTAGAAGCCTGGCTTCTTATGGTTGAGATGCATCTCCACCCACATAAGGGATGACATCCAGTAGATAGCTGCTTTGCAATCTCCACTAGCTCCACTGGTACATAGTGCAACGCTTTCATAATCTTGGTTACTGTAGGGTGAGCAAAGAGTGTACAGCAGAGGATGGAAAGCAGAGATGGCAGCCAAATGTCCTTACCTCAGCTCAAACGCAGTTTTAATTCTTCCATGTGTAATCCATGGTCCAAGTTAAAAGCAAAGGAGGGCTCTCTTACATCCATTTTCTTTTGAGCTGTTCAGATAGCTCTCTCTCTTGGTTAGGACGTTTAGGTGCTTCAATAATGCAGTTAATTAACAAGAGAAGCACTGCGGTATACATTTAACAAGGGAAAGGAAAATGGCAAGTGATGCATATTTGCAAAGTGGCTGATTAACAGGATAGCAAAAACGGTCACCGGACAACATTTATCTTTTGATTGTTGTGATTTTTTCAGAGAAGCCAGAGGGATGTAGATGCCCAAATCCCTCGGTGGGTAAAATTTCCAAGAGCACCTAAGTGTGCGGTGGTGAAATCACTTCTGAAAATGTTACCTATGGTGCCTCGTGCTCTTAGCTCCTTTGAAAATCCCAACCTTAATTTTCTGGGGGAAAAAGTGTTTTAAAAAAAGAACTGTGGGGGGAAGCAAGCAGCTTGTGCTGTTAAATCTCTTTAAAGATGCCATAAAGGAGCTGAAGCACTGCAGCTAGACAGCTTTAATGGGCACATCATAAAATGAGGCAGCCTTAACTGGGAAGCTATTAAGTGAGGAATCTCAAACTCGGGATACGGTGACTCTGGAGAGGCCTTAAATGAACTGCAAGAATCCTTAACAAATGCATCCGTATCTCTGAGAGGGCAGGATTCTAACCCACTCGAACATAACTGCTCCACACACCAAAAACAAACAGCAACAAAAACCCCTTGTTCTTACATGCATACTTGCACATGGCAACAGGGGATGCATGGGAATGAACAGACCCAAGGGCCCATGTCTGATCTCGTGATGCCCATCTATCTTAGCTATTCCCCACAGAGGGGCTCATGACTCTACCCCAGTGCAAGAGATCAGGAGCAGGCCCAAACGCACTCTAATAAGAAATGCCTGTTGCGCTTGCACGTTTCTTTGACACCAACCTAACTGCCTGGCATAGGGCTTTTTGCTGCATGAGACTCACTTCAGCCACGTTAACGTGATCAATCCCAACAGTGCTAATGGAGCCCTTATAATCTATCATAGCACTAATAATTTCCTAAGCACTCCTCCCTGACACAGAGTTTGATGACTCTACAACTTAAGCTGGTCAGACCGTGACAACGGCTCTGATGCCAGCATTCCCCTCTCTCTCTCTCTCATCATTCAGCCTGGACCTCTCTGAGCCTCCCCCTTCCACATTTCAGCTAGTCCTTCACATCCATCTGTGTCTCTCCAACATTAGTCCTTGGGAAGCTATATTAACCCCCTTCAACTCTCCTGGCTGCTGCTGATTTCTCATTCCACTTTGCCCTTCTTGGCTGAGGGGTATCTTTGTCTTTGCACTTCCCAGTTCACAGTTACGATTTTTTTCTTTGAATGAAGCAGAAATATCACTGCAGTATAAAGCTGATTTTCCCCCTTATCCCACCTCCCTGCCTTAGCAACAGCCCAGATACTTCACTTATTACTGGCCAAGATATCAAACTATTCAGAAGCTACAGCTTAAATGGTAAAAATGAAGGTTGGGCCACACTCTAATGTGAGTTTCATATTTGAATATTTTACCACCTGCTCAAAATATCATCCTCATTTTAATTTCTAGAGTGATTCTCATGCATAACTCTTTAAAAGGTAATACACTCCACTCGATTCCTACTTAGATTTCTCCAGTGTCCAAAATCAGTCTAGTTCTCACATTTGTTTCAGTAGAGAACATGTGGTCTGAAGTATGATTCGATTATCTTTATCTTTTAAAAACTGAAAACCTATTTTTGTGAAAAATGTTGAAATTCGACAGCTATCTTCATTTTAGTGGTTTGAAATGGAACCTATATTTTCTCAGCATTTTAACATGATTTTTCTGTATCTTTTTCTGAATATTTTATAAAAATCATTATCAAAAATATATTTTTTCATTTGTAAAAAAGAAAAATTCCATAACCAGTATGATAACACTCATTATAAAATGTTCTATATTTTAATTCTCACAGCGAGGTATGCAAATTTCCATGGTAACTAAAAAACGTTTTTTTTAAAAAGTCTTTTTTTTTTAAAAAAAGGCCATTTTTAAAGTGTTCAAAAAATATCAACCAGCTCTATTAAAAAAAAAAGCAGTTGTGCATTGAAGACTGTGCAATAATATAATATTTGATAACCATCAGATTTATTTGTGTCACTACAGAACACTTTGAAAAGATGATAATGCAACAAGAATGTGCTCACTGCGACTGAATGATGTGGGTGTTTGCCTGGCCAGCAGGAAAAGGGGATGGGGTTCCTTGAAGGGTCTCTACTGCATTTGGATTATGAGGAAGGGGAAAGGGAGCCATCCATTGAAGGGAGCCAAGGGGGAACAGGGAGTGCCTGGACCATGTGGGGACACTGACCCACCCTGTGCAGCAGGAAAAGGTATCTACTCCCCCTGCATTCCAGAAAGAACTCTCTCTCTGATCAATCACCGATCAGCACAAGGAAGGGCTATAGACTCTGTTTGACCTAGTATGAGGAAGTTAAAATATGAGCAGTACATTTGGTGTTTCTCTTTAGATTCAAGAGCCATATTTGACTACCATGGTCTATTGGCAGCTGAGGAGTGAGACAAAAGCAACTTAATTATATTCCTGTGACGCAGAAGGAATTATTATGCCTTTGTAATATCATGCATGGGATCTTTCCAAAAGGAAACCAGGGAAAGCATCGAGATGAGTCAGCCTTCGGTACTTACTCCCTCACACCACCGTTTAAACCTATGCAGGGTGTAGACCGGCCTTCAATGAGTTCCTAACAATGCCTCATCATTAACTCAAAGTCAGGGAAGAGTTCTGTGTAATCCCAGAGGCTCTCCATTGTATAAGGTGCTATTGACTGCTCTCTGGTACCTACTATGTTGCCTAAAAATAATGAAGAAATATACAGGAATAGGAAACATTTCCATCGCATGAATGGGGCCCACCAGGTGGCATGTGAGGCTAGAAAAAAATATCACTCATGTACTGGCAAATTATCTGTGGTCTCGCCAGATGCTTACATTTTCCAGATGTCTGAACTCAGCCAGCTTCTTAAATCATGGCCATTGGAATCTGAATGGCTACTTACTTGGTAGGTTTATCATGTAATGATGCTTGACAGGTTTAATTTTCTTTTAAAAAGCCCCACATTATGGGAAGAGAAACAATATACACTGGTAAAATGAGTTAATTACACAATTATCAGGAGATAATGTGGTCCTGGGAGGCAAGTTACCGTTGCTTTTCAAGAGGAGTTCAGGTAATTTTCACTCCTGTGCAGTGGGCCAATAGGAGAGCTATATACTGCTTTAGTCCCACTTTAATGGGTGTTTTTAGGTTCTTAATGCCAGGATCCTACAATCCTCTCACATAGGAGTGATCCTAATTCACATGAGTATTCTCCTGGGAGCCCCCTGGCATTGTTTACGTAGGAGAGGATTGCAGGGACCTGCCCATAGCACCCCATTCTGATTCCCACTGAGATAAAAATGTAGCTAGCATAGCTCATTACTGCACACTTAGGGCCAAAACGTGGACACACTTAAGTCAATGGGACTCTTCACAGGGAGAAGGTTAAAGATGTGCAGGATTTGGCCTTATAAATACAAATGTAGTCTCCATTATGATTTATTATCATGACACTATACCACGCCTGCTAGCACAGCACTGCCAGCTCAAGGCTGAGAGGGTACTTTAAGTAAAATATTTCATTTTGGGTGCTTATGTTTAAGAAAAGACATACCCTTTGGACTCCAACATCTCATGCTTGTTCTCAGGCCAAAGAAGAATCGAGTTGGGGGCACGGGGAAATATGCGATCGTTCAAAGGTAACTAGGTGCCTAAAGATGCAGTTAGGTGATTTTTGTAAATCCTGCTAAATGCAAAAGATTAAGGTTTCTAACCATTAGGGAAGTAAAGTTCTGGAACAGCCTTCCATGGGGAGCAGTGGGGGCAAGAAACCTAGCTGGCTTCAAGACTGAGCTTGATCAGTTTATGGAGGGGATGGTATGATGGGACAGCCTAATTTGCAATTGGCTGATCTTTGATGGCTAGCAGTAAATATGCCCAATGGCCTGTGATGGGACATTTGGGGTGGGTTCTGTGTTACTACAGAGAATTCTTTCCAAGTGTCTGGCTGGTGAATCTTGCCCACATGCTCAGGGGATAGTTGATCACCATATTTGGGGTCGGGAAGGAATTTTCCCCAAGGATAGATTGGCAGAGGCCCTGGGGTTTTTTGACTTCCTTTGCAGCATGGGGCACGGGTCACTTGTTTGTGGTTTCTCTGTACCTTGAAGTCTTTAAATCATTATTTGAGGACTTCAGTAACACAGTCTTAGGTTAGGGGTCTATTACAGGAGTGTGTGGGTGAAGTTCTATAGCCTACATTGTGCAGGAGGTCAGACTAGATGATCATAAAGGTCCCTTCTGACCTTATAGTCTGAGTCTAAAAGTCAGTTAGGTCTCCAACTCCAATTGATATCAATGGAAATTAGGCACCTAATGTGCTCTGTCACTGTTGGAAATTTCTCTCGGTGCCTCTCTACAGCTTTAGGCGCCTTTGACAATCTGGACCTTAGTGCATCCAAAAAGGATGTCTTCACCTGGCAGCTTGTTCTTTTGCATAACGGCTATGTTAAAGCTTTTCCATCACGTTCTAAATGTTTTTCTCTGCAGCAGAAGGCCTTTACTCCCTAATCAGTCTTTGTTGGCTAATGAGAATAATTGGTCCCTGTCCTCTTTATTATGTCACTTAAAGTATTTGTAAAGCGTTATCATGTCTCCCTTCAGTCCTCCTTTTTTCCTCTTCACTTGAGGATTGCCAGCTCACTTAGGGCTTGTCTACCTTGTCTACAGTGTGGAATGAAAGGTTGTGAGTATTTGGTCTTCAAATCCTTTAAAGGGTGCCATAAAAAGATGGAGAGAAGTTGCTCTCTCTTGCCACAAAGGGCAGGGCAAGAAGCAGTGGGTTCAAACTATAGCATAGCATCTTTAGCTTAAATCTCAGGAAAAATTTCCTATTTGTAAGAACAGTAGGACAGATTGCCTAGGGAGGTTGCGGAATCTCTTTCTACTGGAGGTTTTCAAAAAGGAGGTTGGGTGGTCATCTGTCTTGGATGGTTTAGACACAACAAATCCTGCATCTTGGTAGGCGGTTAGGCTAGATGACCCTGTTGGTCCCTTCTTACCCTATGGTTCTATAATTTGCAGTAAAGTGTTTGGGCTGTAATTGCCCCATATAACATCCTTCTGGTGTTAAATTAACAGGTTCCTAGTTCACGTTAAAGTAATCCTATTTGAAATGGGACTAAGGTAACATGAAATAGATACCTTTTTAGTGCGTGACAGCAGCCTTCACACAGAGGACTTACCGTGTAGCACTTAAGTGTGTGCTGCAATGCATTCCCCCCAAGTCCAAACCATGGAGCTATGTAGACAAGCCCTTAGCCTCCTGCACCACTTTATATGTCCAATAGTTAAGAGTAATTGATTTGCAGGCATATCACAGTATGAAGAGAAAATTGAAGAGGGGGGGAAGGGGCAAAGTACATTGAAAATACCCAACAGCTTGAATTTCCTGCTGACAGAAAATCGTCAAAGAGCAAAGGCAATTGTTTAACGATTACATTGCAAGACTGCAGCCATCTTTGCCTAAGTGCACATACCGTGTGTGCACTATTATTCTAATAATATTGGTATATCTTGTAGTTCCTGGAAGGGTCAAGTCTGAGCATGGCTAAATAAATTATGGAGGTGTTGGATGAGACCCGCAGAGGTATCCGAGCAGCACTTGGCATGCCTGGGGTTGGGCCTTAGGTTGCTTTATATAATGTTTTTGTCACCTTGATTGTGGGGATTGTCAGGAGGCTGAACCAGTCTTTGATACAAGGCAGAGCAGCCTCTACGTTGCTCTAATTTGCACCAGCGCATAACAGTCCACTGTGAATTGGTTCATTAGGGTCTCTGTAGCAGTGGCTATAGAAATGCACAGAACGCTAACTTCCATGACTGGATCCACCTCTATAATCTATACCAAAACCCAGATCCAAAACACCTCTCTCTTAGGAAAAATTCACATCCAAACTTCTTTAATATAATCTCCCAAAACCAAGAGGTGCAGAAAATGTGATGAATCGTGAATTCATTTGCCATAACAAAACTGTTAGGCAGAAGGCTGCATGACGTATTTGTAGCTGCACCTAATGAACAGCCCCTTTAACTACTAAGTCAGTATGTCACCAGGTACTCACTGATGGGTCGGGGTGAACCCACCTCTGTCTCGTTATGCAGGAGAAGCTCTCACCTCTGTATGTCTGAAATCCCTAAGTTTAGTACCTTCTTTCACTGGGCCGTCTTTCCAGCACACCCTGCCTGTGTCCGCACTCTGTCAGTGGAAGAAAACCCACCAGATATGGAGGACACTGTACAGACTGACCTGGGAAATCAAGCTGCTCCAAGAGCTTGGTTTTGTTTTTCCCTTTTTTCCTTCCTTCTCCCCTCCTCCCCCCATGAGAGTTTACTCTGTGACAAAGTAACCTGATGTGGCTGCTATTTTAAGAAATTCTTGTTTTTATTGGACAGATTCAGTAGCTCTGACTGTCATGAAGAACAACAAAATAGCTTCTGGGCCCCATGTTATGTTTGAACAACGTGCATAACTCCCACTGCTAGGAGCAGGAGTTGATCACAGGGATTGAGGGCAGCATGTGGCCGGCAAGTTGTAAAGCCTGGAGACTTATTCAGTGAAAGCTGAAGGACATAAGCCATTTGTGCTGGGAGTGAAAATCATTCTTGTGAATTGCTCTGGACAAATGCTCTTTGTGAAGTACCTGATCCACCACGCTTTAAAGTCAGTGGGAGTCTTTGCAGTGACTTCTGTGGGTGTTGGATCAGGCTGTTTGTGACCAATTATGAGTGACCAGAGGAGGGAAAAACTGGTAAATAAGATACAAATTAGAAATGGGACTAAGATAATTCAAATGTAGATTTCAAGCTTTCCCTCCCTTCCTCCTTCCCTCCCCTCTGCTCTCCTTTCCCACCTACCTGCATCTGGTGTGCTTGGATCTGTGATTTAGGAACTTTGATACAAATAGATGTCGTTTGCATGGAAATGGCATGGCAATCTGAGACAAAACTCCTTGCTTCCCCTGATTCCTTTGACTCAAAAGGCCAAATTTGCAAAGGCACTTGTACCCAGTTGTGTGCACATGCAGTTGTTACATTCCTAAATCTCACGTGTCTTCCTTCACAGAGTGGTACCAAGATGTGCAATTACTCTGCATGCACTTTCCAGTAGAGGATTTATGGATGCAAAAATATATAGCCTATTATAAATATCATACCTTTATACATTTGGTGTCGTCAGGACAGGAGCTTGTGCCATCACATTCAGGGCCTTGATCTGTCATGCAACATCAGGAAAAACTCACTGTTGAAGGGTTTTAAAGAGAAGCAAGCAGAAGCATAATATTGTCTGTGCATGCTATAACATTAATACAGGAGTTAATTTGGATTTACAAAGTGAAAATGTCAAGCTTCATTTATATTCCAGGGCCAGCATTAATTACCTTTCCTTTTCTTAGCAACCACTCTTGTGTTCTGTTTCTTCATTTAAAGCCGATAATAAGCTGTCCATCTACATAACCGTTCTGCTGACACAAATCATGATGGATATGAAAAGCAATAAAAAGCTAGTCTAATGAGACATTGCTAAGAATGAGAGAGGAAAAAAATTGAACCGTGTTCTTTAATCATCAATGTAGAAAGCCAACTGGGGAAAAAAGAAATTTCAAAGCAGTCTCATTTCTATTTAAATGTAAAAGACATTGAAAGGTTTTAAGAATTGAAGTAAACTATGGATTTCTGATAAAAAATTATCCATGTAATCCCAGCCAAAAAATAACCTGGCATGCAAAACTACCAATGGCTTCTCATGCTTAGATTTTCAGAGTGAACTGTAAAATTCTGTCGGTGGATTCACTGAGGTCACTTTGAATATTCAAATTGCATCATAGGAACTGGAGGGTGTATGTTCCCTAAGGACCAAAAAAAAAATAGCACTGAAATTTGGCAAGTAATCATAAAAAAAAAAACCACATAGTAATAAGGGCCTGATTCTGATCACACACTGATTTAAATCAGGATTAACGCTAGTGAAGTCAACAGTTAGACCAGCGTAAAACTGATCTGAAATCAGAGAGAGGTCCCGAAATTTCAGTCTCTTTTCCTCAAACTTGATACAAAGAATAACCAAAGCCATAGTTCTACCAGAGAAGGAAATGAAATGGAATTATAGCCAACCTCACTTGGGCTAGAAATGTGAGCCTTGACTTCTTCAACTAAAGGAGTAAGGGCCAGATCCTTCAGCAGTGTAAATGAAGGCAAAGGAGCAATGTCAATTTACACCTGCTAAGGATCTGGCTCTATGTCCTTTAACTGGAACTCATAGCAGGCTTATAAACCCCTTGTATGGACCAACTACTAGTTAGAGACTAGACACTATGCATTATGTGGCTGTAGTCACGTCATTTAGTCTCTCTATTTGCATTTCGGAGCTTCATCTGTTGGGGTAATCTACCAATTAGAACATCTAGGCTGAGATTTGCAATGTTGCCTAAAGGATTTAGATGCTGAGTCCCATTAGAAATTAATAGGAATTGGGCATCCAATCCCTTAGGCAGCTTTGAAGATTGAAGCCTTGTTGTCTGTGAAAGTCTGACGTGCCTGTGATGTAGATGTACAAGTGGTTTCCCTTGTCTCTCTGTTTCGAGTGGCCAAGAAATGCCAGTGGCCTAAGCAAAAGTGCTTGGAACTTGTTTGTCAGAAGCACGTTTTTGGGCCAGTAGGTTTTAACCAGACGTTTGGCCAGAGCGTGGGAAGAGCTTGTTAAATTTGCCGTAGTATTTCAGATGACTGAACCTCTTATAAGTCCTACCTCGCTGTGCCTGAGAATTGTTCAGTGACGCAAGGCATTACTTATTGAACAGTGGTATTGCTTTGGCAAGTGCCATGCTACCCGGCATGTGGTGCTGTTACCTTGGAAATACAATCCACTATAATATGAAAAAATGGACAAAAGAAGAGAGAAATAATTCCACAGGCACCTTTTCTCTTCTGAAAAGCAGGGCCAATAAATAACTGCAACTTTACTTGTATGCAGAGCCTATTCTTTGAAATTATAGTTCATTTGCTCTGCAGGAAGCACTACTAATTGCAGAGCAGGTATGTGTAGGTGGAATAGAGTCAGGGCATAAGTAAGGTCCAGCTGGAGGCTGCTGGCAAAGGCATTGGCACTCTGATTCAAGGAATTAACAAAAACGGCACCTAAATTCAACCACCCCTCTAAATTCAGCCACACTATAATCTCTCTGAATTCCTTAGCGGATGGGACAGTCTCTGGATTTGTAAGCTGTCTGTAAAAACCACCCTTCCCTAACAGGGTAAATTAAGTGAGCGAAGGAATCAGTGTTTGGGGTAAGAAGAAAGTGAATGAATAAGGCACTTTCTCTTACATGTAGGGCCTGTTAAAGGTTGTCTGTTTGGATACAATACTTTCTGTTTTATCCTGAAACTTTGCTCTTTGTCTCTTAAAGCAGAGTGTGATGGAAGAAAAATATGGCTCTGAGGACTTGTCATAGCATCAGAGAGGAGGTGGAGGTGTTCACCCCTGGGCACACACAATAAATTACACACAGCTCTCCAAGTGAAAAAAAAACAAGCAGATAGCTGTGTAAACACCTGCAGGACAAAAACAAGCCACAGAATTTATCCTGTAAGGTTTCTGACTGCATATACTATTTCCCAGGCCATAGAACCATTCAGATGTGGTATCTACAATGGGGACCAACTTCACAGGAAGTCCTGCAGATTCCTGAAGGTCTCAGTGATGTTGACACAATGTGTGAACTTCCTGAATGTGAGAATATGCATGATGTGGTGTGGTATAAAGGCTTTAGCTGCTGCACCTCTACACACATCTGACATGAGAAGTTGCATGTAGAAGGTGAAGCAATTATTGTACCTCTCACTCCAGCATGGCTGGCTTTTTGTTAATTCTACTGAAACCGCTCCCATCCACATGTCTAACAGCCTCTTCCTGGCCAAATGTTGGGGTCTCTATTGCCACTCCCATTCTCTACTCACTAGGCGAGTCCACCTCCCAAAGAGACAGACTGACAGATGCTAGGCTTGCTGCACTGCAATTATATAGGTTATGCAGCAGCATTTCTATACAGAGGTGCAGTAATTGCTCGGCATTGTCCCTTATGCTTTCCCTATCTCCCAGGGCTTCCCTTGGAGGTTGCCATGGAAATCTAAAATGAATAAATGTTTAAGTATAAATGCATGTCCATTTTCCCCCCCTTTGTCAGCTGCAGTTTGTAGGGACTGTATCTTTACTGCTGACAGGGAGAGAGCAGGAGAGAAGTAGGTCCTAGACAAAATGTTGTCCCAAAGGCATCGATTGTTGCATGGTGCTGAGCACTGCCTGGCAAGATGCAGTGTGCTCTGGACTCCCAAAGTCCATGGGACTCTCAGGGCATTTAACCCCTGCAGGACTGGGAATAGAGGGATAGAAAAAAATATGCCCACAGATGCCCTTTCCTTACAGGGATTTCCTGCTCCATGACACTCCAGAGGAGAGCAGTTTGAAATGACAGGCCACTGTACCTCTCCTGATGCAGCAGGACCAAGGCACAGAGGTGTACACTGTCTATTTTTCCCTGTCCACCGCTGCCTGCCAGGAAATCTCTTGGTCATTAAACTATGCTGTCCTGGTGGCCTCTCTAAAGGCCTATTATGAGAAGGATCAGGTAGCTGAGTGTTCTTTCAGGTGGCCATGCCATTTTTACTGTTGGTCGTGCCTATTTTCTTGTAGTGGCATATAGCTTCAGGCACAGCTGGTGTACAGGTGTACTTTCCTGTATTAAATGGGGGGACAGCATAACAACAACTTTATTTTGGCATAGGCCATCCACCTTTTTCTGAAAGGTGGTGCCCTTTACATCTTTATGTTCCCTTGCGTGCTGTGTGAAGGATGAGACAGCCTGGCCTGTATTTTCCAAAAGTGGGTGTATTTAATCAGTGGAGCTTAAGGAGTCTCAGAGTTTCGTTTTATGCCCACTAAAGCAGCTGGAAAAACTCCCAATGACTTCAGTGGCCCTGTAAAAGAACTGAAGCATTGCTTACTTTGTAAGTTCCTTGGGGCAGGGACTGTCTTTTTCTTTTGTGTGTTTACAGCGCTTACCCCACTGACTTCTAATCCATGCCTGGGGTCCCAAGGCACTAAAGTAATACAAATAGAAGAAGAAAGTGGTATTGTAAGCCACGGTGAGTGTGGGCAATGTCTCCCTCTAGTGACTGGACAAAGTAGCAGTTAATGAGTCTGCTACTGCCTCTAAACTAAAGGATTTAGTCCTTTAGTCCACACGTTAAAGGCTCATAATTTCAGATACAGACGGTTCTGGGGTCAATCCATCTTGATGGCTAGACCAAGGGTGGGGGTCAGTATCATGGAGCCAAATTTTGCTTTCAATTACAAGGGTAAAACTTCTGTTGCTTTCCGAACTTAGACCATGGTGCATGAAAATCACTGAACTCGGAGGCTTCCTTAAAGCGCTAAACCACAGGTGATTCAAGGTGGTTCTAGGTAGTCTCCAGAGGCATGTCTCCCTTCCACCCTTTGATGTAGGAGTTCAGCATAATCTCCTGTAACTGGCCAGTCTAGGTAAGGACGTCACTGGGCATAATGCAAGGAGCAGCTTTAAGCCGCACTCAAAGCACCATGTGCAGCAATTGCTTTGTAACCCGGACTGTGCTGCTGAATGGTTATCATGCTAATTTGGGATCACCAAGGCACTCTGGTTTCAGGAGGAGGCTGTGCCGCGTTAGCTCTGTTCTGAACTGCGAGTGCTGTGATGTAAATCCACCTTTGCAGGTTAGACGTCGCAGTAGCACGGTGCTTTCACAATGGTATGGCATAAGCTTTTGTTGCAAGGAGCCTCTCTCAGTTTAAAGACAGTTTTTCAATGCCCAAAAATTTAAGAAAAGCAAATAAAAAAGAATGTCTTCAGAGTTCATCTTACTTAACAGGGGGGAGTGCAATAGCGGGTTATATTTCAGCATAAAATAATGATTTTATACGCAGTTTTAAGGCTACATGGTGGATGGAATTTGCAAAAAGGCTCAGGGCCAGCTTTTCAGAGCAGCACAGTTCCCATTTAGATACCTAAAGAAGGGATCGGATTTTCACAACCTGATGTGCTGAGCTCTTTGAAAATCGAGCTGGAAGTGTCACTATTAGAGTTGGTTGAAAAATGGGGAATTTCCTGTGGAAAATAGGGACTTTTGAGGAAAACTTAATTATTTCAGCCAAAAAACAAAGATGGGGGAGGAGGGGAAGCCTAGGGTTTACCTTGAGCTGCTAACTCATTTTAACATTACAACTTACGTGCCTTCTCCTCCATTTCCCTCCTCCCTGATCTAAATGTGTGAACTGCTATTGTCTGAGCTAAACGACTAGTCCATTAAGCTGGAAGCAGTAGCAGAGTCAGGTGTCTCTATGCAGTCCAGTCGCTACAGAGCATTACATACATTATTCTGATATGGGACTTATTCCGCCTTCAGTGGGGCTAGCATTTCACCGATTATCTTCCATGCTACATAAACCAGGTTGAGAGGTAGTGGCATTTGAAGGAGGTCTGTTGATCATAACTGTTGTATTCCAATTGTATTTGTTTTTTTTTTCCCCCTAAAGATACTTTGAATCTCTCCTCAGATACCAGCTATTGATACTACAGGAAATGGGTCTATTAAAAATGTCTAGGATAGAAAGATCCATCTGTTATGCTCTGCGTTTCATCTTGATGAACTACCCATGAACCGGTTTTGTCTGTTGTTTCTCCCCCCTGTCCCCCCAATATGCAAAATTGGCTTCTATTCCATATCTTTTTTCCCCCCAAATAGCCATATTTTCCTGGTCTCCTCTCTGAAGCTGCAGGCTCTAATTGCACCCATTACCAAGTAAAACATAATCGTTAGCTATAACACCCAGCTCCACTGTAATGATCCAAATGTTTCATTGCAATATTCCAAATGCTGCAGTAAAGTGAGTTCTATGTTGGGGAGAATTATGAAATTCAGAGTAATAACGCCAATCTTTGAGAACAAAGAGACTCAATTATACAGCTCAAGGGTTTTCTGATAGCGCCTAAAAATAAATCAAGATGCCAAATTGTTACTTTCTTTTCTCTCTCTCCACATCACAGCATTAATTCACTTTTTAAAGTATTTATCACACATTGTCTTGGCCCCCGTGCGACTGGAATCTGTCGTCAGTTTTCTGAGCCCTGCCTCCTCTGTTGTCAGAATGTTCTTTGCAAAGGACTGTTGCTAAAAATTGTTCGTTGTTTTGGTTTTACTGCACATGCTGAAAATCATAATGTGAGATTATTAAGACCAAATCCTGACAGGACAGCACAATTAGGGCCACCTGCTCTCCTAACATATGCACAAATTGTGTGCAGAGCTTCATGTAAAGTGCTACATAGAGGAAGCTATTTGCAGTGCATAGCAACAAATTTTACTTGTCCTACAAAACCTGCACCATATTCTTGAGTGCCGTCTATTAACAATATAGCTATTAACCTTTTATATATACACATAGCCATCTCTCATTCAGAGGGCATTCGTATAACTGAGAGTACTGCAGTCTCGTTAGCGATAAGAAAACCCTGAACGAGCACTGTATCTCAGAACTATGGTAATCACACCAAGGTTTCACATGGCCCATATATCCATGTGCCTTCACTAGTTCTGGGTGTTTTCTATGTTAATTTTACAGTACTTCAGCATTTCCAAGTCCAAGTGCCTCAACATTCTGAGTCTGGCTCCCAAAAAGGTCATCTGATTGACTTAGAAACCGTGAGATTTTAAACCCTACGTAACTTTTGGGTTCTTTTCACTTGCCTTCTGGTTTCTGAGCCTTTAGGGTGCGGTTGAATGACGTTAGCCAGACTTTCACTGCAGCAGTGAGGGCTAGAATCTCACATTTTTTTAAAATGGCAGCTGAGTGTCTCACCTAAGTCACCTGCATCCGAGAGCTGGGAGTTTAAGAAACACCAGATACCACAAGACTCATGATAAAACCATGAGAGCTGGCAACAGTGGTACTTTAAACCAAACTTACAAACTAAGGTCCAGATCCTTACAGTATTTAGGTGCTTAACTCCCATGGGCACCTGAATATCTTTGGGGATCTGGGCCTAAGACTGCTGCAAACTGTCACCCACAAGTAACCCTTATCCACCAAAGATGAAATTCCCCCGTGCAAAGGGCCCTAGGCTTATGCACTACTGAGGTCCCACTATAGTCCTTGAAATAAGGCTTAAGCTGAACTAAAGTGGTCCAGAGACTTTGTGCCGGCCTTCTGTCCAGTGGGCCACATCACCCACAGAAGTGTGCAGGATCAATGGCTACATCTCCCCTTAGAGCTTGGGATGTGGTTCCCAGCTCGAACAGACGTCCTCGCGCTTGCTCTCATCGTAGCATAGCTACAATAGCCCTGGCAGCCGTGAGTGGGTCGGACTAGCTGCCCCAAGCGCCTACCTGCAGCGTTCAGGAAGATTTTTTACTTGAGGCAGCTAGCATGTGTTCCCGCAGCTAGGCTGCTGTTTTTAGTGTGCTAGCTCAATGAGAGCTAGCTCGAGTGTGTCTGCTCGAGCTGGGAATCACACACACCCCTGGCTCTAACGGGAGACGTAGCCAATGACTGTCACTTTAGCAGAGCAAGGGGTGGGATGGGGGTTTTTGCTATGAGGAGCCAGTGAAGGCCAGCAGCTCCCTTCAGTTTAGGGCACACTGAACCAACAGCAAGGGCTATCCATCACATCAGTTATCCCTCTTAGGAGCATGACGACAAGAATAACTTTACTAAGCCTATAGATGTCTGAATAATGCTAGATAATGTTATATGCCTGTAGATCGTGCTCTTTATACTATCAACATCTAAGAACATAATGGCCATGCTGGGTCAGAGCAATGGTCCATCGAGCCCAGTGTCCTGTCTTCCAACAGTGGCCAACACCAGGTACCCATATATCTAGATCTGTCCTTTATATAGAACTCTCATAAGAACTCGAAACAGACCAGATATTTTCTTTTTATTGAATCCACATGCCCAGGCACTTGGTAAATGGCATGAATGCTCAGCTGGGTAGTGACAATCAGTGCAAACCATTAAACGATGGTTAAATGGCAAGCCTAGTTTGGTTAAATGGCATGTCTGATGTTGTCTGCAGTTACTCGGCTAAACTCCACCTATGCGTAAGGGGATGCAACTTCCACTGGTATTTGAATTGTAAGTAGGTGCTGAATTTGCCCTATAATCACATTTTAGAGGGCTGAATTGATGGCTACCAGCATAAAGAGGCCTCCTCTGCAGACCACTGTTCACTCTAGGTGGTTCCCTGCTCCATTCCAGCTGCCAAACAAGTCGTTCTGACCTTCAGCTACTTTTTCTAAAAATCTTAGCATTTTGTACTATGCTTATTTTTAAAGCAGTTCATGAAATTAAAGTGACTATATCCCAGCACAATGTATTTGTGCAAGCGTCTAAGAAAAGAGGATGATGGCTTCAATTGGCAGTTTTCTGTTTCCACCAGGAGTCTGTGCCAATTAAGAGGATGTTGCTTCAGCTGCATTATTGTGCCTTTTCACGTTGTCTGTTTTAGCTTTGTCCTTAACAATTATATTCTGCCTATTCTGTCAGAGTTCCAGGAACACTTCTGAAGAGTCTCTGCTCAATTTTGTGTTGCTTTTTACTCTTATCCTTAGCTATCCTCTAGGCTTTGGGTATTTTTGTTCTGTTTTACTCCATGCATTCTTAAAGTATTTAGATAATATTTTAGCATAGTGATTTATTGCAGTGTGGGCACAAGAAAAATGTTCACGTTTGTTTTCTCACTGTGTGGATGGGGGGAAAAATGCCAGCTTTAAACTTCGTTACAGAAAATGATCCCCACCAACAAATAATGAAGAGCCACTGCAAAAGTTTAATCTCAACTATAAGTTGTTGTTCACCCTTCGGTTCATTTCAGTGGCTCGACTGTCAGCATAAAATCAAACAGTCTTTCCATACAGACACCTGGTCCTTGTGATTTCAGATGTATTTTTGTTTTCTTGTTTTATCTGCATGAACAGTTAGAATGGGTTTATAATTTGCCTGAGCTTCCATTTTATTATATCTGCCTTCCATCTGTTATTTTTATGCTACTGTTCTCCTCTTGCTAATGCCAGCGGCTGTACTGTAAAACTGATCTTGCATCTCACAAACGTATCACCTCTCTCCAGAAATATATCTTGTGCATGATGGCATAAGAACTACCTGGGGAGGAATACATGGATCTTTTATTAATGATTTTTTTTTTTGAGAAGGAGCTCACACTTCAGCTGTTACTCATGCAAATATTTCTCTCTTTCCACTGCACTCTTCAAAGGTCCCAGTACACTTTTCAAAGCAGATATTTTACTACATCTAAAGGAGATCCAGGCCCCATGAAAGTTCTAGTCATTAACATAGTGAATAACAACACTTTCCAAATCTACGATTAGATTGTAAGATCTTTGGGGCAGATACCATCATTTCTTCTTATGGGTTTGTGCAGCACCTACTATAATTTATTACTGACTGCAGCCCCTAAGCATTACCACAATAAAATAATAATATACAGCCACCATATCTGAGGATGTCAGAGCACTTTATTCACTTTAATGGGTGCAATTCACCTCTGTGCAGTAGGCCAGCCTAATACCACGTACGATCTTACGCGGTGCGTCAGCTTTGTGCTGGCACATACACAGGGTTGAATTTCACCAATTAATTATTTAAACCTTACAAACCACTGAGGAGTGAATGATATTCTCCCCAGTTTGGAAATGAAGAACTGAGGCTTAAAAACATCTCACGTCTTACCCATGGTCACAGAAGATGTTTGAGATTGAGCTGAGGAAAAAGACAAAATCTTCTGCCTTCCAGTCCTGTGCCTTAATTATAAGATTATGCCTTCTTCTGTTATGTACTGAATATTGGATAGGAGTTGTCATAATTATTTGTTAGGGCTGGGATTGTAGTGATATTTGGCTGCCTGATTTCTTTGGTTCCTTTTGAAAATTCCAGATGAACTGCACTGCAGTTGCACCTAGAGACTCTAGCCCTGTATAAGAACCTCATAATGCTAGACTCTGTTCATGCCCAGAATAAACAGATGCTCTTAATTCAAAAAGTTTATAATCTAAGAATTCAAACAAACTTCCTTTTAATCATATATCTGCCCCCTTTTATATACATGATTCTATATAGCCTGTAAGAGAGAGAGAGAAATATGGGGGGGTAGATACATGACACAGAAGTAGTTTATGAAATATACATATATAAAAAATAAAGTGCATTGCCCACAAACAAGTGTAGATTTCCCTTATCTTGTCTGATATAGACTTTTCAGGCATGTGCGTGTGTTACAGTCCTTGAAGAGTCTGTATCATAGACAAGATAAGGGGATGTTTTACCTTGCCAAAGTGCTAAGATGCATTCTGTCATGAGAACGCAACTGTTCAGATAGAAATCAATACAGAGCTACTGAAAGGCCTTCAGGGTAGCTGGAAAGAACTACATTGGTGGTGAGCCTTTGGGTCCAATAATATGAGTATAATTTAAAATGTACTGGCATCAGCTGCTAAGACACCAGTGTTTAATTACCATCCCCAGTAACGTCACCACAAATTTTTTTGGGAGAAAAGGCATTGCTGAATTTGAAGGTGATGGCACCTCAAGAGCTGCTTGAAACACTCCTTTGTCCAAGTTCATCCCGACATTAACTTAAAGGGAGTTACGCTAGGGAGGAATTTAGCCCCCCTTGTTCTTTAACTTTGTTCGTTTTGGGAGGAGAGGTCTCTTATTTAGGGAATGCCATGGAATAAGTGTCTATATGATTTCAAAGCTGTTAGAAGGAAATCACGTTAGGGCTCAAATTTTCAAAAGTGAGTTTTCAAAAACTTTCAGTGAGTCTTAGGCTCCTAAATGCCGGTCGCTTTTTAAAATAAGGCTAAGGCTACCACGTCACTCAGATGCTCCTGAAAATGTGTATATGTTTGACTATGGAGAAAAGCCTGAAGAGAAAAGGTGTCTTGTATCTACCCTAGAACAGACTTAGGACCTGCTCTTGTTCCTTTTCTCATGTGACCGGTGTTTACTCATTAGAGTATTCCCTTTGGAGTCACTGCCCACAAGTGAAAGTTACCTTCAGTGCAAGCAACCTGCATAAGTCTATGTTCTACTTAAAGTCCCATTCAAACCTTCCAAATTGGTTAAAGTATTGCATAGGTCTCCTGTGAGTCTTCTGCACGTGCTGTCCCATGTGCGGAAGATTGCTTGAGAGAATAAGAATATGCATGATGGGTCCCTAAATCACCTCTCAGGTATGTCCTCCTACTCAACTCCGCCCCAGATCCTCCTGGTTCATACACAGCAATTGTACCAGAGAATCCATAAACAGTCTTCTCCCTGACAGATCAAGCAGGAGCTGTTGGTAAGACTGGGTGTTTGAGGTTCCTGGACCCTGTACAATATCTCAGTATTGGAGTTTTTTGAGCCCTTTCTTAGCTGCAAGGAGCCATTCGTGGACATAGTTCATTTTGCTTCAAGGGAGTGTTGTTGATTTTCACCCCGTGGGGATCTGGCCCAGGCTACTTTCTACTTAGGGGAGGGTGGATAGAAATGTTAGAAATATCTAAGACAGGTACTGTTGATAAGAAAATATACATGAGAGATCACAGAACAGAAAAACAAAGAATGAAAAGACGCATGTCCCCTTACCACACACCTCACATACACATACATATTTAAAAAGCGTACAGAACAACTGCTCTCCACTGTCAACCCACTGCCTGTAAATGAATTACAAAAAAAGTGAGGGAAGAAGGAGATAATTGCCACAATATGTCTCAGCAAGTGTTAACTACAGATGATGATAATAAACGTCAGTGATAATTGCAGTGATATTTGGAAGTGAAAAGACAAGACAAGCACTTACTTAAAATTTTAATGTGTATATATATGGGTGTGTGGTGAATTTGCATTCATTTTGCCTGGTGTGCGCGCACAGTCACTGAAAGTTGGATTTGTAGATGAAGTGGTTTATTTGCCTTAAAAACAACAGGGATTTTAATTGTAATTTCCTCACTAACTCATCACACACATTTCTCCGAACTGGCACAACCTGAATAGCTCAAATCCCTTCTCTTCTTCAGGAAACCCACAGAATTTACAGTTGGCTAGATGTCAAAGGCACACACCCAATCAAGACAGGTGAAAAAAGCCAGGGTGCAATTTTATAAGCATGTTCAATACACATGGAGTGAAATCCTGGCCCCACTGAAGTCAGTGGGAATTTTGCAACGGTCTCTCCCAGAAAATCAAAGATGTAGTCACATCCATTCCTGGTAGAACCTAGGATCCCTTATGAAGGATGAGTGCCCCAGTGTGAATTCTCTAACCACTAGCAGCAACCTACTTGCCCAAAGTGGAATGCACCAAAACAGGCATTTTGTCCCAAACCTCAAACCCTTGTTTTAAGTTCCCTGCTGCTGTACCAGAACAGTTCACCATTTATTTCCACTCATGCTAACCCACTAGCCCATTCCATCAACAGTTATGTAAGGCCAAAGCCTGAGAGGTGCTGACCATCCATTCAGCATATAACTTGCCAAGATGGGCCCAGAATGGAAACACCAGACACCATTTCACTAACATTTTGGCTCCATCTATTTAAACTGTAAGTTCTCTGAGACAGGAAGCGTCTCTTGAGTATGGACAATGTCTAGCAAAATGGGGCCTCTCCACCTCAGCTGAGACCCATACAGGACCCAAGCATAATTTTTCCAGGCCCAGTAAAAACTTGTAACACAGACCCACTCCCCCACACATACCACAATCCCTCATGTCATACATACAGTCTCATGAACCACGAAAAATATTTTCCTCACGGTAATGTGGGTTACAGCCTGGGCCAGGCCTCAGTAAAGTGTACCCTTTTTTCCCCCCATGTGGGGACCCTGGATCCATAGGCACCACCATAATACAAATGAATAACAAGAGCACCCCTACCCTTTACAGAAAGATGGGACACTACTCTTCAGTGTAGAAGAAACTTGCAGCAAACAGTCATAAAACCCTTGTATAAGCAGAACCCCTCTATGACTGTGCCTTGATAAAAAGTGGCTCCAGATTCATACAGTCCAGCAGATGTAACAGACAAGGAGATTCAGTCCCATTCTCCTATGTGCAGCTTCCACGGTGTTGACTGCCAAAATCAAATCTGGCTGCTGCTGAGGCAGAATTAGAAAGCCTTATGCTTTGGCAAGGCAGTGCAAGAAAAAGAGAAAACCCTGGGTAACTGTCTGCGAGAGTGAACTCACTTGGAGTCTTGCCTATGTGGAGATGTCAAGTTGACAGTCCCCAACCAATTGATGATCTGGGGCCAAAGTGTTAATGCACTAACACACTAAGCCATCATGCTACCTCTGACTAATTTGCACTTTTGCTGGCTTACTGTTAAAGAAATCCCTGTATTAGTTAATCCAAAGGCCATCTGCTAAAGGTAATTCGTTTATTACTAAGAATCTACCTAATTCTATTTTACTAAGCATGCACATGGCAAATCTTAATCATTTAAACTTAGGCACTCTATTGTACATACCATGAAATTTAACCAGGTATGTCCAATATAGGGCTGCAACATTGCAGCTGTGTGGACTAATTAGATAACACTCGTTATTGTTCGTTCAATTTGCATCCACAGATGCTGAGAGCTGACTATTCTTGATTCTTTGATTGATTGCTTCTACTTTACATTCATTAGGAAGGTGGCCTCAGCACAGTAGTTTTACAACATGTGTTTGCTACAACTTAACTGGATGTGCCAATCAAAAGCCTTGAACTGAGTCTCTTGATTAACAACATTTTGCAAATATAGCGCAGTCTATTTTAGCAGCCTGACAGGCCTATTGTGGAGCCAGCGTTCTTCGTCAGCGCAGCTCAGTGCAAAACCACTCCTTCCCCCTCCTCCCCACCCGTGTGTTGAGTGGAAGGAAATACAGTTGTGACAGTAAAGGCTGATGACAGCTAGCCAATATATCAAGTTCATAGGTGGCTGCGTCCATCGCTCATCTCCTCCAGTCAGATGTGAATTAGAGAAATAAATGGGCTTGTCAGAGAGTTTGACTTTGTCAGACAAATACCAGAATCATAAAACTAGGACAAATACAGTTCACACTGACCTCTGTGTTTTTCCTAATGCCTCTTTGCAACTCTAGACCATTCTGCTATTTTTTTCTGCTTGTGAAAGGTGGCTACTGTTGAGCAGATCAATTATTTAAATCTCTCCTGTTGTTTTTGCCTTCTTAGGTCAATGGTTTTGGGGGGAGAATGTGTTTAGTGAAACTCAGAATCAATAGTTCCTGGGGGGAGAGTTCCAGGTTTGAATTGGTTTTGTTTCAGTGTTCTCATTAGTGGAGGTGAAGGGAACACAGGAAGCAGACTGAGGATGCACAGTCCTGTATGTAACAGAAAAGGCGGCAGCACAGTTTGGGTCATGAACCCAGCAGCCCTCAGAGCACATTACAGACATTGTGGAAACCTAATTGAGCTCTGGGTTTATAGGAAAAGCTTTCCAAGCCAGCACTGCTCCTAGTCATCAGACTGAAGTGCATGGCTGGAAACTTGCCGTGCTTGGCCAGTGTAGGTGTGAGAGTCCTCCAAGCTTGTCTTGGGGAGAAACCACAGAGAGGGGGCAGTGTGATCTAATAGACAGGTCACTGGACTGGGGAGGGGGAGGCGTCAGGAAAGCAGGGTTCTAGTCTCTGTTTTCTGGCATAGAGCTTCTGTGAATCATTCACCACTATCTACCCCTCCGACCTTTCTTTTCCCTTGTCTATTTAGACAGTCCCAGCCTTGAAGAGCTTACAATCTCTTATTAAGCATTTGTACAGATCCTAGCACAATGGGGCCCCAATCTTAGCTGTGGCCTAAAGGTTCGACAATAATGCTAAGAGGGCCACTTTAGATCAGGACGCCATTATGCTTGGTGCTGTACATACAAGAGAAAGTCCCTGCTTTGATGACTTTACTGTCTACACAGATGCAATGGAGGGCAGAAAGAATATATTACCTCCATTTTACAGATGGGGAACAGTGGCATAGAGACTTGCCAAATGTCAGATGGAGGAGAACTGGGAGTCAAATCCTGTTCTCCTAAATTATAGTATGATATCTTAACTTGATGACCAAACTTCTTCTCATGTACCCCCAAAAAACCCTGGCAACCAAAAGCTGATTGACAAATATTGTGGAATTCTGCACAAAGGAGACACATAATGGTGTACGCAATAAGAGGACCAAACAAAATAATACATATTGGCACTAATAAATCTACTCCATCTGCCTAAGGGGGATCGAATTCTCCAAACTGGAAGATGGAGAAAAAAGGCCATAGAATTTCACCGAGCTGGAAATGTGAATCCTATGTGCAGAACTACCAAAGGGAAGGTTATTGCAGATTTTAGCTTTAACCCTAGGTTCAGAATAACGTATGAATAATTTTGGGGAAGTGGGTCCAAATTCAGCTCATTTGGACCAGTCTAAATCTGAAGAAATTCTGTTGGAGTAACTCTGGATTTGCACGCTTGTAACTGAGACCCTGATTTACCAAGCTACTTAAATGTACGTGCCTAACTTTAAGGGGTCCTATTGACCTCATTGGGACTGTAATAGGTTAAATTGCCTGAGAGCAGATTAGGTTACCTGACTTCATCATGAAGTGCCTGACTCCAGGCTCATACTGGTAAAGAGGCAAAGTGTCAGCTGATGCTGGTGGAGAGCAGAGGCACCATGCCAAAGAGGGTGGGCAGAGAGAAAGGTGGACCAACTGGCCAGAATGGAGCATTCCTTACACTCTGACATCAGCCTAGTCAATGAAACTATGCGCACCTCCTTTGCTATCACCCAAGCCTTCTGCTGGTGGTTTTTGTGGCTGAGTCACACTGTGTATATTACCTTAAAGTGCCATGTACATTTTTATATGATGCTAAATGATTAGTAACCATAACAGTTGTGGATGAGCTCCCCTGGGCTATTCTGTGAGACTGCAATAAACTTGTTCCAAGGCACCTTGTATTTACGGGATCGTTGACTCGATATATTGATTCTTCAGTGGAAGCTTTTACAGCCACACATGTACAGCAATCCTGAGGGGTGAATGCCAGTGAAGCAGCAGCAAGCCCCTGACACAGCAACTAAGTGGCCACCCATTGTTTTTTGCGAGAATAGTTACTCCAACTTCAGTGACATGATCTAGTGAAATGAATTTAGTGGGTCAAGGAAACTGAATCAACGTCACTTACTGCAGTACAGGGTGCTTAGGAAGCTGGCTGTATCCAGAGCAGTTTTCCCCATATCAGCTCAGCTCTCTTGCTTCTTCCAGCAACAGGCCCTTAGTCATCACAAGCTGTATTTTATTAATCAAGCAAGCGACCTCTGCAAATATTTTAGAATCACTGCTAAAAACTTCCTTAATTCTTAATTATTATTATTATTGTAGGAGTGCCTACAGGTCCTAGCTAAGTCCCATTGTGCTAGTTACTGTAGTAAGAGATGATCTCTGCCTCAGGGAATTTACAATCATAAGGACACAACAGTCAATGAAATAAGCCACCCTGGGTGCAGGGAAAAGAGGAGGGAAAAGTAATAAGAGCCATCTTTAAATGGCATGCATGCATCGTTGATGAAGTAAATCCATCAGTAGAAAGACTGTTCTTTTCTCACGGCAGGATTAATGCAATTCTTTATTTTCTGGACTTCTAATCCCATTCTTTTTAGGAGGCAGTTGGTGGAGAATGCGGCAGCTCACCTCTTTATGGTTACACATCTCTCTCAGCATATCACTCTTATTTTGAAATCCCTACACTGGCTCCCTGTAAAACATGGTATTGATTTTAAAGTTCTCTTAGTAGCACTGAAGGTCTTACATAGCTCTGGTCTAGAAAATTTAATCAATCTTTCACTGTGTCTGCCCTGCAAGCTGTTCTCTATGTTCTGTTTGGGGTAGTTGTTTTTCTGCCCAAGTGTTCTCCTGTGGAGGGTTTCAAAGGTCCCCTCTTTGTTTTCAATGCGTATGTGGGGACACTAGGACTATTTCTCAGGACTTACAAATTAGACTGACATAGCTACATTAGGGATATGAAAAATGTTGTGCCGTACGCAACGCAGACTGCCCTATCCCCCACTGTATGTGGAGCTACATCAATGGAAGAATTGTTCCATTGACTTTGCTAGCACCTCTTGCAGAGGTCGACTATCTACACTGTTGGAAAATCCCTTCCGTTGTGTAGAAAGTGTCAACACTATAGCCCCTGCTGTAGTGGCACAGCCAGTGCTGGTAAGTGTCTTACATGGCGGTAGTCGAAGTTGGGGCATGGTTGAGGGCTAGGTGGCTGCAGCTCACTCCAACTACGGACATTGGTAGGTCAGATGCAAGAAACACCAGAAAAAAATCAGACAAGGATTATGTTTGCCCCTTTAACTGAGGCTATGTTCTTGAAAGAAGAAATTGTGGGTAGCTGTTACAGATTATTCTCCAAGAGCAAATTCGGAAGCAGTAATTATTACTAGTTGTATTACAGTAGCTAAATCTACGCAAAATATGGTAAATAACCTTCCCTCTCATTCATCCTAAAATATAGACAAGCATACAGGAGAGCCATTTCTCCTGTTTTGTGTGATCACGTCACTATGATGGCAGTGTCTCAGTTCCAGTGAACGCACAGTTGTTCTGCTTCTAAATTCAGAAGTAGTCCTGTTTGTTGTTGTTCTGCCCCTGGCCTTCACTCCACCACCCCTAAATACAAGGTGAGGGCCACCTCCCAGAGCTCTTAACACTCTACATTGCCCTGCACATTATGTAGCCGTTTACTAAGGTGGAAAGTGAGTGTGAAAGACTTACCAGGATAGTAAGAGCTTTACTGCCATTTTGCACTCTTTTTGCCCCAGTGTAAGTATTTGCACAAGGTGTAGGGCAACAAAGAATCAGGACCAGTTTTTACTCAGTCCTTAGAGAGAGAGAGGGCGCGCGCGCGTGCCCCTTAGAGAGAGAGAGGGCGCGTGCGCGTGCCCCTTAGAGAGAGAGAGGGTGCGTGCCTCTAAGAGAGAGAGAGGGCGCGCGCGCGCGCCCGTTAGAGAGAGAGAGGGCGCGTGTATAAGAGAGACAGAGGG